>JARQOC010000008.1:92971749-93410548 GCA_033576535.1 Allobates femoralis
TAGGTATATTGTGTGAATGTATGCGAGCAAGAGAGAGCGAGTGCATGTATGATACACAGATGTTGGTGCCCGTACATCCCCATGCTGTGACATTTGCCAACATTATTGAAGTGTTTGTATAATTGAGTGAAGGAAGACTTGAGTGACTGATGAATCTAAAGTGTCTTACTGGAACTGTCCCCAAATCTGAGGCATTTGTGAGGATCGGCCACGTCCCTCCGTCTCTGCACCCAGAATTCATTGTTATTTTAATCTTCATATTGACTTATTTTTTTTTAATTATCCTCCACTGGTCTCCACAAGGTCAGTGGGTGCTTTGTGATGTCTGTCTATCAAGCTTGCTCCCACCCAGCCAGAATCCTGCGCCACACTGATGAGGGGCAACAACCCTGAAACATCTGTCTGTGGTTGGATACCTAGTCCATGGTAAACCCCTGGCCATATCTTCAAGCTCGCAAGGGCTGGATAGTGACTTAAGGGCTACTAATACCCTGGGCTAGGTCCTTCCCTGGTGGGATAACTGGCTGGTGTCCATGTTGTAGACTCTTTACCGAGGCTCCATGGACTTCATCTGCACCTTCCACCCCAGGCCTATAGGGGGGCCCAACTGGTTGCCTTAAGCCAGTTCCTCCCTATAAATACAGGCCCTGGGGGCGGAGTCAGACACATTGTGCAGACGCTAGAAGAGCTGTAAGGTAGCTCAGAGACTAGTGAGCTGAACTGGTACCGGAGTCGTGCTAGGCTCAACCCAGTACACACAAGCGTCAGTGTGAGGACCCACAGAGTAGGGATCGAAGGCAAAGGCGAGGAACAATTTACTGGGGGCAGAGGAGCCATACTGGCTCACCCCATCAGAGTACTGGTCACTGGAGCCTGAATCTGCAGGGGACAGAGGAAATAGACCCAGCAGAGAAACCAGCATCCTGAGGAGGCTTAGCTTCCTGGACACCCGCAGCACCAACAATTGAGAGCCAGGGACCACGGGGAGAGAGACGGCGGTGGCCCATGAGAGAGCCCTCAGTGCAGCAATACAGGTGTGTAGACAGAAGTAATGGTCCGGTTAGGTTCCATACCTGCCTGACCCAGAAAAGGAAAGCTAAATAAGGAGGCCTACAACCCCACTCACTGTGGAGATCCCAAGGTGTTTCCCTTCACTCCGGACGTGTGTACCTGTAACCAGTCATCAGTAAAGGTATCAAATGACTTTAATGTGTGTGTGTCCCTCCTTCCACTCATCCTGCACCACACCAACTGTGCTCCCCTACTCCAACCCTGTACTGGAACGACTGTGCTGCCCTACTCCACCATCACAACCCTTGGCCCCGGGGACCCCCGCTCCACCACTCCATCTTGCTGCCGCCCATCACCCTGGAGGCCCAAGCAGTGCCAGTGCCTTCACTGGAATCTACTGGTGGCGTCACGACTGACAACCCCTATCCCTGTAAATACAATTATTTTATTGTCACCCAAGGGCACTGGCTCAGGCCCGGACCACCCGTGCCATCCACTCAACAGACTACCTGAGACCTGAGTACCCACTCCCTTGTGGCCCCAGACAACTCTTGCATCACGAACAGGATCCCGTGCCCGGTGTAACCGGGTACTGTGTGCCGTATATAGACTGTGTTTGTGAACTGTTAATCCGCCATTGCTGCGCCACAGAGCGGGAAAGAAGGGGGAGTTACAGTGCAAGGGCGCGAAAATAGGCCCCGCTCCACGCTCTGACGAGAACCGCTGAACGCAGCAGCTGGATCCGGAAATACCTGAGGTGTTTCACTCCCCGCCCACAGAGCCGACTACTTTCATTTTTCAGAGACTGACAGCGATTCACTAGGAGGGAGCGATAATGAGTGCCCCAGGACCAAACGATGAAGCGGTTCCGACTGTGAACCAGCCTACCAGCCTGCCGCCGTTAGCAGAGCCCCGAGCGGACAGCCCGCAGTCGCCAATCCACCCGGTGGTGCAATACCATTACCGGCATCTGCACCATTAGCCCTGATAATGACAGTCTCGCTGCCATACGTCCCCAATGCAGCCTGGTTACCCAGGTATGACGGCCAGCCAGGCACCCTGGATGCATTCCAGAGAAAGATATGTAATGTACTGGACATGTATGCGATGACCGGTAAGCAGAGATCATCAGTAGTGATGGGACAGTTAACAGGTGCAGCTGAGCTGGAAACCCGGAACTGGTCTGAGGAAGATCAGGGGTCTGTTGTGCAAATCTTTGAAAAGTTAAAGAGATGTTTTGACCATCATACTGAGACTGAATTAAGACTGTTGTTTTACCATTGCAAACAAGGGGCACAAGGAAATGTCCTAGATTACTCCTTACACCTGCAGGAGGCGCTGAGACTCCTTAAACAAGTTGATCCCAATGGCATCTGTGATGAAAATAAAATACTCATTGAACAGTTTGTAAGGGGCCTCAAGCTACCAGATGACAGTAAGCAAGCACGCTGGTGGGCTCTCCAAAACCCTGATACAGAGTTTGCTACCCTAAAAGAACTAACCGTTAAGGGACAGCAGCTCCCAGCAGTGCCAGACCTAACCCCACAGCAGCGATAGGTTAAAACCCCCTCTTTGCCAGAAGCACCTTCTTTATCCCCTGCAGCAGAGACCAGCATGCAGGCTGTGACCCTGACCGGTTTGACAGCCTGTGCTCCGAGGTGCGCCAGCTGAGTAGAGAGATGGCTAAGCTCCGAGGTGCTAGGCAACCCAAGACAGAGATACAGCCACCAGCAAGGATCAAGCTTGCTGACAGCCCGGACGACGTTCCATGGATGAAGAAGGGGACACCATGGATCATGGATCGCTACAGTGCCAGCGGACAACCCATCTGTCGCAAGTGCAACAAACAAGGGCACATCTACCGGTTCTGCCCTTTAAACGAGCAACCCCTGGGGCAGGGGGCCCAACCCCAGGAGTAGACTGTCCAGGCTGCGCAGGTACGTGGGAGATCGTCCGTACCTGTTCATCATCATAGACGGCATCACTACCACTGCATTGGTAGACACTGGATCCCAGGTGACCACCATCCCGAGTATCCTTTACAAACGGTTCTGGTCTGAACTAGAACTTCAACCTCCAAACCCTGGCTTGAACATTATAGCAACCAATGGGTTGCCTGTTAATGTAGAGTGGCATTGGGAGGCAACCGTAAAGGTGGGGAGGGTAGAATTAAAGAATCAGGGACTCATTGTGGTTGAGGACAAACCAAACGAGCGGGATCCACATGTGATACTTGGTACCAATGTGATGGTTAACTGTCTAGATGAACTGCTGCTTTGCTTCAACAGAGTGAAGGTACTGCTACTCCGGGAGAGAGGAGGGTTCTTCAGAAAGAGATCCGAGCTCTTGTGTACCGGCAACAGGTAACACTAACAAGTGGTGAAATTGGTAGCGTGCGTGTAACAGACCCAATTCCTATTGTAGTGTCACCAAGAAGTGAAATGATGATCTGGTGTCAGGCAGCAGTAGGCCTCAGAGGGCAGGACTACCAGGCAGTAGTAGAGCCGGTGGTGTCTGACAGTAGTCCTACACTCCTGACAGCCAGGGGGTGGTTGATGTACACAAAGGAAGAGTACCTGTACATGTGTTAAACTATGGTGATGACGAAATAAAGCTACCAAGGTATTCCACTGTTGCTAAACTGTACCATGTAGATAACAACTCCATACATGAAGCTGAATCACTAGCTTAGTCAGTGTCAGATGAGCCTCACGACTCCAAGAAACAGCTAGAGAAATGGTGCCAGGAGCTCAGTGTAGGAACTGACAATACATCTTCTCACCAGAAACACGGAGTTTATTGGGTAGTTCAGGAATATGAACAAGTGTTTAGCAAGCATCCACTTGGTTTTGGGAGGATTAAAGGGGTACAACATCACATACCCAGAGGAAACCATCCACCCATCAAAGAAAGATACAGGCCTATACCACCGACACACTACCAGAAAGCAAAAGAAATGCTACAGGACATGAAAATGTAGGGGTTATCAAAGATAGTTGTAGCCCCTGGGCAGCACCACTGGTCCTGGTTAAAAAGAAAGACGGTAGTATGAGGATGTGCGTAGATTATAGGCAAATCAATAAAGTGACAAACAAGGATGCATACCCGTTACCCCGTATAGAAGAGTCATTTGCTGCATTAAAGTCTGCCAATTACTTCTCAACCTTAGATTTTACTAGTGGGTACTGGCAGGTCTCCGTTGCAGAAGAAGACCGTGAGAAGACAGCCTTCACGACACCGATGGGTTATGTGAGTTCAACAGCATGCCATTCGGGTTATGCAACGCACCAGGATAATTCCAGCGGCTGATGGAGTGTTGCCTAGGCCACTGAAACTTCGAAACTGCATTGTTATACCTGGATGATGTCATAGTGTACTCCAAAACCTATGAAGACCACCTGCAGTACTTGCGTGAAGTGTTTGAATCATTATCCAAGTATGAAGTATGAAGTTGAAATCTTCGAAATGTCACCTGTTAAAACCTAAAGTCCAGTACCTTGGGCATGTGGTCAGTGCAGAAGGCGTAGCACCGGACCCGGACAAAGTCACAGTCATTAAGGACTGGCCAGCGCCAACTACTTTCAGAGAAGTAAGCCAATTCCTAGGACTGGTCGGGTACTACAGGAGGTTCATCAAGGGCTATACAAAGATAGCAGCACCCATGCAAGATCTCCTGGTGAGTCAATCCAAGAAGGGCAAGATCAGAGGTCCTCCATTTCGGTGGGGACCAGAACAAGAACAGTCTTTCCAGCAGCTGAAAGATGCCCTGACTGGAGAAGAGATCCTGGCCTACCCCCAGGGCTGCCACTAGGAATTTCGGGGCCCCTGACTGCCAAAAATTTGGGGCCCCCCTGAGACTCCGCCCAGCCTCCACCCCCTGAGACTCCACCCAGACTCCACCCAGGCTCCACCTCCACCCATGCTCTGCCTCCACCCAAACATACATTACATATATAGTGAAAAATTGTAACAGCACCAAAAATTACCTCAATTTATGTGCAAAGCTTTCCCAACCAGCAATCCAGATGGTTCCTTATAATAGATTAAAAAAAAAGAAAAACAGCCCAAAAAAAATAGAAAAAGTGGACTTTATTGCCCAATGCGTGGCCACGCCATTGGGTAATAAAGTCCACTTTTTTCTATTTTTTTGTGCTGTTTTTCCTTTTTTTACACTCTATTATATATTACACACACACACACACACACTTGAGACTGCTGTGAGCTGAATACACAATAGCTGTATCAGTCCCGATTTTGACGATTCTTGGTGCCAGCACCAATCTGTCCACGGTGTTTCTGGAGAGCTGCAGCTTGCAGATCGCTTCAGGGTGCCCCCTTCCTGATCACCAGCGCTCTGGCATTCAGCCTGCTGAGCGCTCAAACAACCCGGTGCACACTTCCAGTTAGCGGTTCATCACATCCGGTTAGCGTTATAGAAATGAAGTTGCAACATCGTAGGATCAACAGTGTTTATTCCCTCTTCGTGTGGTCTTACATGGTGCGGGTGGGAGGACGGGGGATCCTCAAAGGCGATGGCCGTTTCACACCGCAAGTGGTGCTTCAACAGGCATATATTCCACCATATGCCTGTTGACTATATGCCTGTTGAAGCGCCACCCCACGAAGAGTGAATAAACACTGCTGATTGTGTGTTGCAACTTCTTTTCTATAACGCTAAACACAATAGCTGTATATACAATAGAGAACACAGAATAGAGACAGCTGCTACCTGTATACACAATAGAGATGGCTGCGGACCATATACACAATGGAGACTGCTGCTGGCTATACATACAATAGAGAATACACAATAGAAACTGCTGCTGGCCATACACAATAGAGAATACTCAATAGAGACTATTGCTGGCAGTACGCAATAGAGATGGCTGCCAGCCATATAGACAACATCCCAACAGCTTCCTTCCATTCCATTTCCATCCTTTCTCCATTCCGACAGCCTCACTTCATCCTTCCTCCATCCCAACAGCCTGACTTCATCCTTCCTCCATTTTGACAGCCTCCTTCCATCCTTCCTCCACCCCAACAGCCTCACTTCATCCTTCCTCCATCCTGACAGCCTCCCTCCATCCTTCCTCCATCACGATAGCCTCCCTCCATCCCAACAATGTCTTTCCATCCTGACAGCCTACCTCCATATTTCTTCCATCCCAACAGTGTTCCTCCATCCCGACAGCCTCCCTCTGTCCTGACGGCTTCCCTCCATCTTTCCTCCATCCTGACAGCCTCCTTCCATCCTTCCTCCATCCCGACAGCCTCCCTCCATACTTCCTCCATCCCAACAGTGTTCCTCCATCCCGACAGCTTCCCTCCATCCTGACAGCCTCCTTCCATCCTTACTCCATCGCAATAGCCTCTCTCCATCCCATCAACGTTCCTCCATCCTAACAGCCTCCCTTCATACTTCCTCCATCCCAACAGCGTTCCTCCATCCTGACAGCCTCCTTCTATCAAAATAGCCTATTCCATCCCGACAGCCTCCCTCCATACTTCCTCCATCCCAACAGCGTTCCTCCATCCTGACAGCCTCCCTCCATCCTGACAGCCTCCTTCCATCCTTCCTCCATCCTGACAGCCTCCTTCCATCCTTCCTCCATCCCAACAGCCTCACTTCATCCTTCCTCCATCCTGACAGCCTCCCTTCATCCTTCCTCCATTGCAATAGCCTCCCTCCATCCCATCAACGTCCCTCCATCCTGACAGCCTCCCTCCATACTTCCTCCATCCCAACAGCATTCCTCCATCCTGACAGCCTCCCTCTATCCCAATAGCCTATTCCATCCTGACAGCCTCTCTCCATCCTTCCTCCATATCGACAGCCTCCCTATAGCCCGACAGCCTCCCTATAGCCCGACAGCCTCCCTCCCTAGCCCGACAGCCTCCCTCCCTATCCCGACAGCCTCCTTCCCTATATATGGCCCCCTATTCTGTACATTGCCCCATCCCTACCCCGAACCCACCATAACTTACCATTGGGGGGGACCTGTGGATGCCGAGCGGGGGGTGCCGGAGCCCGGAGGGCACATCTGCAGGACTGGAGCTGCCTGCAGGGGAGTAGCTGCGGGCCTGCGGCAGCTAGCGGTGGGCGCCGCCATGTTCTTTGTGGCCAGCTGCGTTCACTAACTGTACAGCCGGTCGGCGGAAGTTGAGACTTCAACAAAATGGCCGCGGCTAAATGGAGATTTGCGGCTATTGTGTAGAAGTCTGAACCTCTACTGACCGGCTGTACAGTTAGTGGGTGCCGGCCACAAAGAACATGGCGGCGCCAACCACTCCCTGCCGCAGCTTCTCCCCGCAACTCCAGGGCCCAGCGATGGTGATTAATGGGGGGGCCCTGCAAGACATGGGGGACGGGGTCCGGAGGAGCCTGCTCAAATGGCTACGCCCCCTGGAGTCACGGCCGGGCCCCCCTGGGCTCAGGGCCCCTGACTCCAGGCAGGGCTGTCACCCCCTGATGGCGGCCCTGCCTACCCCGATTACAGTGTACCGTTCCTGTTATACACTGATGCCAGCAACGAGGGCTTAGGAGCTGTCCTGGCACAGAGACAGAAAGGCAAAGAGAAAGTGATAGCCTATGCCAGCAGGAAGCTCCGTCCAACAGAGAGGAATCTAGAGAATTACAGTTCTTTCAAGCTGGAGCTCCTAGCCTTAGTCTGGGCAATCACAGAACGGTTCAAACACTACCTGGCGTCCTCCAAGTTCACGGCTTTCACTGCCAACAACCCTCTAACCCATTTAGAAACTGCAAAGCTGGGAGCCATGGAGCAGCGTTGGATGGCCAGATTATCCAACTATGACTTCACTGTCAAATACCGGGCAGGTCATAAGAACGGCAACGCTGATGCGCTATCCAGAATGCCTAATCTACCAGATGTGGGGAGAAGACGTGGATGAACTAGAAGAAGTAGAGCTACCAGCCTTCCACCATCCAAGTGCATCCTCATGTCATCAGGCAAGCCAAAGGTGTCAAGAGAAAACAGTGAACCCGTTATCTCACCATAGCTGGAAAGAGACCCAGGACAGCGACCCGGCTGATAGCTTAATCAAAGAGCTAGTAACCAAAGAACACTCCTGTCCGAGTCCAGATGCTCCACAAGACACCAAGCGCCTATGGAAGAAAAAAGGAAAATTGTTCGTCTATCAAGGTAAGCTGTGCAGACGTCACCTTAATCCTAGAACCCATGAACTGATCTGGCAGATCCTGGTACCAAAGAGAGATGTACAGATGGTACTAGAAGCTTATCACAATGATGCAGGACACTTTGGTTGGAAGAAACTGGAGATGCTGCTGAAAGATCGCTTTTACTGGGTCGGCATGAGAGGTTCCATTGAAAGATGGTGTAAGAACTGTGGACCGTGTCACCTGAGAAGGAAAGACCAGCAAAGTCAGAAAGCTCCATTACAGCCAATCATCACCAAGAAACCTCTAGAGATTGTTGCTCTAGATCATGTGAAGCTAACACCCAGCAGAACAGGATGTGCCTATGCTCTTACCACTACTCCAGATTCTTAGTAGTAGCACCAGTCAAAGATATAACTGCAGGAGTAGCAGCCAAGACCTTCCAGAATTGTTTCTGTCGACCACACGGGTATCCAGACCAAGTACAAACAGATCAAGGTTCTGCATTTGAATTACAACTGTTCCAAGAATTCCTAGGATTATATGGTTGTAAGAAGATGAGGACTACACCGTATCATCCACAAACCAATGGTCTTTGTGAGAAAATGAACAACATTGTCATCGACATGTTAAAGACTTTACCACTTGAAGAAAGGTATCAGTGGCCACAAAAACTACCTGACTTAGTGGATATATACAACCACATTCCTGTAAGTTCCACTAACTACGCACCAGCATACTTAATGCGAGCAAAACCTGGAAAACTCCCAATTGACTTGAAGATGGGAACTGTAGAATCAGACCAAAATACTTTGGAAGAAGACTGGAATTATCACCATCAACAACAGTACAAGAAAATTCAGGAATGTGTGGAAAAGAACTTAGAGCAAGTCAGAAGTAAACAAGAACATGACTTCAACAAGAACGCCACAGCTGAACCCTTGAAACCTGGTGAACTATTTCTCAAAAGAAAAAGAAGAGACAACAAACTAGATGGTCAATGGGAATCTGAACCCTATACTGTTATGCAATCCAACTTTGACAACTCAATAACCTGTGTAATTAGCCGAGATGAAGGTAGAACAACCTCAACTGTATCTAGAGATCATCTCAAGAAATGTCCTGACCAATTGAAACCACAAGAAGTAAACTATCCCTTAACACCACTTACAGAAACAAGAGAGAAAGTAATCCACGCTGAACTAGGAGATTTCCCAGAAGACTGGCCTCAATGCAATGGAGCAGTCATAGTACCATAGTGCTCTCATTTTATCAACCAGTAGAAAATCAACTTCCAGTTCAACATGAAGAAGAACCAGAACTAATACCAGAACTAAGAAGACCAGTAGAACCCGTTCAAGTACAAGACGTACAGCCTGTTGTACCGGAACCAGAGATTCCTACAATCGGTGAACCTGCTAGTCCTACAGTAAGACTAAGGCCTCGCAGACAGTTACCCACCTTACCACCTCAAAGAGAAGTGAGTACACAACATGAAACACCAACTCCACATAGGTCATGTCGCAGTACTCAAGGACAGGCCCCATCTAGGTATGGAGAATGGGTATAAAGTGCTAAATTGTACAACAGTGAATAGTGACTTCTGTAAATAAACAGTAAATAGTAGTGTATAGAAGGGTGGAGGAACTGGGCACAGCCCCATGCACATTAAGTTGGGAATAGAAAGTGCCTGGGGTAGAGAGAAGGTAAGACCCGGTGTCCTAAGCAGAGACACCCATAGGGAAATTGTGTAAAGTGTAAAGTATGTTAACCTGTCACATGTTTAAAGCCATTAGAGACTTTACTGCTGGATGTTACCCTTTTACCCGGAATTTCCTGTTTGTGTAACCCTGGACTACAGCCACAGGACTAGTGATGCCTAAAAAACTACTCCTTTACTTTTTTACAGCCTGTGGCGGATGGACTAGCGCCGTAAGGACTGCTTTTCATATTTTTCCTGTTTTTTTTATAAAATATTCAGTGGTTTTTGTACATTTCAAATTTTGAGACTCTGTATATATTTGTTATTATTATTGTTTATATGTTATGTATAAAACACTTTGCTCAGTCTGGGAGTACTGAGGTTAACTAGGGGGAATGCAGCACCCTGTTCCAGGATTTCCCACGGCGAGTAGCCCACTTACACCCAACACCTTCCACCCCAGGCCTATAGGGGGGGCCCAACTGGTTGTCTTAAGCCAGTTCCGCCCTATAAATACAGGCCCTGGGGGTGGAGTCAGACACAGTGTGCAGACGCTAGAAGAGCTGTAAGGTAGCTCAGAGACTAGTGAGCTGAACTGGTACCAGAGCCGTGCTAGGCCCAACCCACTACACACAAGAGTCAGTGTGAGGACCCGCAGAGTAGGGATCGAAGGCAAAGGCGCAGAACATTTTACTGGGGGCAGAGGAGCCATACCGGCTCACCCCATCAGAGTACCAGTCACTGGTGCCCGAGTCTGCAGGGGACAGAGGAAATAGACCCAGCAGAGAAACCAGCATCCTGAGGAGGCTTAGCTTCCTGGACACCCGCAGCACCAACAATTGAGAGCCAGGGACCACGGGGAGAGAGACGACGGTGGCCCATGAGAGAGCCCTCAGTGCAGTAACACAGGTGTGTAGAGAGAAGTAACGGTCTGGTTAGGTTCCATACCTGCGTGACCCAGAACAAGAAAGCTAAATAAGGAGGCCTACAACCCTACTCGCTGTGGAGATCTCAAGGTGTTTGCCTTCACTCCGGACGTGTGTACCTGTAACCAGTCATCAGTAAAGGTACCAAAAGACTTTAATGTGTGCGTGTCCCTCCTTCCACTCATCCTGCACCACACCAATTGCAACCCGGAGGCCCAAGCAGCGCCGGTGCCTTCACCGGAATCTACAGGTGGCGTCATGACTGACAACCCCTATCTCTTTAAATACACCCTTTTTATTGTCACCCAAGGGCACAGGCTTGGGCCCGGACCACCCATGACATCCACCGCAACTGACCACCCGAGACCTGAGTACCCACTCCCTTGTCGCCCCAGACATAAGGAATCCACGAATCATTATTTTTCAAGAATTTACAGCATCATAAAGGGCCTAATATACACTATGACAAGCCCTGCCTGTCAATGGAGGTAGTTCACCATAGACAATAGGGTGCCCCCATTCAATGGTGGCTATCCCTATTTGTCCCCTAGTCTAAGCCATAGACAATGTAAAGAGGTATCAGTTGAGCCCAACTTAACTTAGGGTTCTAGTGCTGTAATTCACTGATGGAGTGGGTTTCTAAGATAATTAAAAATGTCTCTGCGGACTTGACGCATTTCACCCCTTCTAATAGGAAGGGTTCATCAGAAGTTAGGGAGAAGTCTTTTGCCTGAAAATACAGTAGAGTTAGCACATGCATTTCATATATCGACATCCCACCATGTATCGGCCGGGCCCACAAGGGTCAGGGTACTCAGGTTTCGGGTGCTTGGGTGCGGCGGATGTCACGGGTGGTCGGTGCCCAAGCCCGTGCCCTTGCGGTGATAATCAAAAGAGAAAAAGAAAATAATAAATAAAGTTTATGAAGTTCGTGACGCCACCTGTAGATCCGGTGATGGCACCGGTGCTGCTGCAGACCTCCAGGGGGGATGGATGGCAGCAAATTGTTGTAGCTCACTACCGGTAGAGCAGGGTCCTCCAGGGCAGTGTAGTGTAGAATGGTGGAATAGGGCAGCGCAGTCTATGCTGTGAGACTGGAATGTCACAGTCAACCAGGAAGAAACACAGACACTTGCTTGCTATGCACGGGTCTTTACTCCAGTTACCTTCAGCTTGTACACAGTTCACAGGTGTTATGGCTTGGGTAACGAACCAGGTGTCATAGGAGGAAGCAATGTCTCTGAGGCTCCAGTGATGTTCCTTCTTTATATTCACTCTGTCCTAACTTTGTGCTGCCCTGCACGAATCCCACTTGTTGAACCAGGCCCGTCGGGTGATATGGGAGCCCTCTTTCTCTCCAAAGGGAACACAACCCAGTCTAGCGCTTCTGCTGGAGACCGTGCTTGATTTGGGCAGTTGGATCATGCTCCTATGAAGACATCTACCACGCCGGTAATTTGCGGTTCAGGGATTGACCTCTGATCCACGTCAGAGCCGGTACCCCGCTTCGGACTGGGCCAGAGCATTAAGTCGCCCTCTGCGTGCCCCTCTGTCTGGATCGCTGCTCCTTCTGGGTACCCTTCCCTTGGTGTCCCCTGATGGGTCCTTCTTTGTCTCTCTCCACAGATGTTCTACCTCTCTGCTTCCTGCGCTCACACTGCTCTAGCCTGAAACTCCTCCCACCAGGACTGGGTCTCTCAGCAAAGGGTTTAACCCTGTAGTTCCCTGCTCTAAGTGTGTGTGAATGCAGATTGAGAGCCTCAGACCTACATTACCTCCCCCCATAACAGGAATACTGCACTCTCTGTCTTGGGTGCAGTACTCCTCTGTAGAGCACTGACTAGTGGGGCGCTACATATCATAGATAAAAAAAACACATATATGGGGATATACCTTATAGAGTGAATATAGACACTTGTGGGTGTCACTGTACTGACACTGTGCTTCCTCTTATGCTAATTTGCTTCTGGGTTGGTGGGAAGACACAATCGTGTTTAGTGATTCTATGTACTGTTGGACAGAGAAGATCCTTTTCTGTGGTCGATATGTGGACGATGTCCTTGTACTTTGGAATGGTTCTGTGGAAGCCTTTGGAGACTTTGTAAAAGAATTGAATTCCAACACTATTGGTCTCTATTTTACTTCTGAGATCAATTTCAAGGAACTGGCTTTCCTTGATTTTCATTTATCTAGAGATTCTAGATGCCGGATCTGCATTGGGACCATCGGAAACCTACAGCAACAAAAAACCTACTCCATTGGACAAGCCATCATCCGGCCCCGCTAAGGAGAAATATTCCCAAAGGGCAGTACCTCAGACTTAGACGTAATTGCTCTGATCTGAATACATTTCACACCCAGGCAAAAGAACTGGAGAGACGTTTTTTGGATAGGGGGTATCCGAAAGATACCCTTAGCAAGGCCTATAAAAGTGCTATTAGCCGCACTAGAGAATCCCTCCTGATACCAAAACCTAAAAATGAACTACATAAAAAAACTTGAATTATTGGGACCTTTGATGCTTGAAATTTGGAGATATCAAATACCCTTAGAAAATATTGGAATGTGCTTATGACAGACACAAATATTTGCGAGTTTATTTTGCTGTATCAGTCAATAACGTTTCGTAAGGGTAGATCCATAAGTGATTGTCTTGTTCACAGTTTCTACCAACCCCCCATGGATAGGGGTACATGGCTGGACGAGAGAAGGACTACTGGGACCTATAGGTGCGGACACTGTAAGGTGTGCCCGTGGATCACACCAAGTAAAGAAGCTGTTTGTACTAGAACTGGGCAGAGGTACACCATGCATGGCTTTGCAAATTGTAGCACAAAAGGTGTCGTCTATCTTATTACCTGCGGTTGTCCTCTAAATTATGTGGGGAAAACCATTAGGGAATTTAAAAAACGAGTAGGTGAGCACCTGGGCGATATGCGGAATCGCAAAGACACCCCTGTGTCATGTCACATCCAGTTATTCCATAATAGTGATCCCAAATCCCTTAGTTTTAGAGTCCTTGAGGTCGTCCCTCCCTCTCCCAGACATGGTGACCTAAATAAAGTCCTGTTGCAAAAAGAAACTACCGTAGATGGATTTATTTGTTTAAATGTGTACAGCCTGATGGCATGAATGAACAAATTACTTTTGATAACCTTACATCTTACTGTCTGAGTTGCTTTGTTTCACCCTGGTCTGATAAATTAACAATAATTTGCCATTCTGACTAAAATTACCTGATAAGGATTATATCACTTTAAAAGCATTAAAATTGCTATTATCTTTTGATAAAAATATCCTACGTATATGTGATCATAGACTTCTGTGGTTGTGTTATGGCATGTGCTAACTCTAAATGGGGTCTGAGAACTTGCTATCTACCTAATGGAGAGGAGTTTTCCTGCAACCATAAGAAGACAGTTAAGTAGATAAGGAAATTTAAAACCACATCCCTTCTCTAGGAAATATGCAAATTTGCACTTCAGTAAGGAAGTGGATGAACTCCAGCGCCACCTTTAAGTACCTCCTCACACACTACACTGATAAGGAGCAGTTATCTCGAAACGCAGTGTCTGTAGTTTGGGGTTCTAATCTGGCACAAATCCCCTAGTCATATTGAAAAGCTTGTTAGAAAGCAACTATGACTTTGAGGAGCTACTTAAAGGTGGCGCTGGAGTTCATCCACTTCCTTACTGAAGTGCAAATTTGCATATTTCCTAGAGGAGGGATGTGGCTTTAAATCTCCTTACCTAATTAACTGACTTCTTATGGTTGCAGGAAAACTCCTCTCCATAAGGTAGATAGCAAGTTCCCAGACCTCATCTTAGCCTAAATCACACAGCCAGATCAGAATATCTCACACACTACCTGATGAGGGGGGCAGTTTAACCCTGAAAATGCAGTGTCTGTAGTTTGGGGCTCTGATCTGGCACAAATCTCCTAGTCATATTGAAAAGCTTGTTAGAAAGCGATTATGACTTTGAGGAGTTACTTAAAGGTGGCACTGGAGTTCATCCACTTCCTTACTGAAGTGCAAATTTGCATATAACTCTAAATGTTTAATTCAGGTTCCCTGAACAATTTCTACAATCATACTTGGCCCCCAGTGCCGGATTACAATGTATATCTGGCTTGCGTTCCACCTGTCTACATCATGTGAGCGGTGGAGCGCAAACGCCACTTCTGGTGCGGCTGACTATGTGTTAGTTGTGACGTTGTGCGCTCCACGGCTTACTGTCAGGTGACCGGTGGAGCGCACTTGTCACTTCCGATGGACGGGTCTTGTATTGAGGTGCCAGTTATGCGCTTCATGAAAATACATTGTGTGACCGGTGGAGTGCATTTGTTTGCCCTTCCGGAGGGAGGAGCTATTATGCACCTGCCTGCTCTTTACCATCAGAGTGGCTTATTGGGCAAACTTTTGGCACCTGTAACTTATTGTCTGGGGCTATATATCAGGCAGGTTTGGCTCATTCATTCACTCCTCATGGGAGCTTGTTCCTGGATGGTCCATCAAACATATGAGTACTTAGGCTGCCTTCGCATCACGATTTTGTGGCTGTCCGTGGGGATCCGTGTTTTGGCAGGATCCCTCGGACAACCACGGATCCACATGGATCCCTGCAATTGGATGGCAAATAGCCATCCGTATCCGTGTTATGCAGGATCCGTGTGGATCCTGTGCTCCCTGTCTCTCCCTGCATCTTCCTGTTCTCCCTCCTCTTTCTCCTCTCCCCCCGCTCATCTATCCTGTTCCCTATCCTATTCCTTATTCTGTCTTCTGTCCTGTCCCCTCTGGTATGTTAAAAATAATAAAAGTCCTCACAGAGGATACTTTACCTTTCCAGTGGCTTCGGGGATGCGACAGAGTTCATCTGGCTGCAAGGACCACTCGTAATGTCACAGAGCCGATCAGGTGACATGTCAGCTGACCGGCTCTGTGACATCACGAGAGGTACTGTACCCAACAGATGGAGACTGTCGCATCACCGGAGCTGCAGGAAAGGTAAAGTATCCTCTGTGAGGACTTTTATTATTTTTAACATACCTGAGGGGAGAAACAGGGGGGAGGATAGGGGGGAGATGATAGAGGACAGGGAGAAGCAGAGATGGAGGAGGGACAGACAAGGACAGGTGTGGCGTCCCGCTAAGAGCGCGCTACAAAAGGGTACTGCACCCCTGACTGAAGGTGTAGTATGCTTTGTTTTGGTAATGAGTTGTAGAAGCCTGAGGCTCTAGCACCACATGCTAGTGATATTCGGACCTAGTGATAGGGGGACCAATCAGACTGCCCGTTACTAGGATAACCGGTCCTGGTGGGAGGAGAAGCTAGGTGATAAAGCAAGTGGGGAAAGCAGCAAGGAGTTAGTGAGGAGAGTGAGTTGAAGGTCTGCTGAGGAGACAGTGAACAGGAAGAGTAACAGCAGAAGTGAAACTAATGAGGAGGGCACCTCAACCTGGTGACCCAGAAGAGAAAGGGGCCAATAAAGAGAAGGGTAACCAAATACCCTAGCCCAGTCCAAACCAGAGTACCGGCTCTGAAGTGGCTCAGCCGGCTGAATCCCTGAACCACAAACCCGGACTGGTCGATGACTTCTTAGGAGCATGATCCAACCGCCCTACACCAAGCACGGTCACTACCAGAAGCGCTAGACTGAGTTGGGTTCTCCTTGGAGAGATAAGGGGATTCCATATATCTCGACGGGCCTGATCTAATAAGCGGGATCCGTGCAGGACAGCAGAGCAAGGGACAGAGAGGCTGATAGAAAAGGAACACCAGTGGAGCCTCAGAGGGACACTGCTCATTGCCAGAACTACCCAGTCCACTACTCTGCAAAGAGAACTGCATTACCCTGTAACCCTGCAGAATAACGGAGTAAAGTACCCGTTCAGAGTGAGCAGCGTGTCGCTAATTTCTTTCTATGAACTGTGATTTACCTGCCTTGCTCCACAGTGGCTGTGCTGCCATATTCCCTCATCCCTACTTCCAACACCCCGGGGACATCGCCCTACCTGTAGAAGGCTACTATATCTGGCTGACGTCCATCACCCCGGAGGTTCCCTCAGCACCGGTGCCATCACCGGGACCTACAGGTGGCGTTACGAACATTTTCTTTTATTGTTATTATTTTTTTTCCCTTTTTCATTGACCACCAGGGCCACAATCTCAGGCACTGCCTGAGATCTGAGTCCACTGGCCTGGGTGAATCACAGGCAGGATTATGTGCTGAGCACTGCCTCTGGGCATGCTCAGTACATAAACACGGAGCCAACATTGGATCCGATTTAGACTCGGATCCAATGTCAATAGGCTACCATTGTGTACTCCTACGGAGCATCATGGATCCGACATGGATCCGTACTGTCCGATTTTAGTCATGGACTCCGTGACTAAATAGGAAGGCTACGGATTGTGCTTAAATCGGATGGGAAAAATGACACATCCGAGCACATCCGAGCTCCATAGGAATACATGGGAGGCAAAATTTCATCTGAGGGTATCCGATTTGACACGGATACACTCGGCTGCCAAAAATCGTGATGTGAAGGCAGCCTTAGTGGTATTTTTCCACACTTTGGTTATAGGTAACTTATAATAGAGTGTTTTTTATAGGGCAGCTACTAAATTTTCCTAATTGGATATTGAAAGTCTTGGTCCTACTATTTAGTGACCTAACAGCTGCTTTATTAATGAGTACCTTATCATAATGTTCCTTTGTTGGAGCATTTATTATAATTAATCTCACTTTGTCTTTTGCTATTATTTTTGCAATAGACTGGATACTCTGGACTTTTTTTCCAAACAAGCTCCTAAGTAGAGATGTGTATTCATCCTGGTGTTATCTTGTAAGTATACACCAGGATAACCTGCCTGCCTGCTAGATATTATTAGACAACACCACAGTTTTTGTATCCAATCCATCTTAAATATTTATACCATACTGATTATTAGTTCATATACCAAGAGGATTGGAATAAATACAGACATCAAATCACAATGACCGATCGCAAGATCAAGAGTTTAAACAATTTCCCAAAGAAGGAAAAAAAACGCGATCATGCGGTCAAATTATATGAAAGTACAAATTTTTATTCAATAAACAATGTGCAGTACAAGGGGTGGTGGTAAGGTTAGAAAAACCAGCATTGATACTAAGATATCTAGAAATAGTTGTATATGTATACTCTTTCACATTCTGATATATATATATATATTCTTTATAATTAGAACATACACATACAGTATATTAGGTATGGAACAATTATATTACAATATAGTCGCTCCAGTATAAATATATAAAATGATATTCATATACACTGACATTTAGTATATATTGCACAGGCCCAATGCAAGAAAAAATCATTAGAGATATACTATCTATTATATAATCGCGAATCGAAAAAGCGCCCCTCTCGGCGCTACTTCCGGTGTCGTCATGTGGATACGCGCGAAGCATTGGCCGCGAAGCGGCCATTGCGAGCAGTTTACACTCCCCTCGCAATGGCCGCTCAGCGACCATGGAGCCGAGGCGCCACAGCCGCCTCCAGCCCCAACTTTTTACACTACCCTCGCAGTTTACACGCAGTTTACACTCCCTTCGCAATGGCCGCTAAGCAACCATGGAGCCGAGGCGCCACAGCCGCCTCCAGCCCCAACTTTTTACACTACCCTCGCAGTTTACACGCAGTTTACACTCCCCTCGCAATGGCCGCTCAGCGACCATGGAGCCGAGGCGCTGCAGCCGCCTCCAGCCCCAACTTTTTACACTACCCTCGCAGTTTACACTCCCCTCGCAATGGCCGCTCAGCGACCATGGAGCCGAGGCTCCACAGCCGCCTCCAGCCCCAACACCATGAAGCGGAGGCGGCATGGAGCGGTGGCCGCTCAGCGACCATGGAGCCGAGGCGCCACAGCCGCCTCCAGCCCCAACACCATGAAGCGGAGGCGGCATGGAGCGGTGCCGCCACAGCCGCTATGGCCGCTCAGCGACCATGGAGCCGAGGCGCCACAGCCGCCTCCAGCCCCAACTTTTTACACTCCCCTCGCAATGCCCGCTCAGCGACCATGGAGCCGACGCGCCACAGCCGCCTCCAGCCCCAACACCATGAAGCGGAGGCGGCATGGAGCGCTGCCGCCACAGCCGCTATGGCCGCTCAGCGACCATGGAGCCGAGGCGCCACAGCCGCCTCCAGCCCCAACACCATGAAGCGGAGGCGGCATGGAGCGGTGCCGCCACAGCCGCCTACAACCATGGAGCGACCATGGAGCCGAGGCACCACCGCCGCCTCCAGCCCGAACACCATGAAGCGGAGGCGGCATGGAGCGGTGCCGCCACAGCCGCCTACGACCATGGAGCGACCATGGAGCCGCGACCATGGAGCGACCATGGAGCCGAGGCGCCACCGCCGCCTCCAGCCCGAACACCATGAAGCGGAGGCGGCATGGAGCGGTGCCGCCACAGCCGCCTACGACCATGGAGCGACCATGGAGCCGCGACCATGGAGCGACCATGGAGCCGAGGCGCCACCGCCGCCTCCAGCCCGAACACCATGAAGCGGAGGCGGCATGGAGCGGTGCCGCCACAGCCGCCTACGACCATGGAGCGACCATGGAGACGAGGCGCCACAGCCGCCTCCAGCCCGAACACCATGAAGCGGAGGCGCCATAGAGCGGTGCCGCCACAGCCGCCTACGACCGGCCATTGCGAACCATTTCATTCGCAATGCCCGCTCAGCGCCCATTGCGACCCCCGGGACCATGGAGCGACCATGGAGCCGAGGCGCCACAGCCGCCTCCAGCCCGAACACCATGAACCGGAGGCGGCATAGAGCGGTGCCGCCACAGCCGACTACACTCCCCGCTAAACACAACTCCCACCCCGGCAAACATGGAACGAGTACTTCCACTCGCAATGCCCGCCCAGCGGCCATTGCGCGCCCGAGGAACATGGAGCCGAGGCGCCACAGCCGCCTCCGCTCATCCCCGAATAATCCTAGACGCTCATTCCTCAAACCTTCCCATACACAAACATCACCATCTTTCTCTATGATAACAAACCACCAATCAGCCTCCAACATTATCCACGATCTAACTCAATTACCCTTTTCAGCGGACCTGAATGGAGACTATTTCTAAATACACTTTACCATTCAAAGCCCAATCACCACTCGCTTTACCTCCCCCCGCCATTTTGTGGTTTCAAATTTCACAGCCCCTTTTAAAAGCCGCGAAATTTGAAATAACTCTTCATTTCTCCTACACGCTACCTTGCACACGGACCGCCGGATTACAAGGACGCAAGAAGACTCGCTCCTGGATTTACCCAAGCAAGCCTCAAGACAACCGCTACTATCCTACAGCTAAGATATCCTTTCTAAGCTACAAAACTTTCTTTACTTTCTTTAACTTTTATTTTACCCTTTCTACCCCGACGACTATAGAGCGGAGGCGGCACAGCCGCCTTCGCTCCACGCTAAACCCAACTGCCACCACGAGGACTATGGAGCACAGGTGTCGCAGCCTACTCCACTCCCCAGGAACCATCCAGCGACTCCCCCGGACACCTTGGAACGGAGGCGGCACAGCCGACTCCGCTCCCCGCTACACCCAGCTCCCACCCCGGGGACTGTGGAGCGGAGCCGGCACAGCCGCCTCCGCTCCCCGCTAAGCCCAACTCACACCCCAGCCACTATAAAGCTCTGCCGCCACAGCCGCCTCCACTCCCCGCTGAACCCAACTCACACCCCGCTGACTACAGCGGACACGGCACAGCCCACTTCGCTCCACGCTAAACCCAACTCCCACCACGAGGACTATGGAGCACAGGCGTCGCAGCCGCCTCCACTCCCCAGGAACCATCGACCGACTCCCCCGACTCCCCGCTAAACCCACCCTCCCACCCCGGGACTATGGAGCGGAGCCGGCACAGCCGCCTACGCTCCCCGCTAAACCCAACTCACACCCCAGTGACTATGAGCCGGAGGCGGCACAGCCGCCTCCGCTCCCCGCTAAAACCAACTCCCACCCCGGCCACTATAATGCGGAGGCACCACAACTCCCCGCTGAACCCAAATCACACACCGGTCACTACAGCCGACACAGCACAGCCGCCTCCGCTCCCCGCTAAAACAAACTCCCACCCCGGGAACTATGGAACGGAGGCCGCACAGCAAACTCCGCTCCCCGCTAAACACAACTCCCACCCTGGACACCATGGACCGAGTCCTTACCTGTCTTAATGACATCTTCCTCACGTCCACGTACACTCCTCCCTCCGGCCCCGACATCCTCTTCCTTCACCAAGGCTAACGACTCTTCCATCCACCGACCTCCGCCTCCCAGTCTCCATTCTGCTCCGCTGAACAGCCTCATTGACTTACATCGCTCATAATCCTACACGCTGATTGGTCCTTTTTACCCATAGACAAACATGCCCATGTTTCTCTATGAGAAGACGCGACCAATCAGCGTCCTGGATTATCCGCCATGTATCTCTATGAGAGGTTGCTGCGGACCTGAAGGAGAACTGTGTCTACTTACTTAAAATAAAAAATAATCAATTTATTTAATAATAAAAAAATAATTAAAAAATAATAAAAAAATAATTTAAAAATAATAAATAATTCAATAAAAAATAATATTAAAAAAATAATATGCTAATAACATAAGCCCGTTCAGCGGACCTGAATGAGAACTGTCTCTTAAAATAATTAATAAATTTAATAATAAAAAAAATAATAAAAAAATAAAAAAAAAATAATTTAAAAATAATAAATAATTCAATAAAAAATAATATTAAAATAATAATATGCTAATAACATAAGCCCGTTCAGCGGACCTGAATGAGAACTGTCTCTTAAAATAATTAATAAATTTAATAATAAAAAAAATAATTAAAAAATAATTAAAAAATAATTAAAAATAATTTAAAAATAATAAATAATTCAATAAAAAATAATATTAAAAAAATAATATGCTAATAACATAAGCCCGTTTAGCGGACCTGAATGAGAACTGTCCTCTTAATATAATTAATAAATTTAATAATAAAAAAAATAATTAAAAAATAATTAAAAAATAATTAAAAAAAAAATTTAAAAATAATAAATAATTCAATAAAAAATAATATTAAAAAAATAATATGCTAATAACATAAGCCCGTTTAGCGGACCTGAATGAGAACTGTCTCTTAATATAATTAAATAAAATTTAATAATAAAAAAAAATAATTAAAAAATAATAAAAAAATAATTAAAAAATAATTTAAAAATAATAAATAATTCAATAAAAAATAATATTAAAAAAATAATATGCTAATAACATAAGCCGTTAGCGACCTGAATGAGAACTGTCTCTTAAAATAATTAATAAATTTAATAATAAAAAAAATTAAAAAATAATTAAAAAATAATAAAAAAATAATTTAAAAATAATAAATAATTCAATAAAAAATAATATTAAAAAAATAATATGCTAATAACATGAGCCCGTTCAGCGGACCTGAATGAGAACTGTCTCTTAAAATAATTAATAAATTTAATAATAAAAAAAATAATTAAAAAATAATTTAAAAATAATAAATAATTCAATAAAAATAATATTAAAAAAATAATATCTAATAACATAAGCCCGTTCAGCGACCTGAATGAGAACTGCTCTCTTAAAATAATTAATAAATTTAATAATAAAAAAAATAATTAAAAATAATTAAAAAATAATAAAAAAATAATTTAAAAATAATAAATAATTCAATAAAAAATAATATTAAAAAAAAAAAATAACAACTGTGTCTCAGGCTCACTTACAATAACAAATAAATTTATTTAATAATAATAATATAATAATAATAATAATAATAAAAAAAAAAATATTTGAAAAATTATAAAAAAATTAATACAAAATTAAAAATTATAACAAAAAAATAAGATAAAAAAAAATATGCTAATACTAATGATATTACTGCTAATAATAATGCTATTAATGCTAAAAATTAGCTATTAATGCTAATAATATATGCTATTAATGCTATTAATTATGCTATTAATGCTAATAATTAGCAATTAATGGTAATAATTATGCTATTAATGCTATTAATTATGCTATTAATGCTAATAATTAGCTATTAATGCTATTAATTATGCTATTAATGCTAATAGTTATGCTATTAATGGTAATAATAATGTTATTAATGCAAATAATATTGACATTAATGCTAATAATATTGCTATTAATCTATTATTAATGTATTAAATGCTAATAATTAATTATATTAATGTAATCATAATGTACATAATGCAAATAATATTGCATTATAATACTATTATTAATGCTATTAATGCTAATAATTATGCTATTAATGCTAAATAATTAATGCTATTAAAATGCAAATAATATTGCTATTAATTCTATTATTAATGCTATTAATGCTAATAATTATGCTATTAATGCTAATATTTATGCTATTAATGGCAATAATAATGTTATTAATGCAAATAATATTGACATTAATGCTAATAATTATGTTATTAATGCTAATATTTATGCTATTAATGCTAATAATTATGCTATTAATGTTAATAATTATGCTATTAATGGTAATAATAATGCTATTAATGCAAATAATATTGCTAATTAATTCTATTATTAATGCTATTAATGCTAATAATTATGCTATTAATGCTAATCATAATGTATCTAATGCAAATAATATATGCTATTAATACTATTATTAATGCTATTAATGCTAATAATTATGCTATTAATGCTAAAATAATTTTGCTATTAATGCTAATAATTATGCTATTAAGGCTAATAATTATGTATATTTTATGCTAATAATTATGCTATTAATGCTAATAATAATGCTATTAATGTAATAATAATGCTATTAATGCAAATAATATTGCTATTAATGCTAATAATTATGCTATTAAGCTAATAAATTATGCTATTAATGGTAATAATATGCTATTAATGCAAATAATATTGCTATTAATTATATTATTAATGCTATTAATGCTAATATATTATGCTATTAATGCTAATATATTATTAATGCTAATTAATGGTAATGATAATAATGTTATTAATGCAAATAATATTGACATTAATGCAATAATTATAGTTATTAATGCTAATAATTATGCTATTAATGCTATAATTATGCTATTAATGCTAAATAATTAATGCTATTAATGGTAATAATAATGTTATTAATGCAAATAATATTGACATTAATGCAAATAATTATGTATTAATGCTAATATTTATGCTATTAATGCTAATCATAATGGTACTAATGCAAATAATCTATTTGCTATTAATAATATATTATGCTATTAATGCTAATAATTATGCTATTAATGCTAATAATTATGCTATTAATGGTAATAATAATGTATTAATGCAAATATATGCATTAATGAATAATTATGTAATTAATGCTAATATTATGCTATTAATGCAAAATTATTATGCTATTAATGCTAATAATTATGCTATTAATGTAATAATTATGCTATTAATGCAATAATATTGTCTATAATTCTATTATTAATGCTATTAATGCTAATAATTATGCTATTAATGCTAATATTATGCTATTAATGGTAATAATAATATGTATTAATGCTAAATAATATTGGACATTAATGCTAATAAATGTTATTATATGCTAATATTATATTGCTATTATATGTAATAATTATGCTATTAATGGTAATAATAATGCTATTAATGCAAATAATATTGCTATTAATTCTATTATTAATGCTATTAATGCTAATAATTATGCTATTAATGGTAATCATAATGTACTAATGCAAATAATATTGCTATTAATATATTATTAATGCTATTAATGCTAATAATTATGCTATTAATGCTAATAATTATGCTATTAATGGTAATAATAATGCTATTCATGCAAATAATATTGCTATTAATGCTATTACTAATGCTATTAATGCTATTATAATGCTATTAATGCTAATAATTATGCTATTTTAATAAGACTATAATAATATTCTATTAATGCTAATAATGAATGCTATTAATGCAAATAATATTCCTTTAATGCTAATATTTATGCTATTAATAGTAATAATAATGCTATTAATTCTAATAATATTCCTATTAATGCTAATACTAATGCTATTAATGCTATTTATAATGCTATTATTCTATTCACACTGCTGCTAATACTATTAATACTGCTATTAATGTTATTAATACTGTTATTAATGATCATAATACTGGTAATAATGCTATTAATACTGCTATTACTGCTAATAATAATGTATTGCTAATATTATTGCTATTGATGATGCTATTGATGATGCTATTGATGATTTGATGATATTTATGATGGTATTGGTATTCATGGTATTGGTATTATGTATGGACATTCGATGTTCTTAAGTATTCAGTGACCTCTTACTATTATTGATATTAATGAGAAACATGTGTATATCTTTGTAATACGTCGTAGGGTACATTATAAGGACATGCAAAACATGATATTTAAATATGTTTATTGTCTATCTGGAACTTATTATTTTCCTTAATAATTATTCTATACTTTTCAAGAATTCTTTTCTCCCAAAAAGCTTTTGTAAAAGCTCTTGCGTACCTATACCTCTCCAAGCATAGTATTACCTTTGTATGTCCTAACATGACTTCAAAGGATACTAGCAAGGATGTTGGCGGCTACAAAGCCGCATGGATGCGTAAGACACGTGCTAAAGAAACTGAAGAACAGCAACAATGTCGTTTGGATAAGTCTAAAGCTGAGTATAAGCAACGCATTGCAACGGAGTCGCTGGAACAAAAACAACTACGCTTGGCCAAAAATGCTCAGAAGCTACATCAACGCCGTCAAAAAAAAAAAGTAACACCACCAGTACATCAGTCTGCTGATCAGACAGTAACCTCATCAGTACAACAGTCTGCTGATCAAACTGCAAGCTCACCTGTACAATATTCTGCTGATCTAACTCAGTGTGCTGATCAGACAGTAACCTCATCAGTACTACAGTCTGCTGATCCAACTGTAAGCTCACCAGTACTACAGTTTGCTCTAGCTCTTTCTAGCAGTTCACCGGATGAAAGGAGCACAATTCCTCAAGTTTCATCACCGCGCAAAGCAACAGCAAAGCGTAAACATTGTGGTCAGGAGACGTCATGCACAAAACGTTTTCGTCTTGAACAACAACAAACTCCTTTGGAGGCACAAATTGCTCAGGAGTCTTCACTATCCAAACAGAGCCGCTTACGTAAAAGTGGTGCCTCCGTCGTAAACACCGCAAAAAGACGTCTTCTACTGTTACACAAGTGGATCCTGACTCTTTTTCTGCTTTATTACTTCAACGTCTGATCTATGTCGTTTAAAGAAAGAACATCGTATTTACCTACCTACACCTCCCTCTTCATATCCACCTGGATTTACAGATAGTGATTTTGGCATTGTGGAACATACCTGTGGCTCAAAGATATTCATATGTAACCATTGTGAAGCTCGACATTTCATGGATGAGATGCCATCGGATAAACAGTATACTCTGTGTTGTCACAAGGGGAAGGTCAAGGTTCCGTTACCTCAGTATCCAGAGATGTTGGAATGTATTCTTAAAGGTCAGAGTCCATACAGTCGCAATATGATGGATAACATCAGAAGTATCAATAGTTCCTTTGGTTTTGCTTCTATGGGTGCAAGTATTGCTCCCCCACCTGGACATGGCCCTTATTGCTTCCGGATTCATGGCCAAATTTATCACCGTACTGGAACACTACATCCTGCTCCAGATCAAGCTCCTGCTTATGCCCAACTCTACTTTTAGATACTGCCACTGCTAATGACCAACGTTTACAGTGTGACGAAAATAAAAAATGTCATCCTAAATTGATGCGGCTCATTGCTAACTTATTAGATCACATCAATCCTTTTGTTTCCGCATACAAAATGTTACGTTTTGTTGAACAAGAGGAACAGGAGAAGGCAATTCAAAATGGTACTGTCATGCCTAATATCACCATGGCTCTTAAACAGGATCGAGAACAAGACCCAAGACGTTATAATAAACCAATTGTTAATGAAGTTGCTGTGGTATTTGAAAATGCTGATGGAGAGCCACCCTTCAATAGAGACATTTTAATTCATCTGAAACCTGACCCAAACAATCCTTTAGCCCCAAAAACACAGCAAGTCAGTATTCTCCACAGTAATTTAGATGCTTTACTGTATCCGTTATTTTTTCCGCATGGAGAACAAGGCTGGCATGAGGGACTGAAGCATCAAGGTGAAAATCCACGGAGAATTACACAATTGCAGTATTACTGTTATTTGCTATCTGTACGTCCTGGGTTCAATCCTATTCTAAATGGTGGAAAACTAACACAACAGTATTTAGTGGATGCGTATATAAAAATTGAGGCTAATCGCTTAAATTTTATACGTCAACATCAAAAAGACTTAAAAGTGGAGGACTATTGCGTACTACAGGAACATCTGCAAAGAAAATCTTTCGAAAAAGGAATTCCCATTGGCAAGACGGTCATTTTACCATCGTCGTTTGAAGGTAGTCCAAGAAATATGCAGCAACGTTATCAAGATGTATGGCTATTGTTACAAAATTTGGACGCCAGATCTTTTTATAACAATGACCTGTAATCCCAAATGGAGCGAGATTATCCACAATTTAGAACCATGGCAGAGGGTGGAACACAGACCGGATTTAGTCGCCCGTGTCTTCAAAATAAAATTAGAAGCCCTATTAAAAGATATAAACAGTGGATTATTTGGCAAGATTTGTGCAATGGTTCATGTAATAGAATTTCAAAAGCGGGGACTACCACATGCTCACATTTTGATTATTCTGGATAGCAATTCCAAATTACGCACTGAGCTTGATGTCGATCGTACTGTTTGGGCAGAAATTCCTGATCCATCCGAGTATCCTGTGCTCCATCAAATTGTGATGCAACATATGATTCATGGACCCTGTGGACAATTCAACCCCAATTCTCCATGTATGGATATTGGAAAATGTAAAAAAGGATTCCCAAAAGATTTCCAACCAAAAACTCTAATAGCACACGATGCCTACCCAACTTATCAACGCAATGCAGGACCTTCATTTACACACCGTTCTCACATGGTTGATAATTCTTGGGTTGTTCCCTATAACCCTTTCCTACTATTAAAGTATAAGTGTCATATAAATGTGGAAATCTGTGCGTCCATTCAAAGTGTCAAGTATTTATTCAAATATGTTTACAAAGGGCATGATAAAGCCAATCTGGAAATTTCTCAAACAAACATACAACATGATGAACCTCACCAATTTATGGATTCAAGATACATCAGTGCACCGGAGGCAGCTTGAAGAATTTTTGCCTATCCAATGCATAAACAATCACACAGCATTGTTCGCCTTGCCGTACATCTGCCACAGTCACAACCACTTTATTTTCATGAAGATGCTTCTGTAGAGAACATTGCTGCCATGACGCATAGAAAATCAACTCTTATGGCCTACTTTGAACTGAATCAGAATGACCCACATGCTCATGAATACTTCTACCGCCAAATTCCTGAGCACTATGTCTGGAAAGATGGTGCATGGGAAATTAGGCAGAAACGTGGAGCAACAGTCATTGGAAGAATGTATACGGTCAGTATGAAAGATGAAGAACGCTACTATTTACGGTTGTTGTTACTACATGTAAAAGGAGCAACAAGTTTTGAGCACATTAAGACCGTTAATGAAGTCGAGTACCCAACTTTTAAACAGGCAGCAATAGCCCTTGGATTACTTTTGGATGACAGTGTTTGGCGAAATACCTTACTGGATGGCTGTGTTATAAACATGCCTGCACAGCTTCGGGATATGTTTGGTTACATATGTATCTTTGGTCCTCCTGCTCATCCATTGGAGTTGTGGCAAGAATTTAAAAAAGATTTTATTGAAGACTACTGCCGTGCATATCACCCTAACAATGAGGACTGTGAGCATTGTGAAGGCTATGCAATGACAGATGTTCAAAATGTGTTAAAATTTCATGGCAAAAGCTTTACGGATTTTAATCTACCACGCCCCAAAAGAAAACAACAACTACAACCACAATACAACAAAGAGGAGGAGTTTAGAAGAGCCCAAGAAATGAAAGAAACTTTAAATGAACAACAACTTTTGGCGTATAATGCCATAAATGAAGCATTACAGGATACAAGTCAGCAAGCTAAGTGCTTTTTCATTGATGGCCCAGGTGGCAGTGGGAAAACATATTTGTATGATTTGTTAATTCGTCAAATAAGAGGAGAAGGAGAAACTGTGTCACCTGCTGCCAGTACTGGGATTGCAGCCAACTTATTGGAAGGAGGAAGAACCATCCATTCACTTTACGGGATACCATTCCAATCAATGAAACATCCGTTTCAAGAATCAAAAATGATACTGATGCTGCACACCATTTGAAGAATACTAAACTTTTCATTATTGATGAATCCACTATGCTATCAAATACGCACTGCATGTCATTGACCAACTATTAAAGGATGTTATGACCAAAGATATCTCGAAGAAAAATAAAACACACCTTTGGAGGGAAAGTCATTGTTCTGGGAGGAGACTTTCGTCAGTGTCTTCCTATTATTCCTCATGGAACACGAACTGATATCGTAGAGAGCTGCATTAAATATTCCAGACAATGGCAGATTTTCACTCAATTGCCACTACTTGACAACATGCGCTCTGTTGATCCAGAATACAGCAATTGGATACTTCAGCTGGGAAATGGACAATTGACCAATTCTTATAACCTTGGAGATGATGTTATAGAAATCCCTGAAGATATGATTTGCACAGGCTCACTAATATTTGACATTTTTGGTGAAAACATTGTAATTGATGTCAATGACAATGAAAGCATTAATACTGCAGCATCACATGCCATTCTTTGCCCCAAAAATGATGATGTGGATCAGGTCAACTCTAAGATCATAGATTGCATTGCTGGAGAGTACGCAGAATACATTAGTGATGATTCCATTGATCCAGACGAGACAGAGGACCCAGAGCAATACCCTGTTGAGTTTTTAAATTCACTTACACCCACGGGGATGCCATCTCATCGTCTGAAATTAAAAATCGGCACCATTGTAATGCTTTTGAGGAACTTCAACAGCAGAAAAGGTCTTTGCAATGGGACTCGCTTAATTGTCACCGGTTTGTTTGCCAACCTGATTCGAGCAAAAGTCATTACTGGGTCTGCTGGAGGAAATGTGGTTTTCATTCCCAGGATTGATTTGTGCCCATCAGAAACCGGCTTGCCTTTTAAGTTAAGACGTCGCCAATTTCCTCTGAAGCCAGCTTTTGCCATGACAATCAATAAATCCCAAGGACAAACACTTGAGAAAGTAGGGATTTTTTTGCCAGAACCTGTTTTTGGACATGGACAATTGTATGTGGCTTTTTCAAGAGTGAGAAGACGATCCAATGTAAAAGTGAAAGTGGTGGACACTCCAATCCAAGGCAAATTGCTTCCTAGCAGTGACAAAGTATTTACCAAAAATATTGTCTACAAGAATATTTTGCACTGAACTCTTCCCTATGACTATTCTTCCGTTTATTTATCTTTTGAAAAAAAAAAAAAAAAGAAAAAAAAAAAATTTTACTGTTTCACATTTTATTCTTTTATATACTGATTTCTAATATATTTTTGTGAAAACACATTTAAGATAATATGAGAGATGTGTATCATCCACATTTCTACAGTGGGTGATAGAAACCACTTTTTAAAGCTCCAGCACTATATGTGCTGAGAGATTTCATTCTCATTCTTTACAGGGAGAGGTTTTTGTGAATAGCTAAGAGACGGGTGGGACGGCTGTTCACACACATCTCATTAGCAAGGTGTGTTACACATGTTTAGATAGATAGGGACAAAAAAAAATTATTCATTAGATTCTACCATGCCAATTTTCTTAGATTTTTTTCACATTATTGAGGAATATACTAAATGATCATAATTGATCATGAAGGACTCACCGACAACATACTTGCTGTAATTTCATGACTGCATGTATGCAATTTGTACTTCACTTGCGGTTTGTGCAGACAACATAGTTGCGGCAGTGTCATCCACATCAACTACAGTCACCTCTGCTTATTTAGTGGATGCATGTTATGCACCTGCCAAAGCCACGTTCACTTCATTTACCGCAGGTTAACTACAAGTTTTTTAATTATTGTGTGGACATTGCTGCAAGTTTGTAGTTGGTAACTCCTTTTGTATCAATTTATAAAATTTATTTATTTACAACATGATCCTCTAAAAATCTAAGACAAATCCAGCCATAAAACATATTTAAATAATATCAATTCGGATTTAGTTAGAGTAGGTCTCTCACCAGGCGTAAGGGCATCTTGACGCGATTGGTGAGCTGACACAAACTGGCTGATACACACATTATTATTATTAATTCATCAATTCTAATGATTGACGCATTAACAAGTATTGCTACTTTGTGTTCTAAGACCCTTACAACATAATTGTTCAATTTTCATTATATGATATCAACAATACAAATATATGTAGTTGCTGTAAAGATGTCATTGGAATAATTGGATTATTATTTAAAAATCTTTGAAAAAACAATAAACATATTCTAGACTCCCGATGCATTTGCATCAGGCTAACAGCTATCTATTTATATAATCCGCAGTTTGGAATTCGGGCACTGTAGCCGAATCCCAGAATGCTTTGCGCCACTGCGAGCGATGACGCGTAGCGTCATCGCGAGAAGCAGCCGCAGTGCACCTCCGGGACAACAACCCCCACACACAGACACAGGAGACCCGGCCAGAGAGAGAGGGAGAGGAGCTCCGGCCCCGCACACTCCATCCCCCGGGACAGCAACCCCCACACACAGCAGCTGACAGCCGCAGCCGTACTGCACCTCCCGGAGAACTACCCCCCGCCTGCACACCCCCGCCAGCCATACACCCCCGCCAGCCGTAGATCCCCCTCCACCTCTCCTGCTGCTCCGGCGCACTCCTGCATCCCTCTCTGCTCCGATCATCTTCACTACAAGGCTAAAGGACCTTTGGTGATGTCAGAGTCATGTGATCATTCACATGACTCAGACATCACTTCAGGCCCTCTATTAATCGATCAGAGCTGGGAAGAAGGGTAAGAAGCCACAGAGGGGCCAGGGCGAGTTAAGACACTGCAGGGGCAAATAGAGCCCAGGGGAAACGGGGGGGGGAGCCCATTCTGCCCCTCTACAGTCTACCCCTGCTCTGCTTCGGCCCCACACCCTGCACCTCCCCCACACACAGCAGCTGAGAGACAGAGAGGAGATCCGGGAGAGACACACCACAGGGGACACAAATCCCCCCACACACAGGACGACTAACCAGCAGCACAACATACACGTATACATACATACACTCTATATACATACATACACTATATATACATATACACTCTATATACATACATACACTCTATATACATACATACACTCTATATACATATACACTATTTCAACACACACATATAGATATAGAGTATCTACACATACCTTATATACACATAAATATATTGATATACTGTATATACACATAGATACACACTATATACACATATATATATATTGATATACTGTATATAAACACATACACATATACATATAGCGTATATACACATATATACATACATGCACATATACAGTCTATACACACATATATAGATATACAGTATATACACAGATAGATATACACTATATACATATATACATATACAGTATATACACATCTATACATATATATATACATATACTGTATCTACACATACACTTAGATATACACTATATACACACAGATACATATACACTATATACACATATATACATAGATGTACATATACAGTATATACACACATATATACATACACAGTATCATGGGTGTACCCAGGATCAAAACTAGGGGGGGGCAAGCCATGGTCGTTCCGATTGTGCCCGCTTCTTGTACCATCACTGCGCAGCAGCACACGGGCCGCTAAGGGTCCCATGTGTTTCACTGAGCCTCCTGCGCCGCCCCCTGCGCTTCCTCTTACCACAGGGGTGATGCCATGCATTGCACAGTGGAACGCATAAAAAGCAGGAAGCACTACCTTCTCCTAGTGTGGACTAGGTGTCACTTCCTGCTTTTATGCGTTCCACTGTGCAACGCTCAGCGTCACGACCTCCTCCTGTATCTTCAATTTTGGGAAGCTGTGGTGGAACCAGGAGATGTAAGTACAGGATTTTTTTTTAAGGAGTACACGCTGGCCAGAGGAGTATGGGGGGGGGGGAAGGGGGTGGCTCACCGTGGCTGCATTATACTGTATGGAGAATTATGAGGCTGTACTGTGCTATATGGAAGGCTGTACTATGCTAAACACAGGACTGTGAGGGTGCATTAGACTGTATGGAGGGCTATATGGAGAACTATGGGGTGCATTATACTACATGGAGGACTATTGATGGTGCATTATACTGTATAGAAGACTATGGGTGAATTATACTATATGGAGAATTATGGGGTGAATTATACTATATGGAGAACTATAGGAGTGCATTATACTGTATGGAGGTGCATTATAATGTATGGAGGCATATGAGGCTACATTATACTATATAGAGGATAGTGGGGTTGCATTATGATAATTGGATGACTATGGGGGTACCTTATGAATGAGGGACTATGGGGTGCATTATAATACTTAGAGGACTATGGGAATACATTGTAATGTATGGAGGAATGTGGGGATGCATTATAATAATTGGAGGACTATGGTGGCTGAGGAGGAGGACCATATAAACCATGATGGGGGACATATATACCACGATAAAGGCCATATTCCAGGAGGAGGACCATATACAGCAAGATAAGGGACATTAATACATAATGAAGGGGGAGAGGGGTCAATTTGTGAGTATAGGATTTAGAATGTTACACGGGGCCCATACATCTGACCAACGTGCACGCGGAAGGTGGGGGGCCTACATTGCGCACCTGTGCCCATCAGACTTATTGCGCCACTGGGGAGCCCTATGGGGGCCGGGGGCTGTATATGACATGGGCGGGCTGCTGTCAGGGGCCGGGTGAGATTAATATATTTAATATATTAATATATTTGCTCCGAACGTTGCACCCGGTCTTATTTTCAGGGGGGAGGCATACACACACAGGGGCATACACTCGCAGGGGCATACACTCGCAGTACGGTGGCTCAGTGGTTAGCACTGTAAATGGTGGCTCAGTGATTAGTACTGTATACGGTGGCTCAGTGGTTAGCACTGTATACAGTGGCTCAGTGGTTAGCACAGTATATGGTGGCTCAGTATTTAGCACTGTATACGGTGGCTCAGTGGTTAGCACTGTATATGGTGGCTCAGTGGTTAGCACTGTATATGGTGGCTCAGTGGTTAGCACTGTATACGGTGGCTCAGTGGTTAGCACTGTATACGGTGGCTCAGTGGTTAGCACTGTATATGGTGGCTCAGTGGTTAGCACTGTATATGGTGGCTCAGTGATTAGCACTGTAAATGGTGGCTCAGTGGTTAGCACTGTATGGTGGCTCAGTGGTTAGCACTGTATATGGTGGCTCAGTGGTTAGCTCTGTATATGGTGGCTCAGTGGTTAGCATTGTACGGTGGCTCAGTGGTTAGCACTGCGCGATGTCTCTGTGGTTAGCATAGTATGATGGCTCAGTGGTTAGCAGCACAGTATATGGTGGGCAGGCGGTTAGACCAGGATGAAGGCTGGGGGGTGAGCGCAGGAGGACGGAGGCTGAAGGGGTGAGCGCAGGATGACGAAGGCTGGTGGGGTGAGGGCAGGAGGACAGAGGCTGGTGGGATGAGGGCAGGAGGACAGAGGCTGGAGGGGTGAGCGCAGGAGGACAGAGGCTGGAGGGGTGAGCGCAGGAGGACAGAGGCTGGAGGGGTGAGCGCAGGAGGACAGAGGCTGGAGGGGTGAGCGCAGGAGGACAGAGGCTGGAGGGGTGAGCGCAGGAGGACAGAGGCTGGAGGGGTGAGCGCAGGAAGACAGAGGCTGGAGGGGTGAGCGCAGGAGGACAGAGGCTGGAGGTGTGAGCGCAGGAGGACAAAGGCTGGAGGGGTGAGCGCAGGAGGACAGAGGCTGGAGGGGTGAGCGCAGGAGGAAAGAGGCTGGAGGGGTGAGCGCAGGAGGACAGAGGCTGGAGGGGTGAGCGCAGGAGGACAGAGGCTGGAGGGGTGAGCGCAGGAGGACAGAGGCTGGAGGGGTGAGCGCAGGAGGACAGAGGCTGGAGGGGTGAGGGCAGGAGGACGGAGGCTGGAGGGGTGAGGGCAGGAGGACGGAGGCTGGAGGGGTGAGGGCAGGAGGACGGAGGCTGGAGGGGTGAGGGCAGGAGGACGGAGGCTGGAGGGGTGAGCGCAGTAGGACAGAGGCTGGAGGGGTGAGCGCAGTAGGACAGAGGCTGGAGGGGTGAGCGCAGTAGGACAGAGGCTGGAGGGGTGAGCGCAGGAGGACAGAGGCTGGAGGGGTGAGCGCAGGAGGACAGAGGCTGGAGGGGTGAGGGCAGGAGGACGGAGGCTGGAGGGGTGAGGGCAGGAGGACGGAGGCTGGAGGGGTGAGGGCAGGAGGACGGAGGCTGGAGGGGTGAGCGCAGTAGGACAGAGGCTGGAGGGGTGAGCGCAGTAGGACAGAGGCTGGAGGGGTGAGCGCAGTAGGACAGAGGCTGGAGGGGTGAGCGCAGGAGGACAGAGGCTGGAGGGGTGAGCGCAGGAGGACAGAGGCTGAAGGGGTGAGCGCAGGAGGACAGAGGCTGGAGGGGTGAGCGCAGGAGGACAGAGGCTGGAGGGGTGAGCGCAGGAGGACAGAGGCTGGAGGGGTGAGCGCAGGAGGACAGAGGCTGGAGGGGTGAGCGCAGGAGGACAGAGGCTGGAGGGGTGAGCGCAGGAGGACAGAGGCTGGAGGGGTGAGCGCAGGAGGACAGAGGCTGGAGGGGTGAGCGCAGGAGGACGGAGGCTGGAGGGGTGAGGGCAGGAGGACGGAGGCTGGAGGGGTGAGGGCAGGAGGACGGAGGCTGGAGGGGTGAGGGCAGGAGGACGGAGGCTGGAGGGGTGAGGGCAGGAGGACGGAGGCTGGAGGGGTGAGGCAGGAGGACGGAGGCTGGAGGGGTGAGCGCAGGAGACGGAGGCTGGAGGCCCCCATCACAAGCACAGTGCAGCCAACTTTATCTTTATTTACTTTACATTTATTTTCACTCACTGTGATCCTCCGGCTGCTCTGTCTCTGCCTCCAGCCCCCCACAGTCCACAGGGCAGCTGCACAGGCTCTTCTGCTCCCGGGGCCGGCACTGCAGCATGTAGCATTGCACACACACACATTGCACACACACACACACACACACACTGCACACACACACAAACATTGCACACACACATTGCACACACACACACATTGCACACACACACACACATTGCACACACACACACACATTGCACACACACACAAACATTGCACACACACACACATTGCACACACACACTGCACACACACACATTGCACACACATTGCACACACACACACACACACACTGTCACTCTGCACACAAAACCTGGCTGCACAGCACACTGCACCTTCTTTCCTTGGGGCCACTCACCACCTGCTCTCTTCTGCCGTCCTCTCTGCATCTCCTCTGCCGTCCGTTCACATGACAGTGCTGTGCCGCCGGCTCCCGCCCGCTCCTCTGGAGTCTGACCCCTCACTCAGCACTCGGCCGGGAGACAGTGCTGCTCCTTTCACTCCCAAAGAGGAGGGGGGGCGGGGGCGGCGGCCGCTCCGGAGCAAAAAAAGCCCTGGTCACAGTACTGTAGGTGCCATGTGGGGTACGCAGTGCCACGCTCACCCGGGGCAGCCTCTTGGGGGGGCACCTGCCCCCCCCAGCCCCACGCTGGGTACGCCCATGCACAGTATATACACACAGATACATATACATATACAGTATTTTCACATATATAGATGTAGTTATAGTTTATATACACATATATAGAGATATATAGTATGTACACATATCGCTATACAGTATATACACATATATACATACATATACAGTATATACACACATACATATACAGTATATACACATATATACATGTAGATATACACTATATACACACATATTGATAGATACACAGTATATACACATACATAGATATACAGTATATACACATATACATAGATATACAGTGTATACTCACATATAGATATACAGTATATACACAGACATACACTATATACCCACATATACATATACACTATATACACAACACATATATAGATATACAGTATATACACATATATATATACAGTATATACACATATACACACAGATATATATGTACAGTATATACACATATATAGATAGCTGTACATATACTGTATATACACATATATAGATAGATGTACATATACAGTTTATACACATATCTACTTATATAATCACCAGTTTGGGATTCGCCCGTTGAAGCCGAATCCCATAATCCTTTGTGGCACTGCGAGCGATGACGCTTGCGTCATCGCGAGCCGCACCCGCACTACCTCACACCACCGCCATCCTGCCAACCCTTGGCCCCGCCACGAAGTCGACGCTGCCCGGATGCCGCCGGTGCCTTCCGCCCCTCGCTCACCGCTGGGGCCTCACTGCTGCTGGACTTGCCGTGTAGGGCCTGTGGCCGCCTGCCGCAACCCACTGAAGTCGTCCTGTGCTCGGCGCCAGCCAATGGGAGTGAGCGGGGCATCTCTGCCTCCAAAGCCTCACACGCCCCACTCACTCCCATTGGCCGCCGCCGCCCCTGCAAGCGGATTGGGCGCTGTGTTGTAAACACAGCACGCCCATCCAATTGACCAGGACTCGGCGTCCTGGACCAATCGGATGCCCCTCCAGCCCAGAGCCGCTTCTTTACTCACCCCTCCAGCCCAGAGCCGCTTCTCTCCTCACCCCTCCACCCCAGACCCGCTTCTCTCCTCACCCCTCCAGCCCAGAGCCGCTTCTCTCCTCACCCCTACAGCCCAGAGCCGCTTCTCTCCTCACCCCTCCAGCCCAGAGCCGCTTCTCTCCTCACCCCTCCAGCCCGGAGCCGCTTCTCTCCTCACCCCTCCACCCCAGACCCGCTTCTCTCCTCACCCCTCCAGCCCAGAGCCGCTTCTCTCCTCACCCCTCCAGCCCAGAGCCGCTTCTCTCCTCACCCCTCCAGCCCAGAGCCGCTTCTCTCCTCACCCCTCCCGCCCAGAGCCGCTTCTCTCCTCACCCCTCCACCCCAGAGCCGCTTCTCTCCTCACCCCTCCAGGCCAGAGCTGCTTCTCTCCTCACCCCTCCAGCCCAGAGCCGCTTCTCTCCTCACCCCTCCAGGCCAGAGCCGCTTCTCTCCTCACCCCTCCGCCACAGAGCCGCTTCTCTCCTCACCCCTCCGCCACAGAGCCGCTTCTCTCCTCACCCCTCCGTCACAGAGCCGCTTCTCTCCTCACCCCTCCGCCACAGAGCCGCTTCTCTCCTCACCCCTCCACCACAGAGCCGCTTCTCTCCTCACCCCTCCACCACAGAGCCGCTTCTCTCCTCACCCCTCCAGCCCAGAGCCGCTTCTCTCCTCACCCCTCCACCCCAGAGCCGCTTCTCTCCTCACCCCTCCAGGCCAGAGCCGCTTCTCTCCTCACCCCTCCAGCCCAGAGCCGCTTCTCTCCTCACCCCTCCGCCACAGAGCCGCTTCTCTCCTCACCCCTCCGCCACAGAGCCGCTTCTCTCCTCACCCCTCCGCCACAGAGCCGCTTCTCTCCTCACCCCTCCGCCACAGAGCCGCTTCTCTCCTCACCCCTCCGCCACAGAGCCGCTTCTCTTCCCTCACCCCTGCACCACAGAGCCGCTTCTCTCCTCACCCCTCCAGACCAGAGCCGCTTCTCTCCTCACCCCTCCACCCCAGAGCCGCTTCTCTCCTCACCCCTCCAGCCCAGAGCCGCTTCTCTCCTCACCCCTCCACCACAGAGCCGCTTCTCTCCTCACCCCTCCAGCCCAGACCCGCTTCTCTCCTCACCCCTCCAGGCCAGAGCCGCTTCTCTCCTCACCCCTCCACCACAGAGCCGTTTCTCCCCTCACCCCTCCACCACTAAGCCGGTTCTCTCCTCACCCCTCCACCACTGAGCCGCATCTCTCCTCACCCCTCCACCACTGAGCCGCTTCTCTCCTCACCCCTCCATCACTGAGCCGCTTCTCTCCTCACCCCTCCACCACAAAGCCGCTTCTCTCCTCACCCCTCCACCACAGAGACGCTTCTCTCCTCACCAACCCACCACAGAGCCGCTTCTCTCCTCACCCCTCCACCACAGAGCTGCCTCTATACTCTGCTACCCACACAGCCGCCTCTATACTCTGCTACCCACAGAACCGCCTCTATACTCTGCTACCCACAGAGCCGCCTCTATACTCTCCTACCCACACAGCCGCCTCTATACTCTGCTACCCACAGAGCCCCCTCTATACTCTGCTACCCACAGAGCCGCCTGTATACTCTGCTACCCACAGAGCCGCCTGTATACTCTGCTACCGACAGAGCAACCTGCATACTCTGCTACCGACAGAGCAGCCTGCATACTCTGCTACCGACAGAGCAGCCTGCATACTCTGCTACCCACAGAGCCGCCTCCATACTCTGCTACCCACAGAGCCGCCTGTATACTCTGCTACCCACACAGCCGCCTCTATACTCTGCTACCCACAGAGCCGCCTCTATACTCTCCTACCCACACAGCCGCCTCTATACTCTGCTACCCACAGAGCCCCCTCTATACTCTGCTACCCACAGAGCCGCCTGTATACTCTGCTACCCACAGAGCCGCCTGTATACTCTGCTACCGACAGAGCAACCTGCATACTCTGCTACCGACAGAGCAGCCTGCATACTCTGCTACCGACAGAGCAGCCTGCATACTCTGCTACCCACAGAGCCGCCTCCATACTCTGCTACCCACAGAGCCGCCTGTATACTCTGCTACCCACACAGCCGCCTCTATACTCTGCTACCCACAGAGCCGCCTCTATACTCTGCTACCCACAGAGCCCCCTGTATACTCTGCTACCCACAGAGCCGCCTGTATACTCTGCTACCCACAGAACCGCCTGTATACTCTGCTACCCACAGAGCCGCCTGTATACTCTGCTACCCACAGAGCCGCCTGTATACTCTGCTACCCACACAGCCGCCTGCATACTCTGCTACCCACAGACCCGCCTGCATACTCTGCTACCCACTGACCCGCCTGTATACACACAATTCATTTCACCGCTCTCCCGATGCAATTGCATCGGGCCTTTTTACTAGTAACTACTATAATCAAATTAACGCACGTTCTAGAATCCCGATGCATTTGCATCGGGCTCACAGCTAGTATAAATATATTTTTCTCCCCTCACCCCTCCACCACTAAGCCGGTTCTCTCCTCACCCCTCCACCACTGAGCCGCATCTCTCCTCACCCCTCCACCACTGAGCCGCCTCTATACTCTGCTACCCACAGAGCCGCCTCTATACTCTCCTACCCACACAGCCGCCTCTATACTCTGCTACCCACAGAGCCCCCTCTATACTCTGCTACCCACAGAGCCGCCTGTATACTCTGCTACCCACAGAGCCGCCTGTATACTCTGCTACCGACAGAGCAACCTGCATACTCTGCTACCGACAGAGCAGCCTGCATACTCTGCTACCGACAGAGCAGCCTGCATACTCTGCTACCCACAGAGCCGCCTCCATACTCTGCTACCCACAGAGCCGCCTGTATACTCTGCTACCCACACAGCCGCCTCTATACTCTGCTACCCACAGAGCCGCCTCTATACTCTGCTACCCACAGAGCCCCCTGTATACTCTGCTACCCACAGAGCCGCCTGTATACTCTGCTACCCACAGAACCGCCTGTATACTCTGCTACCCACAGAGCCGCCTGTATACTCTGCTACCCACAGAGCCGCCTGTATACTCTGCTACCCACACAGCCGCCTGCATACTCTGCTACCCACAGACCCGCCTGCATACTCTGCTACCCACTGACCCGCCTGTATACACACAATTCATTTCACCGCTCTCCCGATGCAATTGCATCGGGCCTTTTTACTAGTAACTACTATAATCAAATTAACGCACGTTCTAGAATCCCGATGCATTTGCATCGGGCTCACAGCTAGTATAAATATATTTGTAAACGTATGGCGTAGATCCTGTACAGATAACAATATAAGGAGTACAATAAGGACTTTTGGATCATCTATACGTGCTGAATCAATCAGTAATAGTACCTATGCTATCGCATGCTATTTATAACAGCTTACAATACAAGCTGTCCACAAGGGGCTTTAAGATCACCTGTCTGTGCAGGATCAATCAATACTATTACCTACGCCCTCTAAGTGCAGCAATTGGAACTGCCCACCTTTATATCCTAGCAATCCATGATTTATTTGCTATATAAAAAGTGCTATCCTCATATAAAGGTTATTAAGGAACATAGTGCAAGAGTCTTATGTGCTCAAATAGCATTAGTGTACATGTTACATATTGTGGAGCCTTATATGATGCTACATACCTTTGTATATCAGGTCCTTGTATCATGCGTGCGCCCTTATGCGCATTTCGGTAGTTCACCTTCGTCAAGCCCTCTTTGGGAAATTGTTTAAATGCCTGCTAGATATGAATATCCCTATTGACAATCATTTTATTATTTTTCTAGTATGCACTAGCCTACTTTTGCCCATTTAACACTGTGCTTGACTCTGAAAATTGTTAGCGCTTTCACCCACAAGCGTCTATATTCACTCTATAAGGTATATCCCCATATATGTGTTTTTTATCTATGATACATGGTGGGATGTCGATATATGAAATGCATGTGCTTACTCTACTGTCTTTTCAGGCAAAAGACTTCTCCGTAACTTCTGATGAGCCCTTCCTATTAGAAGGGGTGAAACACGTCAACCCCTATCAGTATAGAAACACTGTCAGAACCCTCATCAGTGCAGAAATACATAACAAGAACAACCAGAGGTACAGAAATACATCACCAGACCCACCAGAGGTACAGAAATAAATAACTAACACTCACATCAGTACAGAAATCACAACCCTCATCAGAAACAAAATTCATCATCAGAACCACTAGAGGTGCAGAAATACATAACAGTACAGGAATACACCCATATAACCCCCATCACTATAGAAACACAGCATCACAATCCTCACCAGTACATAAAGTCATCATCAGATCCATCGTCAGTACATGGTAAAACAATTGTAATGTCAGGTCAGACCCATACACATTTGTGCTGCATGAACCTACAACTCCTAATACATCCTTAACAATGGTAAGCAGATACTGGGAGTTGTTGTTATCAGCCATCAATAAAAGCATACAGGAACCAGAAAACTGATGAGAATTAGTCATTATTACAAATAATAATTTACATCCAGGAACTTTATAGATGACTTTGTCTCTGATCAGGGTCACCTTTTTCTTTTCTTCATCTTGTCCTGACACCATGATGATTTTTCACATCCACAGCTTATTTCTGGAGATGTTCATCTTTTCTTCTGCAGCACATGATGAGCACAGAGAGAGGGGTACCCGGATACCGGGATGGGTTCGTGGCTGTAACAGGGAATCACGGGTGGTCGGTTTCCCGGTTTCGTGCCCTGGCTCTCATTGTTGGGGAGGGAAGTGGAATTTAGGGAAAGTTCGTGACGCCACCTGTGGATCCTGGTAACGATGATACCAGCGCTGCAGGCCGGCCACTGGGGTGATGGGATGCAGCTTAGTATAGTACAGCTCCCCACCGGTGGACCTTACCTCAGGGCAGCGAAGATGGATGAGGGGAGTAGTTGTTCTTACCCCTCTGATGATGCTGAGGCCCTCTGGGTGCTGGCGGGAAGGAATGACAGACACCGATTCAACTTCAACGTCCTTTACTGGTACCAGCAGATGGTATAGTACACAGTACAGTCTGATAGAATAGGGAGGTAGCTGCAGGTTCAGGGTGCCCTCATGGAGTCTGAGGATGTTTCCTTCTTAATAGCTTAATAGCTCAGTCCTTTCTACACTCTCTTTACCACCCTTAGGCAGAGTTTGCTCACTGATCCCCTGGCCTGTTATGGATAGGTGCGGTTTTTCCCTTTACCAGTACGGACAGGAGCGGTGGAACTTGAACCCTCGCATCACTGGAATATGGGCCGGTACCTATTAGTGTTTTGGGCTGATTAAGGAACTGAGGAGGAGGTACCGTTCTGTGGTGCTACGGCTTCCGTGGATTGGTCCCATGGTTTGTCGGTTTACGGTCAGGGATAGACTACTGACTGCCCCGGCTTTCGTGTTGCCGATGTCAACTCCAGACGTTTCCAGCCGGCTCCAACTGGTCCTGGATCGTCTACCTCTGTTCTGGGTCCCCTCTTGAAGAGAGGTGCCCTCCTGTCATCAGCTCTGCCAGGCACATCCTATTTGGCTGCCTTCCCAGCACTGTCTCTTTCTAAACTCTCACTTGCTCCTGGTTTTCTCACTCTAACCTAGGCTCCACCCCCTGGGACTTACTGAATATCCAGTCCCACTACCCTATGGGTCCTGGTGTTGTGTGTTAGTACAGACTCCATAAGACTCCCCAAACCCACAGCTGCTGAGGCACTACACCTGCTATTCGGGGTGCAGTACCTCACTGTGGCGCCACACACACCCCGGCACAATACCCTTAAAAATAGCAGAATGATGAAAATTTTCATGAGTAAAAATATCTGCCCTACACTAACCCTGGAATAAATAATTGCTCCTCCTCACTGTTTCCTGCACAAAATATGATTTACACACTATCCCTTTAATGGCACATGCTCTTCACACTGCCCTCTCCTTTCCATACTAAACTCCCTGGTCACACTGTAATCTCACACTGTGTCCCTCTATACTGCCCACTGTTTATACTGTTCTCCCTCCTTACACTTCCCATCCTTGACATTCTGTACCCTCCTGGCTGTGGCATCACACTGTCCACACATACTGCCCCCTCTCCATACAGCCCACAAACTACTCACTCTGTATTCTGTGCTCCTTTACCTTTTTCTCATTGCCTACTGTTTCCTCCCTGCCTCACTCACCCCTTTCACTCCTCACACTGTGTCCACACTGATCTCCTCCTTACTCGAAATACTGTGACGGCAGTCATCCCCCTCACTCCTCATATTGTGTCCACAATGTTCCCCCCTTACTCCACATACTGTACCGCAGCCATCCCCCCCACTCCACACACTGTGCTGCAGCCATCTCCCCCTCACTCCACATACTGTTCTGCAGCCATCCCACTTACTCCTCATACTGTGTCAATACTGATCTCCCCTCACTCTTTTATACTGGATCCTCAAATTTATCCCCTTGGTTCATATATATCCCCCCACCCTCTTCCCTCTATCTTGACTTCCATATACCACCACCCCCGTCCCAGTCCCCAGTTTGGCTCGCATATACTCCCCCACCCCAGTTTGGCTAACAGATTATCCTACCCAGTTTGGCTCACATATTCTCCCCTCACCCCCTCCCGACCAGTTTTGCTCACATTTTCTCCCCCTCATCCACTATCCCCCAGCTTGGCTTACATATTCCCCCCCCCCCCGCCCTCTCCCCCTAGTTTGGCTCACACATACTCCCCTGCACCCTCTCCCCCCCAGTTTGGCTCACATATTCTTCCTCCATCCTCACCACAAATTTGGCTTACATATTCTCCCCTCTCCCTTCCCAGATTGGCTCACATATGCTCCCTCCAGCCTCTCCCCCCAGTTTGTCTCACATATACTCCCTCCACCCTTTATCCCCCAGTTTGGCTCCATATTCTCCCCCACCCTCACTCCCCCTAGTTTGACTCACATATACTCACCCACCCTTCTCCCCCCCCCCCAGTTTGGCTAGCACATTCTCCCCCCCAGTTTGGCTCACATATACTCCCCCCACCCTCTCCTCCCCAATTTGGCTCACATATACTACCTCCACCATCTATCCCCCAGTTTGGCTCCATATTCTGTCCCCCCCCCCAGTTTGGCTCACATATTCTCCCACATCCTCTCCCCCTAGTTTGGCTCACATATACTCCCCTGCACCCTCTGCCCACCAGTTTGGCTCACATATACTACCTCCACCATCTATCCCCCAGTCCGGTTTGGCTCCATATTCTCTCCCCTCCCTCACCCCCCCAGTTTGGTTCACATATAATCCTCCATCTTCTTTCCCCCAGTTTGGCTCACATATTCTCCCCCAGTTTGGTTCACATATACTCCCCCACACCCTCTCCCCCCAGTTTGGCGCACATATTCACCCCCAGTTTGGCTCACATATACTTCTTCCACCCTCTCCCCCCAGTTTGGCTCACATATTCTCCCTCCACACTCGCCCCCCTGTTTGGCTCACTTTTACTCCCTACCCCCTCTATCCCCCAATTTGGCTCGCATATTCTCTCCCATTCTCTCCCCCCAGTTTGGTTCACATATATTCCTCTGTATCCTCTCCCTCCCAGTTTGACTCACAAGTTCCCTCATCCTCTGCCCAGAGAGTAGCCAGCTCCCAGTTCGGGGGAAAAGTGCAACATGAAGCCAGCGGTGAAAGACTTCGGGCATAGCAGCAGGAGGCCTGAGGGCGCCCCCCTACCTGCTGCTGACTGATTACTTTAATTAGGTGTGGTTAGGGACTTTGCATATATTTATATCACTGCAACAGAATAAAGAAATCATCTCAATGTTTCACTTCTATCCTGATTTATTAGTACTGAGTTTTTTAGGATGCTATTGAGAGAGCTGATAAAAGGAGGATATCCCATTCCATGATATTCTTCAAGCTACCCCTATAGACAACCCTAATGGTACCTTTACACGCCGCCACAACAGGATGCATACCAACGGCAACTTCACGTGCACGAGCACGGCTGAACGGTTACCAACGGGAACCGCACCCTCTTTACACGCCGCCACAAGGTGCGCTACGCTACGCCACATCTACAGCTACATACATCGCCGGGTGTCGCAAGTAGCCGTCTGTAGCTCAGCGTACCAGCTTTACACACCGCCACCACAGAGTGATCTGGGAGCAACAAAGGCAGGACGTAAAACAAATAGGCGTGCCACAGACCTGTACGCCGCGCCCAAACCACAACCATTGGCCAACAGTACGGAGTTGTGATTGGGCACGACGGAAAGGGCGGATGGCCGAGACGTGCCGTACTACTGATCGGAGTGTGGCACGGAATAAGCACTTGTGACATGGCGGACCTGGCGAATGCATCTAAATCGATGGTAATGGGTCACGCTAGAGCGGTGGCCAGTCACATATCCCGTGTGTATTAAAGTAGCGGTCCGGGGCTATGTGTGCGTAGTACAAGTGTTTGCCTTGTCACGCACGATCAGCGCTTGTGACAGCCGCGTGTGCCGATTGCACTGAGGTGCGTTTGTGTGGCACACATTAGCGGCTTACATAACACAGTATGTGCGTTTTCTGTCAAAATGCTATCTGTGACAACTGTGGCGAAGTATGTGTGAATACAGGCAGAATGGGGTTTAATATATGTGCTGACAGATGTGAATGTAGTGGAACAGCTTCCAAGGCAACAAGTCAAAGATCTGTGTGACAGTGTATGAGAAAACCCTGACAAGAATATGTCCTGCATCAATGTGCTGTGTGCAGGGGACCCTCTGCCTACAACAAAATAAAGGATCATGTACGCACAATGGCCACAAACACTGTTGGGCAAAATACTTTCAGAAAAACATGGCTACCCACACATATTGTCTGCACAATCCCAGCCAATAGGTGGCTATGACATCCCAGGCCCCCACCCAACCCTGCATCACATTGCCCTCCTCCACCAAGTAATCAGGCTCACACAGATGATGTTGGATCCAACAGAAAAAGGTTTAATATATTGCATGAATCTTGACCTTGTCTTGTGCAAACAAAATATACAGAAAGTAAAAACAATGTACAAATCAAGAGCATGTGACATTAATCAGCCACATTAAACTGATAACCAAATCAACACACATTGCAAACTGTGCATGGAAATAAAAAAAAAACTAATACCTAAACTAACTAACTAACTACATAATGAAACCTCATGCACATAATGAAAACAAACATAATGAAAAAGGGCAACCAAAAATTAAAGGGGTGCAGCTAACCTGCTGTCACCTCCATTGAAACCACAAAAACCAACTCCCAGAGCCAGCCACATTATATGGCCTGGTCCTGCCAGCTCACTGCACCAGACCCATTGAAGTAGGAGCAGTAAGCGTCTCTACTGTCCCTGGCCTCCTGCCGAGTGCGGCCATGGCTCTGCGGCTGGAGTGGCACAATCACATGGCCATCATCACGCCAAGACCCTGGACGGAGCTCCCCTGTTGTAGCGTCGGCATTATCTACATAACCTCCTGGCGTGTATGATGCTCTATCCCTACGACGCAGGAAGTTATGCAGCACACAGCAGGCCACCACTACTGCGTCAATAGACTCCGGTTTCATATGTATAGGCGTATGAAAAATCTGGAATCTATTCGCCATGATCCCAAACGCATTTTCAACTACACGGCGGGCCCGGGATAGCCGGTAGTTGAAAATGCGTCTCTCAGAAGTAAGGGCCCTCTGGGGATATGGCCGCAGTAGGTGCTCCTGAAGTGGGAATGCTTCATCCGCCACAAACGCAAAGTTGAGATGTTCGGTCGTGTGCTCATTTGAGGGTAAGTTTAGCCCACCATTCCCTAGTAGTGTTGCCAAGGAGCTTAGGGCAAACACCCCCCCATCTGAGTTGCGACCAGGCATTCCAACATCCACGTAGAGGAACTCATAGTTGGCATCCACTACAGCCATGAGGATTATACTACAATACCCTTTGTAATTGAAATACAAAGAGCCAGAGTGGGCAGGTTTGATAATCCTCACGTGCTTACCATCCAATGCCCCGCCACAGTTGGGGAAGTTCCACCGGGTTTCAAACCCTCGGGCTACTTCCAGCCATTCTGCGGCGGTTAGAGACATTTTCATGTAGGCTGGCTGCAGAGCTCTCCAGATGGCCCAACACGTTTCAGGGATCAGGCGGCTCAGCAGGGACAGGGAGACACGTGACATGTATGTGAGTGATGTCATGGACTGCCCTGTAGCCAGGAACCGCAAAGTGATCGCCAACCGCTCAGCAGGTGATACTGATGGGCGCATTATAGTGTCCTGATGCGCTATCATTGGCCCTACACGCTCCAATAGGAAGGTGAAACAGTCCTCGGGCATACGGAGATAGTTTTGGTAATCATCAGGACAGTTAAGCTCCAGCTCCCGCAACAGCTGCATGTGGCCCCGGGTTTCCCGCCTCAGAAGCCAATCACGGGTCCACAACCGCCGCTGTCTGCGCCTCATCAACCTTTCATACCGATCCTGATACCACATTTGCTCTTCCACCAACGCAAGAGCCACGATAACATTGCGGTCATGGATATTCTGCATCCTCAATATCAGCACCTGTAGGTGAGAATACACAACATGAGTACATAGACCAACATGTGGGCAAGTCAACAGGTTCAGCAACCCACACCTCTTTTCCATTACACACTATAGCCAAGAGGATGGGATCTCTTGTGTGGGCGCAAAACACAACCCTGAAGCAAGGACGGCAAACACCCAGTAGTCACCCCAACCAAAATGCAACACGGCGATTGAGAGTGGCCTCCTCTACATCAACTTCAATCGGAGGGTCCCAAAGTCACACATCTGCACCTAGGTGAGTTAGAAAGGGACATGTGTCACCAATAATGTTGCTCAAACAGGTCCCAGAAGCCATTACACCGCCCATAATGTCAATTGATTACAGTAAAAATGAGAAGAATAACAAATGTGACGTACCCCGATATGGAAGGTTCAGGAAAGGCTACATGAACCAAACAACATTGCACATGACTGCGGATGCTTAACCATGCTTTCATATGTTTTTGAAGGTGTCATTTTTACTACACATCTATGCTATGTCTGGAGCGCCACACCTCAAAGCCATGTGTGATCCTATTCCCGTTGGACCCAGTCTCCATTGGCCACAACCAGTATGCAGAAATCGATCCAGTCGACATGAGATACACAGTTCTGTCTACAGTCATGCATCCATTCTCCTGTATGTTGTCTGGAAACAAACACAGCAATGTATCACAACCAAAGTGTCAAGGGCCAGACAAAATGCCGACAACAAATCCACACAGTACACTATATCGTCCCCAACAATACAAACCCCTATATAGTCCGCTACAGCAGTCTCCGGCGCTCTCCAAGAACATCAACATATGCACCCCACCCAGCGCAAATTCCATGTGTGTCCACAAACACTTACCTAATGGGTCTGGCCAGCAAGCGTAATGTTTGGGGGCCTGGGCAGCTTTTAAAGGGCCGCCAACCTATTACGATTCAGCGATCTCCACCAAGTAGCGGAAGTCTAATCCGCACCCAGGTGCCCCATCACGATGTGCATAATTGTGTCCGCTGTGATTGGTGTACCGGACTATAAAGCCAGGTCAATGGCCACTACACCTTGTCCAGACGTCGATGTGCATTGAGCTACTAGTGTCCTGTTTGACTTCTGTTGCTCTGACGGTAAGCCTCTTTAGCGGTTTCTATGAAATTGTATTGAACGCAGCTGGTTCTGGCACAGGCAGCTTAGGCGATGTGTGTATGGCCATGCTTTATGCGGGCTGAAAATATTTTTACAGGTAATATTAAATATGTCTACCTTATTTTGTGTCGCCCAATAGCCAGGTAGTGCCTCTACTTATATAGTGTAAGTATGTATTGCACCTTCTGCTTTTTTGCAATGGCAACAGAGCAAGGTGTTATTTCTTTGGCTGGTACTTCACATCAACATTTCAGGGTGGTAGAATTGTGGCCTACATTCCAGGGATGTTGGGTACATGTGTTAAAATGGTACTTCCACGTCTGGAGGTACACCAACATGATCATCTGGGTGCACATTACATGTAGTATGTGCAATGTTGGCACACACCCAGCCCTCCTTTCTCATATAGTGACCCCTAACCATATTGGACACTGCCCAGGTACTAGTTAGCACACAATGTGTTTGGTCACATGTTTGCCTACAGGTATGTACGCACACACCGTGTCAAGGTGTGTTTCAATAGGTACATTGGGGACTTAAATCATGTTTGAAACATCTGTAGGTGGACACCGATATCCGGTGCTTGATACTGGCTGCATACATGTGTTTGAGTTTGTAGCGGTGTGAGATAGAGAAAATGCCCCACTCATGCCCAGTTTCACTCCACAAAATAGCTGCATAGATAATCCCTGTAGAAAGTTAATGAGCATGTGTATCATTGTGGCAAGTTTAGAAATGTCGGTATGGCTTGTGTTGTGACTGTCTGTTTTTGGTGTATTTTGTCATCGGCAGATGCCGAGGGGTACTGTGGAATTGGAGTCCCAGCTTCTCACGGAGTATCAGCGGCACGAATGTTTGTGGCGCAGCTCGCTGCCCGAATATAAAAATCGGGCAGCGAGGGCCGAGGCCTACAGGGCTCTTGTGGCTCTGGCAAATCGGTTGGAGCCAAGGGTAGGCAAGACGTGGGACCAGCATATGGTGGCACTTAAGATCAAAAACATGAGGTCGGCGTTCATGCGGGCTCACATTCTGTACCAGCGCCGTCGCTCAGGGGCTGGAGCTGAGGAGGTACCATCACCTACCCTATGGTACTATCCCCTCTTCACATTCATCCTGGGCGAGGTTCGCCCGCATCGAACAACCACCAACTGCCCCGTTGCTGCGTCCCATGTAGGCCCGGCTGCATCACCATCTGCGCCACAGGAGGTGGGTAATTGTGTGACAGTGGTGGGCCACGATGTTTCCCTCACATGTGTGCTTCTATAAATCCTTCACACCAAATTTGTTTGCATATTTTCCTCCTTGCTGCGGGAAACCTTGGGGTGTCAATCTATCTGCCCTCCTTCCATGACCTTGAAGGCTTTTCAATTCTATGCTTCCAGCCGTATTCCAATGTTGCATCTTCCACAACATCTTGGTATGTTAAGGTGACTTATTTAAGGGTTTCAAGATAGCAGGTGGTGTGTTCTCAAACAGCCACATAGTACCATGTAGTAAATGGTGCTGCCACACGTGTGTTGGATTTGTTGCCAGTGGGTTAAAGGTAGTTGACTGTGTGGTGGATTCTCACCATAATAGGAGTGCAAATGGAAAGGTGCCCAATATGTGTCATTGGGCAGCACAGCCCCCAGTATCAAGGTGTTGTGGTGACATGTCCTAATATTGGATTACGGCTCCGTGACGAACACCTAATGATGTATTGAGCTGAGTTCCTGGAATGGTCGAGGTGAGTGTACAGGAGAACCACTGGTGTTGTGGTCTTTAACCTTTTGTGCTTTACTGTGTTTTTCATCATTTTCCATTCTGTAAGTTGGCCTTGGTGTGTGTGGGAGTGGTATCTACAGTCCTGTTGTGAATGTATACAGTTGATATTGCCTTCACTAATGTGGTTCTTTTTTCTCCACCCACAGGCCCCAGAAGAGGACGGCTCCATTGCCGAGGAATCTGTCGCTGATGATGCTCAGCCCATGACATCTGGGGCTGAGCAGGAGGGCGGGGCGAGTGATGTGGGTCCAGGCCCAGGTCCCAGCTCCGGGATCCGTCGCCGCCGACATCCTGCACCACCAGAGACGGAGCTGGCGACCTGGGCCCGACACGTGCTGTTGAGCGAACAGCGGACCCACATCGACAGCAACGCCCTCTACATGAGCGACAGATTGCGAGGGATGGAGCCGCTCCAAAAAAAGATCCTTCTGAGGGTCTTCCACAATGCCGCTGATGCTGCCGATGATGGGGCCCTTCAATGGGGATGCCACGTCCCCCCCCCCATGCAACACAATGTATGGCCCCTTTCCCCTGCTGCCCCATCTCGGCCCGTGAGAAGACCGGCCCCGCCACAGTCAACCCCTCCCCCCCCACCACGTCGTCGTTCAACAAGACGTCCTCGGGCAGGTCGGGGCTGCCCTGAGAGGAGGGGGGATCCGGCATTGTCAGAGCCGACAGAGGAAGAATAAGTTGGACACTAGTAGCCAATGCACAGAATTGGCAGTCTGGACTGTATAATTTGGAGGCATCTCCTTTGATTTTTTTTTTTTCTGTATTGCCTTTTGGCCTAATTTGAAATTTATTTTTGCCAGGAATACCTAATATTATTTGTTATTTCCTTTTATATCTCCAGCCTGGAATAAAATTGTTTTTATTCACACAATTGTGTATTTATTTAGGAATAAGGATTGTGGGGGTTTTTGTGGGTGAATGGTAGGGTGGCCAATAATAGGTTTCCCCAAGCCGCACAATATGGCCCACTGCTCGCTGAGCAGGATCACCATCGGTTCATTTGGAATGTCTTAGCACATTCACAAAGGGATGTTGTGATGTGCCTAACATAGTTAGCTTATGGTGAGGTTTGGCCACCAAATATTAGTGAGGTCACATGAAGGAGCGTACAACAAACTTACACCAGCATTGTATTGTAAACATACATGTGTCACAGACATTTGCCATCATACACAGAATGCTTCGGCCAGATGGGGCTAACCAGTCCACACTTGTGATGGTCCCAATGTGGGACAGTATAGGTATTGTAGGCCAGATGGGGCTAGCCAGTCCACACTTGTGATGGTCCCAATGTGGGACAGTATAGGTATTGTAGGCCAGATGGGGCTAGCCAGTCCACACTTGTGATGGTCCCAATGTGGGACAGTATAGGTATTGTAGGCCAGATGGGGCTAGCCAGTCCACACTTGTGATGGTCCCAATGTGGGACAGTATAGGTATTGTAGGCCAGATGGGGCTAGCCAGTCCACACTTGTGATGGTCCCAATGTGGGACAGTATAGGTATTGTAGGCCAGATGGGGCTAGCCAGTCCACACTTGTGATGGTCCCAATGTGGGACAGTATAGGTATTGTAGGCCAGATGGGGCTAGCCAGTCCACACTTGTGATGGTCCCAATGTGGGACACTATAAGAAAAGAGCCCAACGGGGGCAAAAAAAACAATAAAAAGATTTTCACTTTTGCAAGGCAACAAGCCAACGTGTGAAAATTGTATGGTCCAACAAGGACAACTGTTTGTGGGGCCATGTTTGGCCAGGATACAATGCATCCATAAAATTCATGGATGGGAGCCATGTTGTGGCTGTAGGGCCGCCAGCATTTGAGCCAGCCGGCCAAGGTCCTGCAGGCCACGCTGTAGAGCCGTGGTCAAACGGGCGACAAATGCCTGATGGGCCTGGATGAATTCCTCCATGGTAGGGGCACCTGTATTGGGAGTAAACACACACTTTAGTACACAGTCGTCGCTGCTGATGGGTAGTCATGACTGGCCACAACCATCCACTTACCCTGTTCCTCCAACTCCAGTTCACCATCAGACGGGGAGGGAGATGGGGTCAAGCTCCATCCATATGAACCCGCACGTTCACCATCTGCAAAAATGGGGAACCAACATGCTTTACTTTGTTTACATAAATAGTTTTGGGCAGATGAAATTTAAGCAACAGTGTGCAGGGTGTCTGTGGCAACATAACACACTTACCACCATAGTCACTGTGTGGGGACATGGTCACCCCAGGACTCGCCACTGAGCTCGAGACAGTGGGAGGTGGTGTTACTCTCCGGGCTGGGGCTCCGTGGCCACATTATGTGGTTCAGGGGCAATAGTGGTCCTGGGCTACGGGGCAAACCCTCCTCTGGCCCGCCAGGTACTTGCAGCTCCTCGCCCTCCTGTGGGGAGGTGATGTGTTCCTCCAGCAGCCAGGCAGATGGGGACAGCTGGTCACACTCCAGCGGGCTGCCAGGTGGTGACTGGTCCTCCACGTCCTCTGTCCCGGTGGGTGAGGGCACGTCTGGCTCCTGAGGCCCGGGGGAAGGTGTTGACCCTGGGGAAAAGGGTGCCACTTGAGCCTGATGTGGCGGGGTTCTTGATGGGCCACCTGGGGGTGGGGCATGGGGCCCTTCTTCTGATGAGGATTCAGCATCTAGTTGGAAATGTGAACAGAAAAGACGTTATAAGATCATGGCTACACATTGTTGTCCTACAAAGAGCTTGTGTGGCTATGTATTTGACGGCTAAGCCTGGGGTCACACACACACAGATATCTGGCCAGATATTGTTCACATATCTCTGGTTGCAGTGAAAGCATGGACACATTGATCCATTTTGAGGCTGTCTACAAATGTACACATGTGACCATGATTTGACTGCAAACAGAGATCTGCAAACAATATCTGGCCATATATCTGTGTGTGTGACCCCAGCCTTACTTAGCATAAACCAGGTGATGCTGGGTGCATACACTCATGTTGTATGCATGGACTGTGCGTCTGAGACATTTTTAGGACTGACTGGATGAGCACAACACTGTGAAGGTGTGTTTGATTGTGTAGGCCACACTGTACCTTGTCATATGTTTCCATCATTTTTTGTGTATTGTGGGACATGCACATGTGGCGGTGTGTGTTTTGGGGCAACAATTACTCACCACGCAGCCTGGCAATCCTGGCACGGATGTCCAGTATGCGACCCGGGCACTTATGCTTCAAGTCAGCGATCTTTTTTTGGATCGCTTTTACTGTCCTCTGTACCCCCAGTTGGCAGAGCAGGGCCCGCTGGATCCGCCGCACGGTGCACCGATTGCGCAGCCTGGGGTGCCGGTGGTGATGGTGTCCCCAATAGTCCCGACGGTCGCACTGATCAATGAGGATGATCAGCTCCGCCATCCCCCACGTTGCGGCGCGGTGAACGGCTGCCATGACTGCTATGGTGTGTGCAGAGGCGGGGCTGGCACCTTGCAGGCAGACTGAAAATGAAACCAACGTCATGACGTCATTACGGCCGCTGTCGGGTGACGCACCTTTATAAGTAGGCCAACGCGCAGTGACCCGCCCGACACACTTATGCACCCCTACACACTTATGCGGCCCCTACACACTTATGCGGCCCCTACTGCAGAAGACCCACAGTGCAGTCCGTACAACACGGCTATGATCTGTGTACTGAGTAATCTCCTTCGATGTGGTATGGGATTGTGTGCATCTGTGTGCGCGCAGTGCCAGACCCGGAACACTTCTACGGCAGCTGCTGTACAATAAGCCAGAGCGGTACGTAACACACACTTGTGCGCTGTGTCCAGCATTATTCGTTATCATGTGTTGAGAGGATGTGCACAATGTATGTAGATCATGGGCCATTTATGATTTTTCGTTCAAGTGTGTGTCCGCGTAATTGTACTACTATATGATCGTGCATACGGCGCGTATGTGTAGTGCTGGAGGGACAGCTCGTCCAAGATGGAGGGCTGTGAGGCAAGGGCCAATCGTAACGCAGCATCTTCCACCAATGATCGCTGAAGGGGCGCGGTATCACGGAGCCTGGGTGACGCCTTAGCTACATTGCAGCTACATCGCCGGGTGTCCAAAGTTCCCTTCTGTAGCTTCTTTACACGCCGATACAGCTCGCTACAATCGGCGATGTAGCTTTCTGTTTATGGGCAGTGCACGGATACAGAGGTATCTGTGGCCGGCTGTGTCGTCCCGTCTTCAGACGCCGCTATTACGGGCGATATTGGCGCGACAAGCTACAATCGTAGCCTGTAGCGGGTTGTATGCATCCTGTTGTGGCGGCGTGTAAAGGTACCATAAGGGTACCTTTATACGTCGCAACACTGCATGCAATTTCACTTGCAACTTACTGGCTGCAGTGAAATCATAGACACATTGTTCTATTTTGTTGCCGTGTACAAATGTAACAATGTGTCCATGATTTCACTGCAACCAGTAAGTTGCAAGTTAAATTGCATGCAATGTTGATACGTGTAAAGGTACCCTAACACATGGGAACCCCAATATTGAAATGAGTATACAACTGGTTGCATAATATCTTTCATATATAATAATATTATCAATTTATCCATATAAAAATATATTCTGTACATTATGGTGTACATTTTAAGTAAAACATATTATACCACTTTGCAGGGTTGCCATCATTACCCTTTTTTCTGGAAGGTCTAAGCAAAAATCATGGACAGAAGACATTTTTATTGACACTTTGAAAATCTCTAATAAATCATATAACATGTTAGGAATATAAGTATTTTGCAAGAATAACTTTTTGTTATGGTATAGTACCCAGCGCTACTAGATTCCTATTTGGGATATGGCATTAATCCAGACTCAATATTTGATGAGAGCACGGAGTGCTTGTCTCTTTCATGCATGTTAAAAGCACAGTGCATCGATTACAATCTGAAATAAGAGCATTATTAATCAGATAAGGACAGCATGGGCAGTGCTTAACCTAATTATGACTGAGCACAGTGGATTAGAGGAAAGTTAAAGATAGAGTACCAACATATATGATGGCACAAAGTAAGGCTGCCTTCACACTGCTGTCAAGTCCGATTCAGGGCTGTCAGGGGTGACAGCCCCGGACCGGATTTTGGCCCCATAGTATACTATGGGGCCGGATGGAGCCGGGTGGCAGCTATCTGCCATCCGGCTTCCATCTCTCCGGAAGGATCCGGGAGAAGTCAGATTTTTCTCCCGGACACAAAAACATTGCTTGGAACGTTTTTGTGTCCGGGCAGAACAATCTCCCCAAAATTGGCATCTGGCGGATGCTCCCGGATTCCCCCGGATCCTCCTGGATCCTCCCAGATTCCCCTGGATCCTCCCGGGGCAATCAGGCGCTCCCTTAACATGGGAGCCTATGGGACCGGATTGCCCTGATCCGGGAGGATCCAGGAATCGGATACCTGCGGCTGCACGCTGCTGTTATTTCAGGACCGTGGCTAGCTCCCTGCGAGCCGCGGTCCTGAATCATCAGCAGTGTCAGCTGCGTCAAGCTGCACACTGGACCGGAGGGCATATTAGCCCTCCGATTCTGTGTGCTGATCCATTCCGGGGCTGTCAGGTTCACCCTTGACAGCCCTGGATCGGACCTGACCGCAATGTGAAGCCGGCCTAAGGCGGCCGTCACACGGTTCAATATTGCGAACGATATCGTTTAAGCGATCTGCTTTTTGATCGCTTAAGCGATATCGTTTGTGCATCGCTGCGTGTAATCAAGCGATTTTACAATGTAATATCGCTTGATCGCTAGATCGCAGATTGGTGAGCCGGAGCTCATATCAAGCGATAAACGCTTGAACAATCTGCTTCATCGTGGTGTGTGACACCACGATGAACGATCTCCTAGCGGCAGAGCCTATGCTGGGAGATGGTATCTATGGTAAACGTCGGGTTACTAAGCGTCGCCCGGTGGCTAGTAACCCGATGTGTACCATAGTTACCAGCGATCTCGCTGGCCGACATCGCTGGTGAGTCTGCCTGTGTGACATCTCACCAGCGATGTGAGCGATATTGTTAGCGATCGCGCGTGCACGTGATCGCTTACAATATCGCTCACGATATAGCTACGTGTGACAATATATATATACAACAACTTTAATTGTGCACAGGGGAAGGTCTCAGTGTGGGTAATTAGGACATCAACAGCAATTAAACTCCGCTAACAATAACTACGGTAAATCTGTTTATCATAGAATTGAAAACGTCACAAAACCATATCAAACAGCATTGAAAGGTGCAATAAGAGACAAAAACCAAGTAAGTCAACACTAAAAGGTAAATGCAAATAAAATTAAAAAAGGGTAATATTTGGTACAGAAAATACCAATAGTGAACAAAAGGTTTTCATTTATTTAGCAGCAAAACAGCAAGGCATAAAAAACAGGAAGAGGTGCGAACCCCAAGACATGGAGGGATGTAATGTAGATAATACAACAATTAGGAATTAAATTACGGTAATTCAATTTTGATAGTTGGAACTCTCATTTCAGAAAGGGAATACAATAATACCCTAGTAGGAGAAGGAATCAAACTAACAAGAAAACAACATGATACTATCAAAATAAAGCCATCAGGAGGAGTTCAAGATAAAGAAAGAATTAATTTTCATTTTAATGTGAAAATATTTTTAATTAATTGATTTTCATGAGGATTTTATACATTGGAATAAACATTGGGAATACACATTTGCATATAAAGCTTTTCAATAAAATAACCCTGAAAGGGTAAAATATCAAATATTGGGTCTGGATTAATACCATAGCCCAAAAAGGAATCTAGTAGCGCTGGGTACTATACCATAACAAAAAGTTATTTAATCTAATCCAAGAAGGGGAACATTAACACGGTAACCCTCTGGTCCCAATAGCAGCAACACATCGGTTAATACTGGTGGATCCTAATAAAAAGCGAGCTCCAGTGTACATCATGCTAATTTTGCATGAATACATATTAGCACAATAGCAGCAACTTCTGTGAATCTTGACCACTATAATAATTACTATTACATTAATCTGCACATGTTCCTCTTTAAAAGCAATACAGAAACATCTATTTTTTCATGGATACTAAAAATGTGAAATTACTTTTTTTTACAGTTACCAAATTTCCTTTGTTTTCTCGCATGTAATTTTTCGGACATTTCTGTTTCTTGCAGAAGAGGGCACTATTTGCCTTTTTTCTTGCAGCTTTGTTTTTATTCACTCATTGTAACCTTTGTAGATTTCTTCATATCTACAAAATATAACAATAAAGTGTTCTGGATTGTGTCAGTGCATTTCCCATGTATAATTAATGAATCTTTGATTGATAATAGAACCTCATTAGCACCATTGCTACTTTGGACCATCAATGATAGGAGAATAAATAAGGCAGGGGCTGACCACACACAGCAAATAGCCAGACATTTAATTCATCAAGTGCAAAAAATGTGAAACCACCTAACGCCGGTTTCACATTGCGGGTTTGATCCGATCCGAGGCTGTTCGTGTAAACCGGACAGCCCCGGACCGGATTTTGGCCCCGTAGTAGCCTATGGGGCCGGATAGAAGCCGGATGGCAGCTCTCTGCCATCCAGTTTCTATCTGTCCGGGACAATCCGGGAGAATTTAGAATTCTCTCACGGAGACAAAAACGCTGCTTGCAGCGTTTTTGTGTCCGAGAGGAACATATCTCCTCTAATTGCCTACTCCCGGATTTGCTCGGATCCGGGGCAATCCGGCGCTCCATAAGATGGGAGCCTATGGGGTCCAGGAGGATCCGGGAACCGGACACCTGCGGCTGCATGCTGCAGTTGTTTCAGGACCGCGGCTAGCTCCCTGCCAGCCACGATCCTGATTCATCAGTGGCACCAGCACACCGGACCGGAGGGCATATGAGCCCTCCGGTTCTGTGTGCTGATCCGATCTGGGGGGCTGTCAGGTTCACCCTGACAGTCTCGGGTAGGATCTGACCTGACCCGCAATGTGAAACCGGCCTAAAAAATTACAGGAAAAGCCATCAAATTGGTTAATATTTCCAGTTCTGGGAACTTGCTATCAACCTTTTGGCGACAGCAAAGTAGGTGAGGAGATTGTAGCCACTTCTCTCCTCTCAGATATATGCAAATTTGCACTTCACTAAGGAAATGGAAAAACTCCAGTGCTACATTTAAGCAGCTCCTCAAAGTTTCTCCATTTCCTTAGTAAAGTGCAAATTTGCATATATCTGAGAGGAGGGAAGTGGCTACAATCTCCTCACCTACTTTGCTGTCTCCATAAGGTTGATAGCAAGTTCCCAGACCTTGTCTTAGCCCACTCTCACAGCCAGATCAGAATATCTCACACACTACACTGATGAGGGGCAGGTACCCCGAAATGCAGCATCTGTAGTTTGGGGTTCTGCTCTGGCACAAATTCCTTAGTCATATTAAAAGCTTGTTGGAAAGCAATTATGACTTTGAGGAGCTGCTTAAATGTAGCACTGGAATTTCTCCATTTCCTTAGAGAAGTGCAAATTTGCATATATCTGAGAGGAGGGAAGTGACTACAATCTCCTCACCTACTTTGCTGTCTCCATAAGGTTGATAGCAAGTTCCCAGACCTTGTCTTTGCCCACTCACACAGCCAGATCAGAATATCCCACACACTACACTGATGAGGGGCAGGTACCCAAAATGCAGCGTCTGTAGTTTGGGTTTCTGATCTGGCACAAATCCCTTAGTCATAGTAAAAGCTTGTTGAAAAGCGATTATGACTTTGAGGAGCTGCTTAAATGTAGCACTGGAGTTCTCCATTTCCTTAGTGAAGTGCAAATTTCCATATATCTGAGAGGAGGGAAGTGGCTACAATCTCCTCACCTACTTTGCTGTCTCCATAAGGTTGATAGCAAGTTCCCAGACCTTGTCTTAGCCCACTCACACAGCCAGATCAGAATATCCCACACACTACACTGATGAGGGGCAGGTACCCCGAAATGTAGCGTCTGTAGTTTGGGGTTCTGATCTGGCACAAATTCCTTAGTCATATTAAAAGCTTGTTGGTAAACGATTATGACTTTGAGGAGCTGCTTAAATGTAGCACTGGAGCTTCTCCATTTCCTTAGTGAAGTGCAAATTTTAATATTTCCAGAAATTTTCAGATTTATTTTTGAACATTGATTAGCTTGTATACATCAATTGAACTGTATCCTTTATAATTTAGTTGACATGGTTTTTTTTTTTATAAATGGCATCTTTATCTCATTGAATTCATACAGTGTTAGCCAATCGTTTGGGCCTCCCCTGATCAAACTTGCTGTTATTGTGAATAATTAAGCAAGTTGAAAATGAAATGATCTCTAATGGAGACATCACACACATCAATAATGCTTTTAATATCGCTTCTGCACATGACGTTGCAGTGATATTGACGTGTGTGACAGGGCGATGAGATCGCTGGCGACATTGATGTGTGTGACGTCCCCATTAAAGGCATAGAGTCAAAGATGACACATTTAATTTGAATTTTAGGCAAAAAAAATGTATTTTCATCTTTTAAATTTTAATAATTACAAAAAGAAAAATGGGCCGATGCAAAAGTTTGGGCACCCTTAAAAACTTGTGTCCTCAGATAATTTTGACCAAGGTTTCAGACCTTCACCCCTTCCCGACCTATGACATTGTACAACGTCATGGGCCGGTAAGGGGTGTTTGATGTGAGCTCTGGCGCGGAGCTCACATCAAACAGCCAACATCTCAGCTGATGTGATCAGCTGAGATGTCGGACTAACAGCACCGATCGGATCCGGGATCCGATCGGCACTGTTAACCCCTTGCATCCCGCTGTCAATCACTGACAGCGGGATCCAAGGCGGCCGCGGCGGGGAACGCGCTGTTTCCCGCGTCCTTCGGAGATCCCGCGATAGTATTGTGGGATCTCTGGAGCTGATGTGACAGCCCGGGGTCATGGCTAGACGCCGGATGCTGTCAGAGAGCAGCTCCATGTTGTGGTAGGCAGCGCTGCCAACCACAACAGGTCCGCGATTCTGGGAGATACAGATGAGCTGCAGATCATCTGTATCTCCCAGAAGCGATCAAACTGTGCAGCAAGGTGCCTCTTAAAGAGGCAGTATAAAAATAAGAATCAATGAAAAAATAAAGCTTTTAAAAATCTGTAAAAAAAAATATTATATAAAAGTTCAAATCACCCCCCTATTCCCCCAATCACAATAAAAGTATTAAAAAAAAATAATACACATTTCTTTTTCGCTCCATTGGGAGACCCAGACATTGGGTGTATAGCTTCCGCCTCCGGAGGACACACAAAGTACTACACTTAAAACAAAAAGTGTAGCCCCTCCCCTACTGCCTATACACCCCCTCTAGGACAAATCCCATCAGTTCTTAGCTTTGTGTTGAAGGAGGCACACTCTGCACTTATCCACTCTTACTTTAGTCATACCCACTCTCCCTGGAGAGTGACGGATGGAAGCAAAGTGGATCCTCATGGATCCCCGGCATGTCTCCTTCCCCACCCTCGGGCAGGGGCGTTTGAGGTACCTATTGTTGGTGCAACGGGCTGGAGCCCTTATGCTGTTTTCCTTCTCCATCCCTTAGGGGCTCTGGAAAAGTGGGATCATCACGGGCTTCCATACAGTTTGGAGCTCTAACTCCATCCACAGCCCCTCATGGAACTGCTGGCCGGAGTTGTGTTACCCCCAAGGACCGGGCCCTTCACCAATAATGTACTCTGTGTGGGGTTACGCTGCGGCTGCAGTCCGGTCTCCAGTTCCGTATAATCTGGGGGTATTTGCCGTGCGGGGCATCCTGGGTTCCTCAGTCTACCTGGTCCCAGCCATGCTACGGAATATCCGGTTTTACCACCGGCTCTCCGCTGTTTCCCGCTCCAAGACGCCGGGCGACCACAAAGATTAGGCCCCGGCTTTGCCGCGGCCTACTTTCGGCCCTATGTTCGGGCTCTGTGGTAGCCGGGATTTCCTGCCTTCACAGGCTGAGGTACCATGGGCTGGAAGCCCCCCTACGCTCCCTGCACTCGGGTAAGGAGGTAGCCTGGTCCCTGGCGCAAGGATGAGGAGGCATCCTTCACTCAGGATGCAGCTCCCTCCAGCTTCTTGCTGACAGTCACCTGGGGCTCCGGGGACAGCAGACACATATCTGCACCAGAACGCAGGAGTTCCAGATTTCTGGACCTCCCGCGGGCCACTGCGCGGCAGGGCCTAGGCTTTTTGGCGGGGTCCGGGTGTTTTTTGACTCTCTCCTGGACCTCCGCGCCGGCCCCGAGCCATTTGTGGCATGGAGTTTCTAATTTAGGCCGCGGCTTCGGCCTATTGTGAAGCCGCCGCCTATTGCCCGCCCCCGGCCCGTCTTTCCGGGGCGGGGCAGCTGTTCCTGGCACCTCTCGCTCTCTGCAAGAGCTGCTGCGCGCTCTTTCAGGACTGGACCGCCCTCCCCCATAGGCAGTGGCGGCCATTTTCAGGAAGGCACTGAGGGCACTGTTGGATGCAGTGCATATGCTTCCATAACAGGAGACCCTACAGTCAGTCACCGGGGAAGTACCCCCGGTCCCCCTGACTCTCGCCGCTGGCGTGACAGCAAGTCATCACCTCCTGGGGCATAAACTCCAGAGATAGTACTGGGGTATCTTATCCTGTTCTCTCTCCACGGCCCCCCAAACGGCCGCAGAAACCCCTCTCCTGCCTCCTCTCATCTCACCGAGACCCATACAGAGGGATCTCGTTTGATGGGGATGAAGATCGGCTAAATTCTGTAAGGCCTCTAGATGAGACCTCTGAGGAAGTTCCCTTAGTGGATTGATTTGGTATCTCCCAGTAATACTGTGCCGGACCTGGCTACACCCCCCTCCATCGTGGAGGCTTCGCTCTTGGAGGAACTGTCTCAGTTTCGTCCTCCGTCTAGGTCACATGGCTTGTTTTTTGATCATCTGATCAACTATGCAGACGCCCAGGGCTTGCCCTGATAAGAGTTTCAATAGGAAACAGAGAGTGTCTCGTTCTCCTTTCTCTCCACACGTTGTAAAGGGTTCGTCGGCCTCACCTAGGGTGGTACCACCGGTCTCTAGACTGTCTGCCAATACTGTCTTGTCAGGGGCAGATGGCTCCTCCTTAAAGGACTCCCCTGACCACCATATTGAGCTCCTGCAAAGGTCAATTTACGAAGCTACAGGAGCCTCGTTTGCCCCTGCTTTCGCGGCAGTATGGGCTCTGCAGGCAGTTTCTGCCTGCTTGGCGGAGCTCAACGTAGTGGCTCAGGATATTCCTGAGGTGACTACCTTAACATCTCATGCCTCCGCATTCACAAGGGCGGCGGTCATGAGGTCTGCCAGCCGTACCGCAGGGCATCGGCTAATTTGCTCGCAGCCCGCAGAATGTTGTGGCTGCGGGATTGGAAACCTGATGCCACTTCCAAGAGGTTCCTCCAGGGACTCCCATTCTCAGGGAACAGGCTTTTCGAGGATACAGAAATCTACAGGTGGAAGGTCCACCTCCTTGCCTCACTCAAAGGTGCAGAAGTTTGGACAGCGTCAAGTTCATGCCAATTTTCGGGCCTTTCGTCCCTCTTCAAAGCCCTCCTCCTCTTCATCCGCCCGTTCGGACTAGGATCAGAAGTCAACAGACATGGCGGACTAAGTCAGCCGGAGCCTTGGCCTCCTAGGCAGCCTCCACATGACTCGCCGCCACTCCCAGCAGCATTCTTGGTCGGTGGCAGGCTCTCCCGGTTTGGAGTCTTCTGGCGCAGCCATATCCAAGACCGGTGGGTGGTAAATGTCATTCCCCACGGTTACAGGATAGAGCCAACCTCGCGCCCTCCGACTCGTTTCTGTCTCTATTGCAAGGGCTTCGGCCTTTCATCTCGGGTCGCCCTGTAGCAGGACGGGGTCGTGATTCGGGTTCCCGGCGTGGAACTCTTCCAAGGGTTCTATTTGAACATCCTCATGGTTCCTGAGAGGGACGATTTGGTAGGGCTGGTTTTGGATCTCAAGCTGCTCAACCGGCTCGTGAGAGTCAGGACTGTCAGGATGGATGTCAAGGATGCCTATCGACACGTCCCCTTTGCTCCTGCACATCAGCGTCGGCTGAGGTTCGTGGTGGGGGAGGAGCGCTTTCAGTTGGCTGCCCTTCGGCCTACCCTCAGCTCCGAGAGTCTTCACCAAGATGGTGGCAGCGATGGTGGCCGTACGGCATTCCCAGGGCCACGCAGTAACCCCATACTTGGATGACCTGCTGGTCAGAGCTCTCTTCGGAGCAGTGTCATCTGAGTCTTTTGATAACTCCCGACACTCTGTAGCGTTTGGGGTGGCTGATCAATGTGCCGAAGTCCTTTCTCCCTCCTGCGCAGAAACATATCTGGGCATGGATTTTCACACAGCTCCGGCCCTGGTCATGCTGCCTTTAAGTAAGCAGATGTCGATTCAAGAGGAAGTCCAATTCCTTCTTCAATCGGGTTCAGTCTCCATCAGACGTCTGATGCACATTCTAAGAAAGATGGTGGCTCCCATAGAAGCAGTACTTTTTGCGCAATTTCTCCTGCATCCACTGCAATTGCAGATCCTCCGCAGACAAGTCTCCTTCATCTCTCGACCGGCACATCTCGTTGTCGCCGTTAACAAAGGAATCCCTCCATGGGGACTGCTTCCCATGTCTCTGTCACGAGGCAGATGCTTTCTGCCCCCAGCTTGGTTGGTTGTGACCACAGACGCCAGCCTCTCGGGTTGGGGTGCCGTGTTTCTCCATCACAAGGCCCAGGGCTCCTGGGCGGAGCAGGTATCCATCCTTCAGATCAATATCCTGGAGATTCGGGCCATTTACTTGGCTCTGCTGGCCTTTCAGAGATTCCTGGTGCGGAATCAGATTCGGATATAATCCGACAACGCGACCTCGGTCGCTTACATTAACCACCAGTGAGGCACTCGAAGTTCTCAAGCCTTGTTGGAAGTCCAGTGCATCCTGCATTGGATCACGGACAACAACTCGTCCATCTCAGCAGTCCACATCCCCGGGGTGGACAATGGGGAGGCCGACTATTTAAGTCGTCAAGGTATGGACGGGGGCAAATGGGCACTCCACCCAGACGTCTTTCAGTACATCTGCGACAGGTGGGGAACTCCAGACGTGGACTTGATGACCTCTCGGTTGAATCACCAGGTCCCGGTCTTCATGCCTCGCTCCCGGGACCGCCAGACAGTGGCGGCGGACGCTCTGGTCCAAGACTGGTCCCAGTTTCGCCTTCCTTATGTCTTCCCTCCCTTGCCTCGGTTACCCAGAGTTCTATGGAGGATCAGAGCAGAATGTCGATAAGCCCTGCTTATCACCCCAGCCTGGCCCAGGAGGGCCTGGTATCCGGACCTATTACAGCTCATGGTGGGGGATCAGTGGAAGCTCCCGACCCAGCCAGACCTCTTGTCGCAAGGTTCGTTCTTCCACCACAATTCAGCGGCCCTCACCCTGACTTTGTGGCCCTTGAAGACTGGTTGCTAACATCTTGCGGCTTTTCTTCTGAAGTAGCCGCCACAATGAGACAAGCCAGGAAACCTGCATCAGCGAAGATTTATTGCAGGGTTTGGAATACCTTCTTTTTCTTGGTGCCGTATCAAGGGAAGTTCTCCTGGGCATTTTCTCTCTTCCGACCCTTTTTGCATTCCTGCAATCAGGGTTAGGTAAGGGTTTGGCCCTCAGCCCCCTCAAAGGGCGAATTTCCGCACTTTCTGTGCTGTTCAACAAACGTCTGGCTAACCTCCCTCAGGTGAAGGTGTTTGTACAAGGAGCAAGTCACATCATTCCTCCTTACAAACGTCCCTTGGACCCCTGAGACCTTAACTTGGTCGTGGCGGCGTTACAGAAGCCGCCTTTCGAACCCCTAAGGGAAGTGTCCTCTCTCCGATTTCCCAGAAAGTTGCTTTTCTGGTGGCCATTACCTCTCTTCGGAGAGTTTCAGAACTGGCTACCTTGTCGCGCTGGGCTCTGTTCCTGGTGATTCACCAGGATCAGGTGGTGCTCCAACCTGTAGCCAAGTTCTTTCCGAAGGTGTTTTCCCTGTTTCACCTTAATCAAGACATTGTCTTAATGTCTGTTTGTCCTAATCCTGTTCTCCAGTATGAGAAGTCTCTGCATACCTTTGATCTGGTCTGGGCTCTCAGGATTTATGTCTTCTGCACGGCTTCCTTTCGCCGTGTGGATGCCTTGTTCGTTCTCACGACTGGCCAGAAAAAAGGATCGCCGGCCTCCAAGTCTTCTTTGGCTCGGTGGATCAAGGCTCCTATCCAGGAGGCCTACCTTTCCTCTGGAATGCCCTTAACTACGGGGAAGAAGGCGCATTTGACAAGGGCTGTTGGTGCCTCGTGGGCTCTGCGTCACCAGGCTACAGCTCAACAGGTGTGTCAGGTGGCCACTTGGTCCAGCCTACACACCTTTACGAAACATTATCAAATCCATGCGTATACCTCGGCAGACGCTTATGTGGGCAGACGGATCCTTCAGGTGGCGGTCGCTCACCTGTGATTAATGCTGCCACGCTTTGGGTCTTCTCCCACCCAGGGATAGCTTTTGGACATCCCAATGTCTGGGTCTCCCAATGGAGCGAAAAAGAAAAAGAGAATTTTGTTTACTTACCGTAAATTCTTTTTCTTCTAGCTCCTAATTGGGAGACCAAGCACCCACCCTGTTGCCCTTTGGGCTGTATTTCTGTTTAAGTGGCTGGTGTTATACATGTCGCTTTTATGGCCTTGTTGACCGATACTTCATAACCGGACCTCCTGGTTTTAGTGTGGGTTTTATCCTCCTTCCTGCTTGTGCACCGAACTAATGGGATTTCCCCTAGAGGGGTGTATAGGCAGTAGGGGAGGGGCTACACTTTTTGTTTTAAGTGTAGTACTTTGTGTGTCCTCCGGAGGCGGAAGCTATACACCCAATGTCTGGGTCTCCCAATTAGGAGCTAGAAGAAAAAGAATCTACGGTAAGTAAACAAAATTCTCTTTGTTTGGTATCACCGCATTCAGAATCGCCTGATCTATCATGGTATTAAATCCGTTAATGAGAGCCGTAAACTCCGTAACGGAAAAAATGGTCTAACCACCAAAATTCAGTTTTTTTGGTTGCCGAAACATTGCTATAAAATGCAATAAAGGGCGATCAAAACTGCGGATTGTGTTATTAGAAACGTTAGCTGAAGACGCAAAAAAAAGCCGTCACACAGCCCAAAATCCCGAAAAATGAGAACGCTACGGGCCCCAGAACATGGTGCAAAAAGTCCATTTTTTTTTAAAAACTTCTGAATTTTTTTCAACACCTAGATACCAGTAAAGGTATACATGTTGCATGTCTACAAACTCGTACCGACCTGAGGCATCACCCCGTAACATTGGTTTTACCATATAGTGAACCTGGCAACTAAAATACCCAAAAAACAAACATGTCATTGCACCTATTTTGCAATTTCACTGCAATTTAGAATTTATTTGCAATTTCCCTGTACACTATATGGTAAAATAAATTATTGTATATGAAAGTACAACTCGTCCCTCAAAAAACAAGTCATCATATGTCTATATTGACAGAAAAATAAAAATGTATGGCTCTTGGAAGCAGGGGAGCAAAAAACGGAAATGAAAAACGAAAAATTCCTGGGTCATGAAGGGGTTAATTGCCTGTCAGGGTTATGGCCAATAACTATGTGCCTCCCCAGGCTGAGAATACCAGCCCCCAGCAGTCTCCTGTATCGTGTCTGGGTATCAAAATTTGGGGGGACCCCACAAAGTTTTTAAAATTAATTATTTAAACAATTTTAAAAAATGGTGTTGGGTCCCCCATATTTTTATACACAGCCAAAATAAAGCACACGGCAGGCTGCAGTGGTCTGCTTTATTTGCACTAGGATAAAAATATAGGGGACCCCCACCATTTTTTCCAATTATTCATTTATTTTTACACTAGAGTGTGCAGGGCAATCAATCACAGAAGCTGTCTCATAGGGTGGGCAGGGGAAGCAGAAGAATATTCATAAAATGTAATAAGCGGACCTGAAAGCCGTGTGACAGCAGTGCGTAAACTCTGTAAGCATGATTTATCTGCTTTAATTGCCATTGTGCATCTATTTGAAGCCTCCAAATCCTTATTACCAACATTTTAGAGCACTAAAGTTCAGGTCTCCATAGACTTTGGAATTTGGGCTCAAGTTTGGGTTACGTCTGGTCCCGAACTGGACTTTTTTTTTTTTTTAAAGTCCGGCAAACCTGAACATCTGCAGGTTCGCCCATCTCTAGTCCTAACACTTCAGTCAAAGATAATTAGCCGCATGGTAATATTGGTGTTATACAGTGCCCTATTGATATTGTCATTTAATATTAAAGTAATATTGAATACAGGTACATACTAGGGATGGGCGAATCTACTCGCTAGGACTCGTTACTCGGCGAGTAGTAAGGGACTCGCAGGACTCGGTACTCTGCGAGTCTCCCAGTGATTACTCGCACGAGTCCAATGCAAATCAATATCAATCAATATCAAAACGCTGACAAAACTAGGATTGCCATTGTTTGCATTAGACTCGTGCGAGTAATCACTGGCTACTGTGCCAGTGATAGCAGGGAAACTCGCAGATAACTGCTGTTTCTTTGCGAGCCGAGTCCAGCTGTCTTCTCTGTGCAGCTCCAGGGTCCTAGAGCCCGCCTGCTCACAGACATTATGTAGCAGTGCTGAGATTGTTCTCAGTCTGCTCATTCCCTGTGTACAGACATGAATGTCTGTGCACAGAGATGATGTAGCAGTGCTGAGATTGTTCTCAGTCTGCTCATTCCCTGTGTACAGACATGAATGTCTGTGCACAGAGATGATGTAGCAGAGCTGAGATTGTTCTCAGTCTGCTTATTCCCTGTGCATAGACATCTATATTTATGCACAGGGGATGTAGCAGAGAGGACATCGCATTTTGGACTGCGTCGGACGGAAGAGGATTTTTTTAATTAAAGATGGAGTCCCTAATGGCTTTTTTTTTTATTTCTAATAAAAATTTTTCCTTGTGTTGTGTTTTTTTTAAAACAATTTAATAGAAATTCATGGCGGTCATGTCTAATATTGGCGTGACCGCCATAAATTTCGGGCTTAGGGCCAGCTGATAATACAAAGCTGACCCTAACCTCTTTATTACCCAGCGTGCCACCGCTACCAGGGCCGCTGGAAGAGCGGGGTTCAGCGCCAGAGGATGGCGCTTCAATGAACGCGCCATCTTCTGGGGCGGCTGCGGGCTGCAATTTGCAGCGGGGGGTGCCCAGAAAGCTTGGGCATCCCTGCGCTGCGGATTCCAGCCCCCAGCTGCTTAGCTGTACCTGGCTAGACATAGAAATTGCGCGGAGCCCCACGCATTTTTTTTTTATTATTTCATGAATTTCAGAGTCAGAGTCTCAGAGTCAGAATCTCAGAATTTCATGAAATAATTAAAAAAAAATGCGTGGGGCTCCGCGCAATTTCTATGTCTAGCCAGGTACAGCTAAGCAGCTGGGGGCTGGAATCCGCAGCGCAGGGATGCCCAAGCTTTCTGGGCACCCCCCGCTGCAAATTGCAGCCCGCAGCCGCCCCAGAAGATGGCGCGTTCATTGAAGCGCCATCCTCTGGCGCTGAACCCCGCTCTTCCAGCGGCCCTGGTAGCGGTGGCACGCTGGGTAATAGAGGTTAGGGCCAGCTTTGTATTATCAGCTGACCCTAAGCCCGAAATTTATGGCGGTCACGCCAATATTAGACATGACCGCCATGAATTTCTATTAAATTGTTTTAAAAAAAACACAACACAAGGAAAAATTTTAATTAGAAATAAAAAAAAAAGCCATTAGGGACTCCATCTTTAATTAAAAAAATCCTCTTCTGTCCGACGCAGTCCAAAACGCGATGTCCTCTCTGCTACATCCCCTGTGCATAAATATAGATGTCTATACACAGGGAATAAGCAGACTGAGAACAATCTCAGCTCTGCTACATCATCTCTGTGCACAGACATTCATGTCTGTACACAGGGAATGAGCAGACTGAGAACAATCTCAGCTCTGCTACATCAGGCAGCAGGCGGGCTCTAGGACCCTGGAGCTGGCAGCCTGTACAGAGGAGACAGGATCTTATCTGTGCGAGTCAGCGATTACTTACAAAGTAAACGAGCAATGCAAATAAATGACAAAACTAGGATTGCTTCAGGCTGAAGCTTCCGAGACACATCTGCGATTTGTAAATCTCACACTACTCGCTATTACTCGCTTCCCCATTCATTAACATTGGACTCGCTAGACTCGCAACGAGTAGCGAGTCCTGTGCTCGGACTCGCTAGAGTCAAGCAATTCCGAGTAATTTAGGATTCGCCCATCACTAGTACATACGTATGTTATATTTAATCTAACTAATCAGTATTTTAGTCATCTGATGAAGGCCCTTGTTTGGCTAAATACCCTTTGTTATGTTGCAAGGATTGTACACTGACCTTTAAGCTATCTATCTCTAATCTACTTATATAATCGAGAGTTTGGGATTTGGGAGCACTGAAGCCGAATCCCAAAATCCATTGCGGCACTGGGAGCGGTGCCGCGATAGCGTCATCGTGAGCCGCAGCTGCACCAGCTCACACCGCCGCCACTCTCACCGCTGGGGCCTCAGTGTCGCCATGCTGGTGGAGTAGCGGTGTAGGGGCAGCGCCCCTCTCCCCGGAATACACACTGCCCGCAGCGGCGGCTCTCCTCACAGCCCCCCCGCTCCTCCTCCTCCTGCTCCCCCGCTCCTCCTCCTGCCCCGCCCACGCTTTCCCCCACTCCTTCTGCCCCACTCGTGCTCCCCCCTGCTCCTTCTGCCCTGCCCGCGCTCCTCCCCACTTGCGCTCCCCGCTTTCCCCCGCTCCTTTGTCATCTGTTCTTATATTTACCCTCCACCGAGCGCTTGGTGCTGGGAGTAGTAGCAGCCATTGTGCTGATAGGACCTTGCATGATGTCAGAATGACATCTGCGTTCTGCGCTGTGATTGGCCCGCTTGCGGTCATGTGATATGTGACGTACTTATCACATGACCACGAGCGTCCCAATCACAGCGCCGAACGCAGATGTCATTCTGACATCATGCAAGGTCCTATCAGCACAATGCCTGCTACTACTCCCAGCACCAAGCGCTTGGCGGATTGTAAGTATAAGAATTTCACAGCCTCCTCCATCCTCACAGCCTCCTCCATCCTCACAGCCTCCTCCATCCTCACAGCCTCCCCATCCTCACAGCCTCCCCATCCTCACAGCCTCCTCCATCCTCACAGCCTCCTCCATCCTCACAGCCTCCTCCATCTTCACAGCCTCCCTATCCTCACAGCCTCCCCATCCCCTCAGCCTCCTCCATCCTCACAGCCTCCTCCATCCCCTCAGCCTCCTCCATCCTCACAGCCTCCTCAATCTTCACAGTATCCCTATCCTCACAGCCTCCTCCATCTTCACAGCCTCCTCCTCCTCCGTCCTCACAGCCTCCCCGTCCTCACAGCCTCCCCATCCTCACAGCCTCCCCATCCTCCTCCATCCTCACAGCCTCCTTTGTCCTCGCAGCCTCCTCCATCCCCTCAGCCTCCTCCATCCCCTCATCCTCCTCCATCCCCTCATCCTCCTCCTTCCTCACTGCCTCCCCCATCCTCACAGCCTCTCCATCCTCACAGCCTCCTCCGTCCTCACAGCCTCCCTATCTTCACAGCCTCCTCCATGCTCACAGCCTCCTCCATCCCCTCTGCCTCCTCCATCGTCACAGCCTCCTCATCTTCACAGCCTCCTCCATCCTCTCAGCCTCCTCCATCCTCAGCCGCACTACCTGACACCGCCGCCATCCTGCCAACCGTCGGCCCCGCGTCATCGTGACCGGCCTCGCGCCCTCCGCGAGGTCCATGCTGCCCGGATGCCGGCGGTGGCTTCTGCCCCTCGCCGCTCTCTCACCGCTGCGGCCTCAGTGTCGCCATGCTAGTGGAGTAGCGGTGTAGGGGCTGTGGGCGAGTGCCAGGAGCCAGTGACGTCGTCCTGTGGGCGGCGGCGGCCAATGGGAGTGAGCGGACCCTGTCAGGCTGCAAAGCCTGACACGCCCTGCTCACTCCCATTGGCCGCCACCGCCACCCCTGCAAGTGGATTGGGCGCTGTGTTGTACAACAGGACGCCAATCCCATTGGCCAGGTCTCGGCGTCCTGGACCAATCGGATGGCCGTCCTGTGTTTACCACACACCGCCCAATCTGCTCCTTCCCCTCAGGTCACATGTGTGACGTGAGGGGAGGGACTGATCCCTCTCTGCAGCACCCAACCTGCCGCAGAGGACAATGCCGTGTGACTGGGGCTTCGATCAGCCCCAGCACGCAGCCACATCCTGCCGCCGACCAGAGATGTCACCGCTCCAGCCGCATCTCTCCTCACCCCTCCAGCCAGACCTCTCCTCACCACCTCCAGCCAGACCTCTCCTCACCCCTCCAGCTGGAGCTCTTCTCACCCCTCCAGCCGGACCTCTCCTCCCCCCTCCAGCCGGAGCTCATCTCACCTCTCCAGCCGGAGCTCTCCTCACCCCTCCAGCCGGAGCTCTCCTCACCCCTCCACCCTCACCTCTCTTCACCCCTCCACCCCCACCTCTCCTAACCCCTCTAGGCGCACCTCTCCTCACCCCTTCTGCCTCACCTCTCCTCACCCCTCCTGCCTTACCTCTCCTCACCCCTCCAGCCCCACCTCTTCTCACCCCTCCATCCCCACCTCTCTCACCCCTCCATCCTCACCTCTCCTCACCCTCCAGCCTCTCCTCACCCCTCCAGCCTCTCCTCACCCCTCCAGCCTCTGCTCTCCTCACCCCTCCAGCCTCTGCTCTCCTCACCCCTCCAGCCTCCCGCCACATCATACTCTGCTATCCACAGAGCCCCCTCTATACTCTGCTACCCAAAGAGCGCCTGTATACTCTGTACCCACAGAGCCGCCTCTATACTCTGCTACCCACAACCCCGTTACCTGTACCCACAAGCCTTCTATACTCTGCTACCCACAGAGCCCCTTACTCTGTTACCACAGAGCTCCTGTTACCTACTCCCACAGAGCCGCCTGTATACTCTGTTACCCACTGAGTCGCCTCTGTACTCTGCTACCCACAGAGCCGCGTCTATACTCTGCTACCCACAGACCCGCTTGTATACTCTGCTACCCACAGAGCCGCCTGTATACTCTGCGTCCCACAGAGCCGCCTGTACAATCTGCTACCCACAGAGCCTTCTCTATACTCTGCTACCCACAGAGCCACCTGTATAATCTGCTACCCACAAAGCCGCCTGTATACTCTGCTACCCACAGAGCTGCCTGTATACTCTGCTACCCACAGAGCCACCTGTATACTCTGCTACCCACAGAGCTGCCTGTATAATCTGCTACCCTCAGAACCGTCTGTATACTCTGCTACCCACAGACCCGCCTGTATACTCTGCTACCCACAGAGCCCCCTGTATACTCTGCTACCCACTCACCCGCCTGTATACACACAATTCATTTCACCGCGCTCCCGATGCAAGTGCATCGGGCCTTTTTACTGGTAAGTGTCAATAAAAGCCAGTTTTCTTCTTTCTTGAGAGCTAATTTGCTTCCTTAAAGAACAGCAGTATTCTATGAGCAATGCATATACTAGTGTAACTCAATGAATTACAATATCATCAAAAATTAATTTATTTCACTAATTCAATGCAGAAAGTGAAATGCATATACCGTACATATTATATAGAGTCATTACAAACAGAGTGATCTATTTCAAGTCCTTTTTCTGTTAATGTTGATGATTATGGCTTACAGCCAATGAAAACCCAAAAGTCAGTATTTCAGAAAATTAAAGTAGGGAGGATGAAGGGTCAAAAAAGAGTGAATATAATGTTGATTTTCAACACATTTCAGGGCTTCCGCAAATACCCTGAAATATGGCAATATAATATTGATTTTTGATGATATTCTAATTCTTTGAGATGCACTAGTAACAATACAAATTGTACATGATACTAAACAATGAAGAAGTATCTTTTTAGTTATCTTAGATCAGGGATCTCAAACTTCAGGCCTCAAGGGCCGCCAACAGTGCATGTTTTCAGGATTTCCTTGGCATTACACAGGGGTTGGAGTCATCGCCAGTGTAGATGATTATATTATAAACTGTGTAATACTAGGAAATCCTGAAAACCTTCACTGTTGGCGGCCCTCGAGGTCTTGAGTTTGAGATCCCTGCCTTAGATAGAACCTAACATCAATATATACCCCTAAAGGTACCTTTACATGCCGCAACTATCACCGGCGATCGGTAGCAACCTAACGTGCGCGTGCACGTTTTTGACGGTTGATAGCGAACGCCGATGCTGCATGTACACGCCGCAATTGCGCCCTCAACCTACAGGGAACGTGGCTCCCAGGAAGTTTACAGAGAATCTGCGGGACACATCCGGTTGCCTCCCGACGCCACTTCAAACACCGCAATTCACAAAGGAATGTGGGCGTACATATTCAGCGCCGCAAGAACATAGGCATGACAGAGTTGTATATACCGCGCCCCAAACACGCTGATTAGACAACGCAATAGCGTCATGATTGGCGAGCCTGTGCAGAAAGGCTGGCTAATACATGACACCATTGCAATTGTGTAGTGTGTATGGACAGCTCTTCAAATATGGCATCCTATGAGGGAAAGCCAATGGTAACACAGTAGCCCCCACCAATCATCGCTGATGGGGGGCGGTATCCAGCACGCTGTGGCACGCCTCTGGGAAATCACTTGGCGATGCAGATTCCATCTCTATCGCCCGTTCACACGCCAAAACCAGGGCAATTCACCTTCAGGGTTGCCTCTGGTTTTTGAACAATGGTCTGAAACCGCAAACGGGAGCAACTTCAAAAATCACCATCACTTTCCCCAATTACACGCCGCAATTTCGTAGCAATTTCAAGGCAACCATGACGGAAATCCCGATTGCCTCTCAGTTGTTACACCGTAGTTGCGGTGTATAAAGGTACCTTAAGAAGTAATCAGTGTGCTTTATCAGCATTCTGACACCCTTTTCATTCAGTTGTAAGGCCTAATATTGCTTACTAGCTGTGAGCCCGATTCTAAAGAATCGGGATAGTCTAGAATCCATATATAGTTTATTTACTAATATTTAGGGGAGTGCGGTGAAATTAATAGTGTGTATACAGGTGGCTCAGTGGGTAGCACAGTATACGGTGGCTCAGTGGTTAGCACTGCGCGGTGGGTCAGTGGTTAGGACTGCGCGGTGGCGTAGTGGTTAGCACTGCGCGGTGGCTCAGTGGTTAGCACTGCGCGGTGGCTCATGGTAAGCACTGCGTGGTTGGTGAGTGGTTAGAAGTGTGCGGTGGCTCAGTGGTTAGCACTGCGCGGTGGCTCAGTGGTCAGCACTGCGCGGTGGCTCAGTGGTTAGCACTGCGTGGTGGCTCAGTGGTTAGCACTGCGTGGTTGGTGAGTGGTTAGCAGTGCGCGGTGGCTCAGTGGTTAGCACTGCACGGTGGCTCAGTGGTTAGCACTGCGCGGTGGCTCAGTGGTTAGCACTGCGCGGTGGCTCAGTGGTTAGCACTGCGCGGTTGGTGAGTGTTTAGCAGTGTACGGTGGCTCCAGTGGTTAGCAGGAGTATGGTGGCTCAGTGGTTAGCAGTGAGTGCGGTGGGCCGAGTGGTCAGCGCAGTGCGGCGGGCAGAGTGGTCAGCGCAGTGCAGCGGGCAGAGTGGTTAGCGCAGTGCGGTGGGCAGAGTGGTCAGCAGAGGACAGAGGCACTCTGCCTGTCATACTTACCAGCGGGTCATCGTCTTCCCCACCACGTATTTTCACTCGCCGTCCCCAGCATCTGCTCCACTCATGCAGAGCATTGCTCCTGTGCAGCCTCCTATCTGCAGAGCATTGCTCCTGTGCAGCCTCCTATCTGCAGAGCATTGCTCCTGTGCAGCCTCCTCTCTGCAGAGCATTGCTCCTGTGCAGCCTCCTCTCTGCAGAGCATTGCTCCTGTGCAGCCTCCTCTCTGCTGAGTATTGCTCCTGTGCAGCCTCCTCTCTGCAGAGCATTGCTCCTGTGCAGCCTCCTCTCTGCTGAGTATTGCTCCTGTGCAGCCTCCTCTCTGCAGAGCATTGCTCCTGTGCAGCCTCCTCTCTGCAGAGTATTGCTCATGTGCAGCTCATTACTGTGGAGCATTGCTCCTGTGCAGCCTCCTATTCTCTGCAGAGCATTGCGCCTGTGCAGCCTCCTCCTCTCTGCAGAGCATTGCTCCTGTGCAGCCTCCTCCTCTCTGCAGAGCATTGCTCCTGTGCAGCCTCCTCTCTGCAGAGCAATGCTCCTGTGCAGCCTCCTCTCTGCAGAACATTGCTCCTGTGAAGCCTCCTCCTCTCTGCAGAGCATTGCTCCTGTGCAGCCTCCTCCTTTCTGCACAGCATTGCTCCTGTGCAGCCTCCTCCTCTCTGCAGAGCATTGCTCCTGTGCAGCCTCCTCCTTTCTGCAGAGCATTGCTCCTGTGCAGCCTCCTCTCTGCAGAGCATTGCTCCTGTGCAGCCTCCTTCTTTCTGCAGAGCATTGCTCCTGTGCAGCTCCTCCTCTCTGCAGAGCATTGCTCCTGTGCAGCCTCCCCTCATGCAGAGCAATGCTCCTGTGCAGCCACCTCTGTGCAGAGCATTGCTCCTGTGCAGTCTCCTCTCTGCAGAGCATTGCTCCTGTGCAGCCTCCTTACTGTAGAGCATTGCTCCTGTGCAGCCTCCTCTCTGCAGAGCATTGCTCCTGTGCAGCCTCCTCTCTGCAGAGCATTGCTCCTGTGCAGCCTCCTTACTGTAGAGCATTGCTCCTGTGCAGCCTCCTCTCTGCAGAGCATTGCTCCTGAGCAGCCTCCTCTCTGCAGAGCATTGCTCCTGTGCAGCCTCCTCTCTGCAGAGCATTGCTCCTGTGCAGCCTCCTCTCTGCAGAGCAATGCTCCTGTGCAGCCTCCTCTCTGCAGAGCATTGCTCCTGTGCAGCCTCCTCTGTGCAGAGCATTGTTCCTGTGCAGCCTCCCCTCATGCAGAGCAATGCTCCTGTGCAGCCTCCTCTCTGCAGAGAATTGCTCCTGTGCAGCCTCCTCTCTGCAGAGCATTGCTCCTGTGCAGCCTCCTCTCTGCAGAGCATTGCTCCTGTGCAGCCTCCTCTCTGCAGAGCATTGCTCCTGTGCAGCCTCCTCTCTGCAGAGCAATGCTCCTGTGCAGCCTCCCCTCATGCAGAGCAATGCTCCTGTGCAGCCTCCTCTCTGCAGAGCATTGCTCCTGTGCAGCCTCCTCTCTGCAGAGCATTGCTCCTATGCAGCCTCCTCTCTGCAGAGCAATGCTCCTGTGCAGCCTCCCCTCATGCAGAGCAATGCTGCTGTGCAGTCTCCTCTGTGCAGAGCAATGCTGCTGTGCAGCCTCCCCTCATGCAGAGCAATGCTCCTGTGCAGCTTCCTCTGTGCAGAGCATTGCTCCTGTGCAGCCTCTTCTCTGCAGAGCAATGCTTCTGTGCAGCCTCTTCTCTGCAGAGCATTGCTCCTGTGCAGCCCCCTCCTGTCTGCAGAGCATTGCTCCTGTGCAGCTCCCTCCTGTCTGCAGAGCATTGCTCCTGTGCAGCCTCCCCTCATGCAGAGCAATGCTGCTGTGCAGCCTCCTCTGTGCAGAGCAATGCTCCTGTGCAGCCTCCCCTCATGCAGAGTAATGCTCCTGTGCAGCTTCCTCTGTGCAGAGCATTGCTCCTGTGCAGCCTCTTCTCTGCAGAGCAATGCTTCTGTGCAGCCTCTTCTCTGCAGAGCATTGCTCCTGTGCAGCCTCCTCCTGTCTGCAGAGCATTGCTCCTGTGCAGCCCCTCCTGTCTGCAGGGCATTGCTCCTGTGCAGCCTCCTCTCACCTGTATCCTGGAGATCAGCTCTTGGGGGCTCAGTCCGGGGTCCGCTGTCAGCTCTATGTTCCCTTGTGATCGCAGGATGTCAGAGCCAGAGAATCACTGATGAGGACACGTCTGATGTGAGACAGCGGCATGATGTCTCCTGTGCTGACACTGCAGCAATTAAAGTGCTTGGGATGATGTCACAGTCATGTGATATAGCCCCGCCCATACCAGTGACATCATCTCAGGTCCTGCAAGCTGTGGGGGGGGGGATAGAGAGAGAGAGACTCTGCAAGGACTCGCAAAGGCATTGCGAGTGAGGCAGCCACGGACACGACGACGGAAACAGCACCGAATATGACGGAAGTGGCTTAAGGTAATTACAAAGAAAAGATTGACAGAATCAGAGACAGCTTTGATCCACTGTCCCCACAGCCCCCCCTTTAACCTATACTGCCCTCTACTTCCATCAACTGCTTCCCCCATATAACTGAAGACCAGCTCTCCTCCCTCCTGTCAAAATCACACCTCACCACCAGTGCCTATGACCCGCTCCCATCCCACCTCATTCCCAACCTCACCTCTGTTATCATCCCAGCCCTAACTCATCTTTTCAACCTATCACTTACCACTGGCACCTTCCCCTCAGCCTTCAAACACGCCTTGATCGCACCCATCCTCAAAAAACCCTCCCTCGATCCCACAACTGTCTCCAACTACTGCCCTATATCTCTCCTCCCTTTCGCCTCTAAACTACTTGAACAGCATGTCCACTCTGAGCTGTCCTCTCACCTCTCCTCCTGCTCCCTCTTTGACCGCCTGCAATCTGGCTTCCGACCCCTCCACTCCACTGAAACAGCCCTGACCAAAGTCACAAATGACCTACTGACTGCCAAAAGCAAGCGCCACTACTCTGTCTTCCTCCTCCTCGACCTGTCAGCCGCCTTTGACACTGTTGACCACTCCCTTCTACTACAGATCCTGCAATCTCTTGGCATCACGGACCTTGCCCTCTCTTGGATCTCCTCATACTTAACAGACCGCACCTTCAGCGTCACCCACTCCCACACATCCTCCTCGCCCTACCCCCTATCTGTCGGGGTCCCCCAGGGCTCGGTTCTTGGACCATTACTGTTCTCAATCTACACTCTCGGTCTAGGGCAACTCATTGAGTCCCATGGCCTCCAATATCACCTCTACGCCGACGACACCCAAATCTACCTGTCTGGTCCTGACATCGCCTCCCTTCTATCCAAAATTCCACACTGCCTGTCCGCCATCTCATCCTTCTTCTCTGCTCGCTTCCTTAAGCTGAACATGGACAAAACCGAGTTCATAGTCTTCCCCCCAAGATGCTCCCCCTCACTACCTGACCTATCCATCGTCGTCAACGACTGCTCTCTCTCTCCAGTCCCCCATGCCAAGTGCCTCGGGGTTATCCTTGACTCTTCCCTCTCCTTCAAGCCCCACATCCAGGCCCTCGCCACCTCCTGCCGACTCCAGTTCAAAAACATCTATAGGATTCGCACTTTCCTTGACCACGACACTGCAAAAACCCTTATTCACGCTCTCATCATCTCCGCCTCGATTACTGCAACCTCCTGCTCACCGACCTCCCTAATACCTCCCTTGCACCCCTCCAATCTATCTTGAACTCCGCTGCCCGCCTAATCCATCTGTCTCCCCGCTACTCCCCTGTCTCCCCCCTCTGCCAAGCCCTTCATTGGCTCCCTGCTTCCCAGAGATCCCGGTTTAAAACATTAACCATGACATACAAAGCCATTCACAACCAGTCCCCTCCATACATCTTGACATGGTCTCCCGTTACCTACCCTCACGCAACCTGCGATCCTCCCAAAAAGCTTCTCCTCTACTCCCCCCTCATCTCCTCTTCGCACAACCGCATACAGGATTTCTCTGGAACTCACTGCCCCAACACATCAGACATTCTCCTACCCTGGGAACCTTCAAAAGAAGCCTGAAGACCCACCTGTTCCGCCAAGCCTACCACCTGCAATAAGACCCGGTCCACCACACCACCTCATGACTGGAATTTCCCCCTCCTACTGTATCCCCACCCGCCCCTCGTAGACTGTGAGCCTTTGTGGACAGGATTTCTCCCCTCTTGTTTCTGTACAACTGAATTGTCAACATTTATTGTTACTTGTATTGTTACTATGTTACTTGTCCTGGTCTGCCCTTTTAACATGTAAAGCGCTATGGAATATAATGGCGCTATATAAATTAATAATAATAATAATATATTAGATATTAGATGCTCCCAGTTTTTGTCCCATTGCACAGAAAACATTTCTCGGAATTTATAAAAGGTACAACATAGTGCAATATAACTTATCAGCAACATTGATAATCTATGTTAAGATGAAAGATTAACAATTAATTACATTTTTACAGCATTGATAAAAGAAAATATTGCGATCAGGGCCATCTTGCCTGATTCGTACTTCTGATATCCCACAGAAAACATGATCACGGGGGCCTGATGGTTGCCATATCAGGAGGAAGTCAAAAAACCTCCTGAGTAGAGATGGGCAAACCTACAGATGTTTGGGTTTGGTGGATCCTTTTTAAAGTGTGGGTTCTGGACCAGGCTTGACCCTAACTTGAGCCCAAACCCTGAACCCATATAAGTCTATGGGGACCAGAACTTTACAATTATAAAATGTGGTAATAGCCAAGGGGCATTATACTTACTGAGGACCATGTGCTTTTAACACCACTTCTGGGGCTTCTCATGAACTTCATGTTTATTCACCTCACTCTGACTCCAATAGCCAATCACAGACACTTACTCTCCTTGACAGCATCTGTGATTGGCTGTTGCAATCCCACCCATTCTGCCGGCATCTGTGATTGGTTGTAGTGATACCTTATTGTACCAGCAACAAACCTGCCATCTTAGATGTCAAAGAGGGTTTGTGTGTTTTTTTTTATTTCAAATCAAGGATTTTTCTTTGTGTGTGTATTTTTAATTATGTACTTATAAGATTGGTAATGTGGGGGGGTCTCATAGAGACCTGAACATTACCAATGTAGGGTTTGTCAATACTCAGCTGTCATTAAGCCCTTCTATGACCTCGATTGCCACCACACAAGGGCATCAGGAAGAGTCCGGGCAAAGCATCAAGGATTAGCATTTCTAATGAATGCGTCATAATCTAGGGCCACTGCAGGCTACTATTCTGTAGCCTGGGGGCCCGACAACTATGGACCTCACCATGCTAAGAATACAAGCCCCTAGCAACCTTTTTACCTTGGCTGGCAATCAAAAATACGGTGGAGTCGAATTTTTTTTTTTTATTACTTATTTAAATAATTAAAAAAATAATAATGTGCTCCACTTTGTTTTTGATTGCCAGCCAAGGTAAAAACAGGCAGCTGGGGTGGCAGCCCATAGCTGGCTGCTTTATCTGCGCTGATGATCAAAAATGTGGAGGACCCCTACGCAAATTTTTTTAATATTTATTTTTACATATTTTTTTTTTTATTATTATTTATTTATATAGCACCATTAGGTTACATGAGGATAGGGGAGACAAGCACAATTACAATAACTCTAGACAATCAGGACATATAGGTACAGGAGGGGAGGGGATCCTGTCCACAAGGGCTCACAGTCTACGAGGGGCGGGTGGGGATACAGTAGGCTGGGGGAGTGTCAGTTACGGGGCGGTCGCCTGGGCTCATGGCAGGTTGTAGGCTTGACGGAATAGGTATAATAATTCCATACAATCTGTAAAAAGGATGTAAGTGATGAGTAGTCACTCCATCCTACAGACTCCAAACAATATAATAAATAAGGAAAAACGGAGAGAAAGCGTGCGTTATTATGACAAGATTTTTTACTTTATATCGCAGTGCCAAAAAGAACAAAAAGGTAGCTCACTAGGAGTTTACAATGCATGTTATTACCATGTTCCCTGTACATGTTGTATGAACTTTGTTGTGTATATTGGCCATTGTGTTGCTCCTAGTGAGCTACCTTTTTGTTCTTTTTGCACTGCGATATAAAGTAAAAAATCTTGTCATAATAACGCACGCTTTCTCTCCGTTTTTCCTTATTTATTATATTGACGGAATAGGTGAGTCTTCAGGTGACACTTGAAGCTTCTCAGGGTCGGAGAGTGTCTGACGTGTTGGGGCAGGGAGTTCCAGAGTATGGCAGATGCCCGGACGAAGTCTTGAATACCTATGATGGCAGGTTCTTTATGGTGTCACATGTAAATTAACAAGTATCCCCAAGTCCAGTCATCCCTGTCCAGAATGAACCCTCCACCCCAGATCCCTGTTTCTAGGAGAGAGCACGACCTACACCGAACTCTTAATGACACCACCAGGGTCATGGAGCTGGGTTCTGTCCCTGTGATCCCCATGATGAAGCCTCAAAACAGCCCAGTTTCAGGTATCCTAAGGCCCTGAAGGGGCGTGTCACCTAGCATACCCCAAATAGAAATCCAGTAATATCTGTCCTCCCAAATCCAAATGCCACCCTTCCTTCTGAGCCCCACAGTGTGCCTAAACCACATTTAAAATCCACATGTTTTACATTTCTGTAGTTAAGAAAGCACACTTTTTATTAGATGTGTGTCTCCAGAAGCAGAAGCTGTGCACAATGTTTGGGCACTTCAATGTTCTGGCCACTACTATGGAAGATTTACAATTTTTACTCAGCAGCATCCCTTGTTGCTTGTTTATGAAAACACCCATGGAGATAAAATTGTCACTAAACCTGTGGATAAATTCCCAGAGGGAATTTCCAAAATGTGGTCACTTGAGGGGGGAATCTGCAAGTTAGGACCTCTGTATAAGAAGTCAGCGAACTATTCTAGAAAAATCTGTGTTCCATGGGTGAAATAGTGCTTATTTCTTTCTGAGTCTTGCCATATGCTAAGCAGTACTATACAGTCACTTTTGGGATATGGCCATGCTCCAGAGAAATTGGGTGATACATTTTTAGTTTCATTTTAACCAATTTTTTTGTGAAAATGTAAAATATGGGGCTAAAACTAAACTTTGTGGTAAAAATTAATTTTTTTTTCACAGTCCCAGTGGTAGAAAAGTCTGTGTGGCACTTGTGGCGTCAACATTCTCACTGCACCCCTAGATGAATTGATTAAGAGATGTAGTTTGTAAAATGAGGTCACTTATGGGGAAGGGGGCTCTGCTGTTCCAGCACCTCAGCCGATCTGTCAATGTGACATGGCACCTCCAGGGGCTGGCTGGTGCCTCTGAACCCGGATGGCAGTTTTGGTCTGCCAGCCCTTAGTTGAGGACTGGGGGGGTTGCTAGCCAGACAACTGCAGCTCACTCACCGTCACCGCCGCTGTCTGCTGCTGTATCACAGCGCCGGCTGCAGAGTGCCAACGACCGGCCCAATTCTGTGGGGGGCGGCCCCAGATGAGGGCTATACTACCAGCCCAGGGGGCCCTGCCACCTGGGCCACACCTGCAAACAACAGTAGCAAAATCTGCACTATAATAACGCGCTCCTTAACTTCAGAGTTTTGCACGTTGCCTGAAACGTAGTTACGATTACATGTAGGGTATTAGCACACTCAGGACACATGGCACTACAAAATGAGTGACCCATTTTTTCCATTAGCCATTATAAAAATTAAAAATGTTGGCCTAAAACAATATTTTAGTGCTGAAAATGTAATTATTCTTTTCTCACCACCCAACTGTATAAAATTCTGTGAGGTACACTACCATTGAAAAGTTTGGGGTCACTCAGACAATTTGGTGTTTTCCATGAAAACTCATACTTTTATTTATCAAATAATTTGCAAAATGAATAGAAAATATAGTCCATACATTGAAAAGGTTAGAAATAATGATTTTATTTCAAATAATAATTTTCTCGTTCAGGCTTTGCTTTCATCAAAGAATTTGCAGCAATTACAGCATTGCAGACCTTTGGCAGGTACTATTTAATGAAGCTGCCAGATGAGGAGCTGTGAGGTGTCAATTTCTCAGACTAGAGACTCTAATGTACTTGTCTTGTTGCTCAGTTGTGCAGCGGGGCCTCCCGCTTCTCTTTCTACTCTGGTTAGAGCCTGTTTGTGCTCTCCTCTGAAGGGAGTAGTACACACCGTTGTAGGAAATCTTCAGTTTCTTAGCAATTTCTCGCGTGGAATAGCCTTCATTTCTAAGAACAAGAATAGACTGTCGAGTTTCACATGAAAGTTCTCTCTTTCTGGCCATTTTGAGAGTTTCATAGAATAAACAAATGTAATGCTCCAGATTCTTAACTACTGTAGCTCAAAGGAAGGTCAATTTTATAGCTTCTCTAATTAGCCAAACCACTTTTAGCTGTGCTAACATACTTGTGCAAGGGTTTTCTAGGGTTTTCTATCCATTAGCTTTCTTACATAGTTAACACAATGTACCGTTAAAACATTGGAGTAGTGGTTGTTGGAAATGGGCCTCTATACACCTATGTACTGTAGATATTGCATTAAAAACCAGACGTTTGAAGCTAGAATAGTCATTTACCACATTAACAATGTATAGAGTGTATTTCTGATTCATTTAATGTTAGCTTCTTTGAAAAAAATGTGCTTTTCCTTAAAAAATAAGGACATTTCCAAATGACCCCAAACTTTTGAACGGTAGTGTACATGCTGTGTCAATATTCCCACTGCACCTTTAGATTAGTTAATTGAGGGGTATAGTTTTTTTAAATGAGGTTACTTATGAGGGAGCATGGAGTGAAGTGCTAGGCCAAGTGCCTGGTGAGATGATCTGCTGCCAGCTGTTGAAGTTGGGCAGAAGAGCTATCTGCAGGAGGGGTACCAGCCCCCAACTCAACCAGGGATACTTTAGGACCGGTTGTGAAGCTATAGGTCACTGGGCTTCAAGTACAGTGACTAACTTTGTAGGCCTTTCTGATACTTACGGGGCTATATAGAGTCAGAGGACCCGCAGCTACCTGCCTTTTAGGAAATGGCAACCATGGCACACTTAGGAGAGGAAAGTGATAGCAGTGTCAGAACTGGGAAGGCAGCTGGAAGGCCATATACCCTTTGTCTCAGCAATGTGGACTATCTATCTCTGGGCTGGCCAGGTTGTGATCCTGGTGAACATTGTACCCCGGCTGGGTTGTAATCTTCAACTACAAGTAAAAGGTAAGAGCCACAAAGACTGTGCGTTGTCTGATCTTTCCTGCGTCCTCCTGCACCACTACCCTCACTCCCCTCCTCTGCACCATCCCATCCATCCCTCTAAACCTTCCAAGGGATCTGTGCCATGGCTGGTGAGGGCCTACTACCTGGCTGCCATCTCCCCTTGGAAGTCCCCACTGCAGCCCCTGGCCATCTATGGTGAACACTTCAACTGGCGTCACAAACTTCTATTACCTCCCCTGTAAATATCCCCTTATCTTGACCTCTGGGGACCGCCACTGTGACTCCTAGAATGTTTGCCCCGGATGGTTGAGTACCCCGCCCTTATGCCTGCGACACTCCTTCTCTTCTGAGCCCTGCTATGTCCTCAAAAAGTAGTTTTCCATCACATATTGGGTATCGGTGTATTGAGGAGAAATTGCACAACAAATTATATGGTCCATTTTCTCTTGTTAAACTTGAGAAAATGCAAACATTGGGGCTAAAGCAACAATTTTGTGGGAAAAAATTAACTTTTAACTTTTTTTTATATTTACATTGCATTTCTGTGAATCATCTGAAGGGTTAATAAACTTCTTAAATGTGGTTTTAAGCAGTCTGAGGGGTGCAGTTTTTAAAATGGAGTCACTTTTGGGTATCTTCTCCTATCTAGTCACTTCAAAGTTGCTTGAAATGTGATGCGATCCTTAAAAATATTGGTTTTGTAATGAGAAATTGCAGATAAACTCTTCTATCTTCCTAATTCAAAAAAAATATATAATTATAAAATTATGCTGATGTAAAGTACTGTAGATATGTGTGAAATGTTTTGTATGACATAACTCTGGTTTAAGGGAATACAAATGAAAATTTTGAAAACTAAAAATGTTCAAAATTTTCACCAAAACTCTGATATTTTCACAAATAAACGTAAAACATTTTAACCTAAATTTACCACTAACAGGAAGTACTATTGTCCAAACCTTCATTCATTGAAGTGTTGAACCTCGACTGTACGGATGTTCGTGCTTGTGGTTAAGTGAATCTGTCGCCTAGATATGCCCCATGGGCGTGATATTGAAATTCGGAGCCCTCTGTAGAGTTCCAGGTATGACGCCGAACGTGTAATTTCTGGTACTGCGGGGTCGATACTCCTTTTAGGTGTATTGCCAGACTTCAAGCTGCGCATTGCGCATGCTCCTTGGAGCATATTACATCAACTCATGATGATGTGCTCCACAAAGCATGCGCAATGTGCAGCTTGAAGTCGTGATAAAGAATGCCGGAGGCGGCGATAGGGAGAGAAAGAGGACGCCCAGGGGGCTAGTAATGTTAGCCCCTACTTCATTAACATATGAGCCAGTAAGTAATAAAAACATTTTATAAAACAGTCAAACCACACATTTAGGACAGAGAGGGATAGTTAGAATAGTAATAGGAAGGTTCAGGGACAAGTAGTTATAGCCTGGGTGGCTTTATCTAGGTGATAGGTTCACTTTAAAATCAGAATTTTGAGTCAGTATGGGGAAAAAATCTGGACTCATCTGAATAGATGTTCTCACTGATCTAAGGGTACCGTTACACGTTGCAACATTGCATGCAATTTCACTGGCAACTTACTGGTTACAGTGAAATCATGGACACATTGTTCTATTTTGTGGCCATGTACAAATGTAACAATGTGCCCATGATTTCACTGCAACCAGTAAATTGCAAGTCAGATTGCATGCAATGTTACGACGTGTAAAGGTGCCCTAACTCTTTTGTCCACTGGAGTCTGTCTCCAGTCATATAAAGGCAGTTATCTCTAAAGTAGTAGCCTTCTGGAGTAAGTTTTTCTGCAAGAAGACGTGATAAAAATCACATTTTTCTTACAGATATATAACCTTAATACATGCAGCCTAAGGATACATCACTGTTCTGGTGTTCTTAGTAATTTATAGGCATTATTGCCTTGATGTTTTCTGCTTAAGGCTGCAGAATCCTCTTCACACATTTTATTTTTCCCTTAACTTTACATCAGTCATAAATTTTCTTTAACATCTCGCAAATGTCTCACTGTGCAACTAAAACAACCATATCTCATGACTCAACACACTTTTTTCTTATTTTCTTCTGATACATAAAATCATTGCTCAATTCAAACCTCTAGAGATGTGACCTTCCTTCTCATCACTCTCAGCTCTCATCATACCTAGGTCTATATTCTACAAAGCAACACTGACTGCTTCCTTTCTTCAGCTGGTGGATAGGAGAAAACTGAAGTGAAGAAGTTCTAAATACTACAAGTGTAAAGGCCGCTTCACACGATAGGATGTCATTAACCAGAGGTGTATCTAGGGCAAACCTTCAGTTTGGTGCCACCCCCCATGCAGCCTGAGTAGCCTTCATGTGACCGATCTTTCATTTGCGATTTGCACACTTACAGTCACATGCCAATGCACTGCTGCACCTAATTCTCTCAGGGTTCAGTGAAAAACTAATTATATTACACGCTGTTAGGATTGGGCTACAATGCTTAATGTTATAATTAAAGGGCTCATCCAGGTTTGAGATGAAAGTCTGTAGTCCCTCTAGGTGACTGCAGGTCTCTGAATTCTCACAGCGCGTGCGCTGCACACTGTCAGGATTCTCTCGTGCTGATGGTAAGATTGGACGGACTTGTGAGTACAAGTATGTGATTTATATACTTCTGGCCACATTCTGACTAGACGTGTCTGGCCTCACTCAATTGCTTTTCATTGATCGAGGCCAGGCATGTATAGTCAGCACGTGACTGCATGTATGTAAATTGCATACTTACAGTTTCATGACCTACCATGCTCACCGCCGGAACAAGAGAATCCTGATAGTGAGCAGTGTGCGCTTTGTGAGAATTCAGAAGTCTGCAGTCACATAGAGGGACAAATGGAGTGACTGCAGACTTATCACAGACTTGGACAACCCCTTTAATTCTCCTAACAAATAAACATAGTAACCATGGCACAAAACTTTATTAACATAGCCATGTCTAACGTAATTTTACAAGTCATTGATTGTTACATGTGTACAGGATCAGAACCAATAACAGCTCAAAACTACATCACCAGACCGACCAGAGACATTCATCCATATAACCAATATCAGTACAGAAACACAGCATAACAACCCTCATCAGTGCAGAAATAGGTCACCAGACCCACCAGAGGTACAAAAATACATCCATAAAAGCCCTATCAGTACAGAAACACAATGTCAAAATGCTTATCAGTACAGAAATACATCACCAGACCCACCAGAGGTACCAGAAATACTTAACTACCAACCCCCATTAGTGCAGAAATCACAACACTCATCGGTTACAAAATTCATCATCAGAACCATCAGTACAGGTATACAGCCATATAACCCCTCTTCACTATAGAAACACAGCATCACAACCCTCATCAGTACAGAAATTCATCAGTACATGGTAAAACAATTGTATTGTCAGATCAGACTCATACACATATGTGCTGCATGAACCCTACAACTCCTACTACATCCTTAACATTGGTAAGGATCAGACCATACAGGAACCACAGCACTGATGACAAATAGTATCACAAATATTTACATCTGGGTACCTTACAGATGAACTTGTCTCTGATCGAAGTCGTCTTTTTCTTTTCTTCATCTTGTCCAGACACTATGATAACATTTCACATCCACAGCTCGTCTCTGAAGCCGTCCATCTTCTCTGGTCTTCAGCACATCCTGGCACAATATCCTTAAAAATAGCAGAATGATCAAAATTCTCCTCAGTATAAATATCTGCCTTACACTGTGCCCCTAAATAAATAATTGCTTCTCCTCACTTTTCCCTGCACAAAATATGATTTACATGCTGTCCCTCTTCTGGAACTTACCCTCCACACAGCCCTCTCCTTTCCATACTGGGCTCCCTGGTCACACTGTCCTCTCACACTGTGTGCTCCTATTCTGCCCACTGTTTATACTGTTCTTCCTCATAATACTCCCCCTACTCAATATACTGTCCCCTCCTGGCTGTGGCCTCACATTGTCCACACACAGTGGCCCATCTTCATACACCCCCACACTACTCACTCTCTATTCTGAGCACCTTTACATTTTTCTCATCCCCTGCAGTTTCCTCACTACCTCCCTCCCTCCCCCTCACTCCACATACTGTATTCACACTGATCTCCTCCTCACTCCACATACTGTGAGCAGCCATCCCCCAAACTTCATACACTCTGTCCACACCGATCTCCTTACTTCACATACTGTGTCAGCAACCATCCCCCTCACTCCTCATACTGTGTTCACAATGTTACCGCCTCACTGCATACACCGTACCACAGTCATCCCCCTCTCACTCCACATACTGGTGCTGCAGCCACCGCCTCACTCCAAATATTGTGCCGCAGCCACCCCTCTTACTCCAAAAACTGTGCTGCAGCCATCCCCCTCACTCCACATACTGTGCTGCAGCCATCCCCCCATCATTCCACATATTGTCCATCAGGATCTGGATGCGGTGAACGAAAGTCATGTTTTAAGTGTGACCCTAGCCTTTGTTAAACAAACTGTCTACCCTCCTGCCTGGCTGCAGTTTCTACCTGTGGCCACCTGGACGCAGGGGCGCCACACTATATTCACTGCTCAAAAAAATAATGGGAACACTTAAACAACACAATGTAAATCCAAGCCAATCACACTTCAGTGAAATTACCTGTCTAGTTATAAAGCAACACTGATTGTGAATCAATTTCTCCTAAATTGTGCAAATGAAATAGATAACAGGTATAAATGATTGGCAATTAGCAAGACACCCCTATAAAGGAGTGGTTATTTAGGTGGTGATTACAGACTATTTCTCTGTTTTTATTCTTTTTGGCTGTTGTTTTGATCACGTTTTGCATATTGTCACTGCGCTCACCCCCCAGAGGTAGCATGAGGTGGTGGCTACAACCCACAGAAATTGCTCAAGCAGTGCAGCTCAACCAAAATGCAATGCAAGCTGTGGCAAAAAGGTAAGCTGTGTCTGTCAGCACACTGTCCAGAGCATGGAGCAGATACCAGCAGGTAGGCCAGTACACTAGGAGATTTGTAGGGGGCTGAAGGAGGGCAAAAGCCCAACAGCAGGAACACTACTTCCTTCTTTGTGCAGACAAGAACAAGAGGAATAGTGCCAGAGCCTTGCAGAGTGACCGTCCAGCAGACCACTAATATCCATGTCTCTGCTCAAACTGTCAAACAGTCCATGGGGATGGTTTGAGGGGCTGATGTCCACAAGTGGGTGTTGATGCTTACAGCCCAACACCCTGCAAGGCGATTGGCATTTGCTAGAAAACACCAAGATTGGCAGTTTGGGAATTGGTACCATGTGCTCGTCATGAATGAGAGCAGGTTCACACTGAGCACATGTGACAAATGAGACAGAGTTTGGAGACACCAGGAAAATTGTCTACTGCCTGCAACATCCTCCATCCTCTGCGGGTCAGTAATGGTGTTGGGAAGCATTTCTTTGGAGGGCCGCACAGCCCTCCATATGCTAGCCAGAGGAATCCTGACTGCCATAAGGTACTGGGATGAGATCCTCAGACCAATTGTGATACCATATGCAGGTTCAATGGGCCCTGCGTTGCTTCTGATTCATGACAATGCTAGGTCTCATGTGGTGGAAGTGTTTCAGAAGTTCCTGCATGATGAAGGCATTGATACTATGGACAGGCCTGCCCGTTCCCCAGACCTGAATCCAATGGTGCACATCTCAATGCATTCAACTATGTAATGAATAAAGATTTGCAACTGGAATATTTCCTTAATTTAGATCTAAGATGTGGTATTTTAGTGTTCCCTAATCCTCATGACTGACAATTCTCTAGCTATGTGATTGTAGCAGCGTATGCTTTACTTTAAAATGTTTCAGAAAAAAAATTACTTTTAAAAGACAACTAGAGATACCTGACAGTCAACTAGCACAGGTTGGAGGGAAGTCAAACTAGGACTAATTAGCTGAGAAACAAAATATCAAGTCTGCTTTTGAAACCATGTTTTCAGTAAGGTTAGGGTCAAACCTGCGTCTGTCCTCAGCCTGCTGGATCCGATTAAAACTTAGAATCTGGCAGGCTTAGCGCATAGCGTTACCAGCAGGTAATGCTATGCGCCACCTGCCTACGGATTGCTATGGCAACCCGATGCTTTCTGCACCCGCCAGCTCCACAGCAAATGGAGAAATGGAGCGTTTTTGATGCATGACAGTGATGCGATTGCCGTGCATTTTTAATGTGAGTGTGGTGCGAGTGTGGTGCGTGTGGGTGTGTGTGCATGGCTATATGCATGAGAGTGTGCTGTACAGTGTGCTGTATGGGTGTGAGATTTTCTCGCACCCATATACTTACAATGGGCACTCGTGCGAGGAAATCGTGTTCAATCGCAGCATACTGCAATTGAACACTCATTTCACTCGCAATGTGAGTTCAATACGTGGAATACGCACTAAAATGACCAGTATCATGCAATGCGAGTTTTTCTCGCATTGCACTCACGCGATTCTTACGCCCGTGTGCCTCCACCCAACAGGTCACATACTCGCTCGAAGCTCTATTAAACTTCTTCTAGCCACAGCTGTGTGGCTGCTGGAAAATGGATTCCCACTCCAGTGATGGGTGATGGATGGTCCCAGGAGACAGAAGCTATTTGTATATTTATCCAGTGAATATAGTTAGTAAATGCATTTGTCTGGAATTCCACTTTAATGCACCAGTTACATTGCATTGTAATATTGTACTGAATAGAAGGATAAGGCTGAGAAGAAATCATACTGTCTTTATTTTTATTATATTTTTGTAATCCTGATAAATATCTCTCTATGGTATTATGTAGACATTAAAATATGACAGTTTTATGCTCAGCGTAAGGCTGCGTTCGTTCACACATTTGCGTATTTTGCTGCGCTTTTTTGCGCGCGCTTTTTGCCGCGTTTTTCAGCCGCGCAAAAAAGCGCAAAAAATACGCAGGGGCTTTCACACACTGCGCTTTCTTTACTCCAGAAAGCGCAGTGATGTCACAGAGGGGAGGAAGAATCCTGCTTCCTCCTCCCCTCTGTGACAGCCCCATTAGATTTCACAGTGTATTAATATACACTGTGAAATCTAAATTAAACAGAGGCAAATGTGTGTAAAATAAAAAAGAATGAATACTTCACCTGTCCGGTGCCTTCTCCCGCTGTCTGGTGCCTTCTGCCGCTCTCCGCTCTCCGGTTCCAAGTGAGAGGTGTACTGAGAAGACCTGTGGTGACGTCAGAGAGGGGGCGTTCCCGGGGCGTTCCCAGTGCTGATTGGCTGTTCGAGGTCATGTGATATGTATCACATGACCGCGAGTGCCCGGGAACGCCCCTCTGACATCACCACAGGTCCTGCCAGTACATCTCTCACTTGGAATTGGAGACCAGATAGCGGCAGAAGGCGTCGGAGAGGTGAAGTATTGATTCTTTTTTATTTTACATACATTTGCCTCTGTTTAATTTAGATTTCACAGTGTATATTAATACACTGTGAAATCTAATGGGCGGCCACAGCTGTCACAGAGGGGAGGAGGAATCAGGATTCTTCCTCCCCTCTGGGAGAATACGCAGAAGTAGCTGCGTAAACAATTGACATATCAATTGTTTACGGAGCTGCGCTTTTTCCCGGAAAACGCACTGCGTATTTTTACGCAATGTCTGCACTGCAAAGTGAATTTCCCATTCACTTTGCAGGCAGACAAAAGGCACATTGCGTATTTTGAAAAGCGCGCGTAAAAAAACGCGGCAAAATATGCAATGTGTGAACGTAGCCTAACACTGGAAAATACATCAACAGTTTAACATCACTATAAAAGTTTTATTTTCCCAAAAACATTTCTTAAAAACATTTTAAAAAATAACAAATTTTAAATGTAAAGTATAAATATACAGTAATCATGAAGTCAGGAGATCTGACAAGTCATAAATTATTCTGATACATCTAGAATTAATTACAATACAAGAATTAGGCTAAACAATAACTCTGGAACCTGTCATATGTAAAAACACTATTATGGTACTTTTACACACGGCAACATTCCTAGGGTGTCAACAGGTAACTTACTGGTTGCAGTGAAATCATGGAGAGATTATTCCATTTGTACACGGCAACAAGATAGAACCTTGTCTCCATGATTTCACTGCAACCAGTAAGTTACCTGTTGACACCCTAGAAATGTTGCCGCGTGTAAAGGTACCATTAGTCTGCAGTTATGGGTCAATCTCTAGGGTAATAGTGTTTAAAACCTGACAGGACCTGCAGATTGAACCTCTATGCTGGGACGAAATTAACTTTTTTTTCTTTCCGGCAGTGTTCAGGTTTCAGTCATGGAGACTGCGCCAGCACAGGTTCAGTCACCACTCTAGGAATGGCCCCATGCCCTGACTGACTATCGCTCAGCAATAGAACCAGCAGCCAGTCAGTGGGGGCGTAGTTACAGCTGCTGCTCTTGATACAGTAATGTCAGCGTCAGTAACAATATATAGTAGAAAAAATTGCAGAATTACAGTTTTTTTTCAATTTCTACCCTTAAATTACCAAATTCACATTAAGACATGTTTGTATAGTTATGTCAACTGTTGAATTAATCATCTTGGAGCCCAGGGTATGTTCCCACAATGCCTTTTCCCATTTTTTTGCACAGAACATGTGGCAAAATTGCAAAACAATGCACAAACTAATGAATATGTTAATTTCTGTAAAAAACAACTTATTCATATGCTTAGGCTTTTGAGCATTTTTTGAAAGCTTCATGATGTCATAAGACACAAGCATTTAAATCAGGGGTGGGGATGCTTTTTCTGCCGGGGGCCATTTGGAAATTTGCACCTTGCTTCAGGGACCGCACAAATTTATCGACTTGAAAACTTCCTGGGTATAATTGGTTAAACAATCAACTTACCCCTAGTGTGGCGTCTGGAGTTGCTTCTCTTTCGCGTGGCTGTGATGTTCGGTGATATTGATCATGTTGCTTCTCAACTGCTTTTCCAGGTTTGCTAGAGCCATAAACATCACAGGACAGGCTGAGGGCATATACAGTACAGACCAAACGTTTGGGCACACCTTCTCATTCAAAGATTTTTCTGTATTTTCATGACTATGAAAATAGTAGATTCACACTGAAGGCATCAAAACTATGAATTAATACGTGGAATTATATACTTAACAAAAAAGTGTGAAACAACTGAAAATATGTCTTATATTCTAGGTTCTTCAAAGTAGCCACCTTTTGCTTTGATTATTGCTTTGCACACTTTTGGCATTCTCTTGCTGAGCTTCAAGAGGTAGTCACCGGAAATGGTTTTCACTTCACAGGTGTGCCCTGTCAGGTTTAATAAGTGGGATTTCTTGCCTTATAAATGGGGTTGGGACCATCAGTTGTGTTGTGCAGAAGTCTGGTGGATACACAGCTGATAGTCCTACTGAATAGACTGTTAGAATTTGTATTATGGCAAGAAAAAAGCAGCTAAATAAAGAATAACGAGTGGCCATCATTACTTTAAGAAATGAAGGTCAGTCAGTCTGAAAAATTGGGAAAACTTTGAAAGTGTCCCCAAGTGCAGTTGCAAAAACCATCAAGTGTTACAAAGAAACCGGCTCACATGAGAACCGCCCCAGGAAAGGAAGACCAAGAGCCACCTCTGCTGCGGAGGATAAGTTCATCCGAGTCACCAGCCTCAGAAATCGCAGGTTAACAGCAGCTCAGATTAGAGACCAGGTCAATGCCACACAGAGTTCAAGCAGCAAACATATCTCTACAACAACTGTTAAGAGGAGACTTTGTGCAGCAGGCCTTCATGGAAAAATAGTTGCTAGGAAACCACCGCTAAGGACAGGCAACAAGCAGCAGAGACTTGTTTGGGCTAAAGAACACAAGGAATGGACATTAGACCAGCGGAAATCTGTGCTTTGGTCTGATGAGTCTAAATTTGAGATCTTTGGTTCCAACCACCGTGTGTTTGTGCGACGCAGAAAAGGTGAACGGATGGACTCTACATGCCGGGTTCCCACCGTGAAGAATGGAGGAGGAGCTGTGATTGTGGTGGGGGGTGCTTTGCTGCTTTTAAGCTAATCAAGAGAATGCCAAGAGTGTGTAAAGCAGTAATCAAAGCATAAGGTGGCTACTTTGAAGAACCTAGAATATAAGACATATTTTCAGTTTCACACTTTTTTGTTAAGTATATAATTTCACATATGTTAATTCATAGTTTTAATGCCCTCAGTGTGAATCTACAATTTTTATAGTCATGAAAATACAGAAAAATCTTTGAATGAGAAGGTGTGTCCAAACCTTTGGTCTGTACAGTATATCACTGGGGAGGCTGAAGTCAGGAGCATAGAAATTACTGTGGAGCTGGATTTAAAGGGCAGGAAGTTGGCAAAATGCTTCTGCCAGCCTGAGCATGGCGGTCCCCAGGAATCTGCCTGGGGGCCGCATAAAAGGTCATCGAGGTGGGGCTTGAGGTTCCCACCTCTCATTTAAAAGATGTAACATTCCTTTATTCACTTGTTTTTCACTTGGAGGACACTGAATATTTACTTTACAAGTGAATGAGAAGACTAAAAAGTCACCCATAAATCTGCCGGGTATTTTTTTTGGTGTGTTTTGTTAGCTCAGTTCTGCTGCAAAAATATGCCAGGGTTTTAATGTAATTAATGTAATGTGGTTGTCCAAAAATAAGTGAATGTCATACTATATATCTGGCTTCTATAATAATCTAACCACTCTTTTAATGTACTGTACATCATTTAAAAATTCCTTATCATTTTGACTCACCATAGCCGGGTTCTGCACGTCGCAGGCGTTGACTCTCCTCTGTCACGGAACTGCGCCTGCGGCTGTGGGGCCCGTTGGTCCAGATCAATAGGGGGGTATGGCTGAACAGTAGGGGTTAATTGTCTTCGTGACACCACCTGCGAGAGTTCCGGTAATTGTACCGGCGCTGCTAGGCCTCCGGGGGATGTTAGGCAACAAGATGGGACGCTCCCCACAGGATGAGCGGGAGTCCCCGGAGCCAGGGGCTGCACAAGATGTTGTGAGGCAGCTGCGGTAGTACTGCTGTTAGGCCCAGGAGTCAGACACAGACACACCAAAGTCTTTTAAGTACCTTTACTGTTGGTTTTCGGGTACGCTCAGACCGGGTGGGGATGAAGTCAGCACTTATGGAGGTTCACAGCAAGCAGTGCTTTCTCTCCGTATTTCTAATGCGGTCGGGTGGATATGGAATCCTGCTGGACCGGGCAGTGTGTTCAATGGAACTTAATTCACCTGGTTAGCAGCACTGAGGGCACTGTAAAAGGGTTTGAGCAGGATCAGTACTCTTTCCTGGGCTCTCGTAGGTAGGTGCTTCAGGTGGAACAGGGGGCTAGACTCCCTGTGCAGGATGCTGGTTCTCTGTGGTGGCTGGGTAGCTCTCACAGCTCGGTCCCAGTAACCGGACGGCAAAGGAAAGAGTTAGTGTAACTCTGGTGTTCCTTGAGAGGTGCTCTCCTTTCCTATTACCCCAATTGCAAGGGTTTCCTCACTGGCTGGATGGCTGGTTGGGCCTAGTGTGTATCTCATAGGGTGGAGATCACACACAACCTGCAGCTCTCCTAGGGTCAGCACACTCTGAAGTTTCTCCCTCCAAGACCCTATTTATAGGGGAACTGGCTCAAAGTGACCAGTGGAGCTCCCTCTAGAGGCTTGGGGTGAAACCAGGTGTCCTAAGGTGTTGTAAGTGTTGTTAGGTGTGAGTGATGCTTGCTGTTAGCTCCATTCATGCCCCAAGGAGTTCTGTGGTGCCCAACAGGTGCCAGGGTGCCACATTTTCCTCTCTACTTCAACTTTCTGCCTCAGGTTTTTATCTTCTAATGACTATATGCTTGAATTTCTCAGTATGCACTGTAGATTCTCAAGTGAATTGTCATCAGCTGGGGCTGTTGTCCCTCCTATTGGTTACGTTTCCACCCTGAAACATAGTGTCATTAGGGGCAGTGTTGTGGTTTTTTACCTCAGCCTCTGTAACCGCCATCTCCTGATGATGACCTATCACACTGCTTGCATCTTCAGTCCCCACTGTTTCTGTCCTCGTTCACTAAAACGAGATTTCGACATGGGGCGGTGATAGAGGTTGTGATGATAGCAGCGCCGCTCACTGAAGATAATTTTGTTTCAGGACAGTGAAAGAAACTGTGGGTAGGGCTGCTGTAAATCACACAGCTTCTATCATTGCCCCCTAATTTTGTCTCATTTTAGTGAACAAGGTGGTGGGGACAGAAGCATGGACTGAAGATACAAGCACCATGAGAGAAACTGTAGTCATCTCTACTAAAACAGGAAGTCATTGGAGACAACTCATCTGGCTGCTGCCGCCACAGGAAGAAGCTGATCGGCGGCAGTGTTGGGCATTGTACCCCCACTATCCTAAGGCAAGTCCTTCGACATAAAATTACCAGACAACTGTTTTAAAGTGCTAAAAGAGGCTAATAGAATAATAATATAGATTACTATATCAATTTCATGTTTTATTACTATTATTATGAATTTACTGATTATTTAACCATTTGCTAAAATGTAACATTTTGAGTCTGTATTTCTTCTATTTAAAGAAAAGCTGTAATTTAAAAAAAATACAATTATTCTGGAGAAATGGGGTTAATCAGCAGGTAATAGCAATACAATGCCCTGCCGCGCCACTATGACTGAAATTCTGAGGCTGCCGAGAAGAATAAAATGAATTTCCTCCCAGCAGTGCAGCTCTCATGGCGGACTCACGGCATCTGATAGTTCTTGACCTGCAGAGTAACCTCATACCTTCAGGTTAGTAGCGTTTTGTTACATGTCAAGTTCACTTTAAGCAATTTACTTTCAACTTAAATCTCACTATTGTTATTCTCTAGAATTAGGCACCCTGTGAAACTGATTGCACTAGACGTCTGTTGTACATTTGGTTGGGTTCCAGCATGACCTATGGATCTTTACATCATCTGTTCTATTTTGCACCTGATGAAAGAATCAGAGCCCAACCTGCGGGGAAATAAACACATATCCTTCATTGTGATATTGAGCAGACCAGTTGCAAAATTGGATGTGTGGGTAGCCAGCAATATAGGAGCGGTCAGCAGCTCAGGCACTTAGACTTGTGCGTCATTTACATCACGTCTAAGAATGTAACAATGGGGTGGGTTCCACATGTTGGGTTCTGTATTACATTGGAAGAAGCTGGTGATTTCTGGAGCTCACAGACATTGGAAAGAATGAACAAAGTGAATGTTTTGTATTGGTATTCCGTCTTGGAATACTCTCCAAACACTCATATCTTTTGTCATTTCAATATGATAAAAGCATTCTTTCCAATAATTTGCTTCCTTTGCTGGTAAAGAAGGTTATGGTTATTGCTCTGGGAAGTGCTACATCAGAAATCATGAGACACATATTAGACGTTTCCTTTTCTATTATCTTTGATATAATAACATACTGATGCATACATGAAAAATGGTTCTAATGCTAACCCATATATTTAATAATGTAATTAATTAATTGTAAAATGACTTGGTATACGGAGAAATAGGAAACATATGTATTTCCTTTCCTATGTGGCTTAATCACACTTCATCATTGCCAAAAGCTACAATTCGTAGACATTGTAGCGATGGCCAACTACAAATATTAACGTCTAACACAATCATAGCTCTCAGAGGCTCCATTCTAAGCCACATAATTCCAAGTTTCCCAATATCTTCCCACATCATATAGCAGTGGAAATGTTTTTCACTGAAGTGAACTTAATCTAAAGGTAAACTTTAAAATATGTACAGTATATACTATAATGAATATGCACATTAGAACAAATAAAGCAAACATTTACAGACCTATTTTTGTGAAAAGCAAATATGTTTTATTTTTTACTTTAATTAAAGGGATTTTTGTGAATTAACTTTAATCATATTAATACTTAATTTTCATTTTTTTTATATTGTCATTGGAGTAAAATATGATTGCATGTAGATCCTGACACTCTGAGTAGATGATGCACTAATACAGTCCTTCATAGGGATCTGAATAACTAGACCCTCTGCGGTTTAACAAAATCTGGCAGCAGGAATTCACCATCCAAGCTATTTACAGTATACGTACATGTAGCACTTTAAAAAAACAAGTCAAACAATAGCTATATTTTGACAGTTTCTTCCTCTGTTACTGAAAAATAATTGTTTGAATTGATATTCAAATGGCTCTGAAGAACTATTATAGGTCTGAAGCCTCTGTCACTCCAGCTCTATTTCATGCCCAGTTCAACTCCCTCCTGCTTTACTGACAGATTCTATACTGTGTGACTTCAAGGAAACGAGCTGTCAGCCAAGCAGGAGGAGATGTTGCTAAGTAGGAAATAGAGCTGGAGTGACAGAGGCTTCAGACCTACAATAGTTCTTCAGACTCATTCACATATCAATTCAAAGATAATTTCTCAGTGACAGAGGAAGGAACTGTCAAAATATAGCTATTGTTCGACTTCATTTTTAAAGCGCTACACGCACATAAGACTTTACATCTACAAATAGCTATTCAGCACAATGACTTATTAATTCAAATACTGACTTCTCATTCATGAAATAATAAAAAAAAGGGCTCCCCTATATTCTTGTGTCCGGCCAGGTACAAATAGGCACCTGGGGGTTGGGGGCAGCCCGTCGCTGCCTGCTGGATCCGGCTGGTTCCAGTAATACGGCGAAGCCCACGTCAAATTTTTTTCTGACAAATCCATAAAACAATGTAAATAAAAAGGGACTGCATCTTTATTAACCCCTGGACCATGGGCGAGGGGTTAATAAAGATGCAGTCCCTTTTTTAGGATTGTTTTATTGATTTTTCCAAAAAAAAATGACGTGGGCTTCGCCGTATTTCTGGAACCAGCCGGATCCAGCAGGCAGCGACGGGCTGCCCCAACCCCCAGGTGCCTATTTGTACCTGGCCGGACACAAGAATATAGGGGAGCCCTTTTTTTTTATTATTTCATGAATTTCATGAAATAATTTTAAAAAAAATGCGTGGGGCTCCGCGCAATTTCTATGTCTAGCCAGGTACAGCTAAGCAGCTGGGGGTTGGAATCCGCAGCGCAGGGAGGCCCAAGCTTTCTGGGCACCCCCCGCTGCAAATTGCAGCCCGCAGTCGCCCCAGAAGATGGCGCGTTCATTGAAGCGTCATCATCTGGCGCTGAACCCCGCTCTTCCAGCGGCCCTGGTAGCGGTGGCACGCTGGGTAATAAAGGGGTTAATACCAGCTTTTTTATACAAGCTGGTATTATGCCCGAGATTCTTAATGTCAGGCCAGGTTTGACCCGGCCACTAAGAATCTCCAATAAAGGGTTAAAAAAAACACCACACAGAGAAAAATTATTTATTAAAAATAAAGACACAGACATCATTGGGGACTCCAACTTTATTACCACCACATATCCCTTCAAAGACCCAGGTCTTCTCTCTTCTTTCTTCTGTCTTCCTTCTTCTTCTTGTTGCAACGCTGGTAAGCAGAGAGTTAACTGTGCTGTGACAGCGGGAGCCTATTAAACATGATTTAGCTATTGTAGCAGATAGAGCCTGAAGCTTCCGAGACACATCTGCGATTTGTAAATCGAACATTACTCGCTATTACTTGCTTCCCCATTCATTAACATTGGACTCGCTAGACTCGGGCTCGGACTCGCTAGAGTCAAGCGATTCCGAGTAATTTAGGACTCGCCCATCACTAGTCAGGAGGAATTTTGGTCCTCTCCTCTTTGCAGATCATCTCAAAATCATTAAGATTTTGAAGCTGTTGCTTGGCAACTCAGAGCTTCAGCTCCCTCCATAGGTTTTCTATGGGATTAAGGTCCGGAGACTGGCTAGGCCACTCTATAACTTTAATGTGCTTCTTTTTGAGCCACTCCTTTGTTGCCTTAAATAATTATTTCCGTCACTGTATATGATAAAGTCTAGCAGCAAGGTGACATGACCGCTTCACCACTGCAGTCACACCTCCTTATCACTAGCGCTTACTTATCATATATGTCTCTTCTAAAATGCAAACCGTATATCTAAAGAAGGTCTAAGTTATTGACCAAAACATTGTATGAATGTTAAACATGCATATTGGATTTCTTAATAATATGTATTAAAATGTATTTACGGAGTGCCTAGTTTTTCAGATCTACTGTATTGGATTAAAATATGTCTCTACAAATAATAAGCCTTCAACGAGACTAAAATAATGGCAAGCTCTTGATGCGCACCCAGGGCCGTGCGTACTCGGAAACCGGGCTTTGCTACTTCTGGGGGAGTCACAGGGGTCAAGACCCGGCTACGTGACTCTGGGAATCAGATAAAAGTTCAGAGCTGGTGGTTGTGACCCCACCTGTGGTGTTTGGCCATTGGGGACGATGCTGCGGTACGGGACCCATGGGGATGATGGGATTGCAGCTATGGTGAACTCGCTCCCCACGTGTGGAGCGGTTCCCTAGGGTAACCGGTAAAGTCTATGGCGATAGCAGGTCGTTGGGGTGCAGAACTGAGGGTGCGGAATAACCGACAGACACACAGTACGTAGTCTCCTTTACCTTTACTGGTAGTTGCATGTAGAAACCAGGATACCATCCACAGGTGATGTTATGAGCCCGGGGGGCCTGGAAGCAAGTCAGGGATCTCCTCACCCGGTGATTTCTGAGGCCTCCCTGCTGTGCGTCTCTTTACAGGTCCTGGCTGCCTGTAGCTAAGCTGCGACCCTCTCTCTCTGCTGTTAAGTCTTTCACTAGTATGACAGGCAGCTTGAGCCCTTCCCGGGCACCACTCCTCTGGCGACTGTCCCTAGGCTCTTCAGTGCTTCTGTGTCTCCTGGTGTTTTGCTGTGGCCGGGAGATGTGCAATCTCCCGTCCTCTGATTTTGGTTGCTGGGTGTAGAATACCCTCACAATCTCGGACTCTGGTATCCGTTTCTGGCGCTTTGTACTGGGGTGAACCAGTCCACTGGTTCCACTCCCCAGGCCTGTTTCTCTCCTTCTTCAGACCCTCTCCTATGGGTCCCTCACACTTGCTATTCTCTGTCCTGGGACAAGCCTTACACTACTCCAGTCCACAGGACGTCTTCACAGCCCTTCTAGGACTGACTAGCCCTTCCCCCAGGCCAGAATTTATAGGGGATCTCCCATGAACTCGGATTTCAGAGCTCCCCCTTCTGGTCTGGAGTCAGGAAAGTGTTGCATGCTGTAGGCTTACCTGGTGTGGACACTCCTTGCTTCCAAGCATGACATTACCCCACGAGGGAGGCAATACCATTGTGGCAACCGGACTCGGGTGCCCCACTCTAAAGTATGAAAATTAAACAAAAGAATTTGAAAAGGCCAGAATGGAAAACCCTGCTTTTACTCTCCCTATCCATATTTAGCATTATATTTCACCCATAATTCATATAAAGTGGATCTGTCACTAGATTTTACTATACTTATATAAGGGGTGGTCTATACCACCAGGGCTATATTACTTAGAATGCCGTACAAGGATTTTGTATTAATAGGAACAAGTAGTGATAGGTTAGGGGGGGCTAAACTAGGTGACAGGTTCCCTTTAACACCTTTCTGAAAGCAACCATACATGAGTTGGGAGGAAATGTATAGAGCCAGCACCATTCCTGGCAATGCCGGCTGTGTTTCACAGTCAGTATGTGGCCTTCCCGATTGTTGTTTTTAATTCCCCAAAATATGCTGTTATTTACTGACATCAGCATTCAAGTCATGCATTATGGGAAAGGGAGTTCCATTTTGGGGGTTTGTTAGCCTCCCGGTGATGTGATTGTGGAGTGTTAATGAATTACCAGGGCAACCAGAGGCCTGCTGATGGCCTTCATGGTTGCCACGTTGATACATCTATAATACGCAGTCACTGTGCTTCATAGGAGACCCTCAATATAGCTACAGTGCTTTGTGACAGTATTTGGCCCCCTTGAACTTTTCAACCTCTTGCCACATTTCAGGCTTCAAACATAAAGATATAAATAATTCAAGTCCAAACCAGAAAATGATCGGTCATTTACAAGTCACAAAAGGGACTACTACGTTTTTTCCTTCTTATTATCTTCAAGGCTCTTGTTTATCAGTGTTGCAAGAAAAGAATGGCGGCACTCACCGTATTGCAGATCTTATCTTTTACTTATGCTTCGGCATACATTCGACCGGTATGGTGCAGCAGGGAGGGGGTGTAGGGAGTCGGCGGACCCGTGGAAGCGGAACTGACCGCAAAATGGCAGCCGTCATCCTCTGACTCCCTGCACCCCCTATCCTGCTGCACCATACTGGCCGATTGTATGCCGAAGCATAAATAAAAGATAAGATCTGCAATACGGTGAGTGCTGCCATTCTTTTCTTTATCTGATCGTTTGATAAAGATATAAATTCTAATTTTTTTTGAAGAATCAACAATAAATGGGACACAATCGTGAAGTGGAACGAAATGTATTGCATATTTTGAACTTTTTTGACAAATAAAAAACTGAAAAGTGGGGCGTGCAATATTATTTGGCCCCCTTGAGTTAATACTTTGTTGCGCCACCTTTTTGCTGCGATTACAGCCGCAAGTCGCTTGGGGTATGTCTTTATCAGTTTTGCACATCGAGAGACTGAAATTCATGCCCATTCTTCCTTGAAAAACAGCTGGAGCTCAGTCAGGTTGGATGGAGAGAGTTTGTGAGCAGCAGTTTTCAGCTCTTTCCACAGATTCTCGATTGGATTCAGGTCTGGACTGTGACTTGGCCATTCTAACACCTGGATACGTTTATTTTATAACCATTCCATTATAGATTTTGCTTTATGTTTGGGATCATTGTCTTGTTGGAAGATAAATCTCTGTCCTAGTCTCAGGTCTTTGGCAGACTCCAACAAGTTTTCTTCCAGAATGGTCCTGTATTTGGCTCCGTCCATCTTCCCATCAATTTTAACCATCTTCTCTGTCCCTGCTGAAAAAAAGCAGGCCCAAACCATGATGCTGCCACCACCATGTTTGACAGTGGGGATGGTGTTTTGAGGGTGATGAGCTGTGTTGCTTTTACGCCTAACCAGTCGTTTTGCATTGTGGACAAAAAGTTCGATTTTGGTTTAGTCTGACCAGAGCACCTTATTCCACATGTTTGGTTTGTCTCTCAGGTGGCTTGTGGCAAACTTTAAACGAGACTTTTTATGGATATCACAAGGTAAACTTATCAAAAACCCAAATTTTGTCTTTTAATTTAGACCTGGAGTTACTCAACATTCTAAAGGCTGACAATAATCTCTCATGGGATGAAAAAGATTTGAAGTACCTGGGAATTAAACTAACAAAGCCTCTATCTTCTATAATAGACATCAACTTGGAAGATTTATTTAAGACGATTCAATCGGACATATCACACTTGACCAGATTGGACATCTCATGGTTTGAAAGAATATGCTCCTACAAGATGTGTGTTCTTCTAAAAATCCTGTATGTTTTCAGATCGATACCTCTTTCGATATCTAAAAAATGGCTTCAAAAACTCCAGAGCCAGCAGATTACTTTTATATGAAAAAAAAAAAACAAGCCTAGGGTTGCGAGGTCCACATGGGAGAAGAACAAAAGGAGAGACAGATTGGGTCTTCCTAATCTAACATTTTACCATAACGCCACTATTATTAGTGTTAGTCAGGGTTGGTGGGAGATGAGAGAGATACTTTTAAACATCTCTCTTCTCGGATAAAGATTGATAATTGAAAGACAGCTGGAGCTCGGAACGTCTTGGACATCATTGACCAGAATAACATCTTGCTCCGTTTCAAGATATACAAATAAATATGCTATTCGGGCCATAGAGATTAATACATGATGACATATACAAGAACTAAAAGGAAAACGCAATGTAAATCTTTTCTTGCCAAAGAATCTAGTTCAGAATCCCAGGAATTTACTCTTTTGGAAGACTGGTATCATCTACGGTCAAATTAATGAAAACTTCTCCTTAATTAAGTCATCGTAAACTGAGGCATGGGAAAGAGAACTTCATGTTGTTATATCAGTCGAACAAATGAAAAATATTTTAGAACTTGTATATAGAACTACCCCATGCACGTCTTTGATAGAGACATACTATAAACTGTACACCAGGTGGTAAAGACCCCTTTTAGACTACATATGATTCAAGAACAAAACTCTTCCCTCTGCTGGAGAGAATGTGGGTATGTGGGGACCCTAGCACATGTTTTTTGGAGTTGTAGCTATCTTAGAAATTTTTGGAAAGAAATTCAAGACCTTATACATAATATTACGGGGGGTGACTGTTCGACTTACTTCACAACTAGTACTCCTTTTTGTGGGTATAGAAGACAGAAGTATAATTATTCATATACTCCTAGCTACAAATACCGCTGTTGCTTCTCACTGGAGAGATACTTCTCCCCCATCATCCCATGAAACCATAGTTAAACTTGAAGGTCATAAATATTGTGAGCACTCATTTTCCCTTAGAAATAATCTTTTACAAAAATATCTGGCCAGGTGGGAATACTGGGATTTTTATTGGGCGTCATTTTAACTGATTCAGACTGTGATGGTGGGTTTACACACACCAATCATTGTGTCCAATATCTGAACAGATCTCTGGTTGCAGTGAAATCATGGACACATAGTTCCATTTTGTGGCTGTGTACAACATGGAGCAATGTGTCCATGATTTCACTGCGACCAGAGATCTGTTCAGATATTGGACACAATGATTGGTGTGTGTAAACCCACCATTACTCTATGACACTTTAACATTTATTATACTCGTATGTTCCAATGCTAACTTTGAGTGAAGATACTGACATGATATTACAATCTATAAAGTTAACACCATATTAGGTCATTTCTCATCTTTCTTTTATTGGCTTTCACAATATTTAGATTTGTATATAGTTTGTTATAATTTATTTTATTTATATTCTCTTTTCCTTTATTTCTTTTTCTTATGAAGCAAGAGCATCTAAGGGTACTTTCACATCAGCATTTTTTTTTAAATCGCGGCAGTTGCGGTGAAAAAAAACGCAACTGCCGCGATTACCGCATACCGGCTGCACTTGCGGCACACTTGTGGCAAACCCCATACAATGTATAAGCGGGCTTGCGGCAGGTGCGGCAAGTGCGGTTTTGGCACTTGCTGCAGGTGCGGCCGCGAAAAAAAACCGCGGTGAGCCGCATTTTTTTCGCGGCCGCACCTGCCGCAAGTGCCAAAATCGCACTTGCCGCACCTGCCGCAAGCCCGCATATACATTGTATGGGGTTTGCCACAAGTGTGCCGCAAGTGCAGCCGGTATGCGGTAATCGCGGCAGTTGCGTTTTTTTCACTGCAACTGCCGCGATTTAAAAAAAACGCTGATGTGAAAGCAGCCTAATGCTGCTTTCACATCAGCGGTTTTTGCTGATCATGGCAGTTGCGTTGAAAAAAACGCAACTGCCGCAATTACCGCATAACGGCTGCACTTGCGGTTCACTTGCGGCAAGCCCCATACAATGTCTATGAGGCTTGCGGTAAGTGTACGGCAGGTGCGGCAAGTGCGGTTTTGGCACTTGCGGCAGGTGCGGCCGCGAAAAAAACGCAGTATGCCGCAGTTTTTTTAGCTGACGCACCTGCGGCAAGTGCCGAAACCGCACTTGCCACACCTGCCGCCGCAAGCCCTATAGACATTGTATGGGGCTTGCCGCAAGTGAACCGCAAGTGCAGCCGTTATGCGGTAATCGCGGCAGTTGCGTCTTTTTCACTGCAACTGCCGCATCAAGCATAGTCATGATGAAAACCATTTAGGTTGAAACGTCGCATCATGTGGCTGGATTAAAAACCTGTCCTTTTTTCACCACAATTTTGGAGTGCTGCCTGACTTTTTTCAATTCTACTGTGCCTTGCAGTTGGAGCGCTGCAAACAGGAAGTGTTGCACCCACAGTTTTGATGCAAAGTATTGACACCCCTGCAATTCTGTCAGATAATACTCAGTTTCTTCCTGAAAGTGATTGCAATCACAAATTCTTTGGTATTATTATCTTCATTTAATTTGTCTTCAATGAAAAAAACACAAAAAGAATTGTCCTAAAGCCAAATTGGATATAATTCCACACCAAACATAAAAAGGGGGTGGACAAAAGTATTGGCACTGTTAGAAAAATCATGTGATGCTTCTCTAATTTTTGTAATTAACAGCACCTGTACCTTACCTGTGGCACCTAACAGGTGTTGGCAATAACTAAATCACACTTGCAGCCAGTTGACATGGATTAAAGTTGACTCAACCTCTGTCCTGTGTCCTTGTGTGTACCATATTGAGCATGGAGAAAAGAAAGAAGACCAAAGATCTGTCTGAGGACTTGAGAATGCAAATTGTGAGGAAGCATGAGCAATCTCAAGGCTACAAGTCCATCTCCAAAGACCTGAATGTTCCTGTGTCTACCGTGCGCAGTGTCATCAAGAAGTTTAAAGCCCATGGCACTGTGGCTAATCTCCCAAGATGTGGACTGAAAAGAAAAATTGACAAGAGATTCCAACTCAAGATTGTGCGGATGGTGGATAGAGAACCTTGACTAACATCCAAACAAGTTCAAGCTGCCCTGCAGTCCGAGGGTACAACAGTGTCGACCCATACTATCCGTCGGCGTCTGAATGAAAAGGGACTGTATAGTAGGCAGGGCCGGCGTTAGGGGGGGGGCAGACTGGGCAGTTGCCTAAGGCCCCCACTCTCTTAGGGGCCCCCAAAGGAGCTGAACTGAAAATAGCAATAAAACAGTGAAAAAAAATGTAAAAATACACATATTTGGTATCGCTGCGTTCGTAAGAATCTAAGCTATCAATATATGAAGTAAATTAATCCAATTGGTAAATGGCGTAATGGGAAAAAAATAAAAATGCCAGAATTATGTTTTTTAGGCCACCACGTTGTTACAAAAAAAAATGCAATAAAAGTCGATCAAAATGTTATATGTGACTCAAAATGGTATCAGTAAAAATGTCAGCTCAGGGCACATAAAGTAAGCCCTCACATATCTATGTATCTTCAAAAATTAAAACATCATGGGTCTCGGAAAATAAAAAAAAAATATTTTTTTTTTTTACAAATTTCTGGGTTTTTTTTCATTTTTTTTTTTTTTTATGATTGAAATAAAAATGATGTTCAGTATGTTCTTATTCTGACCTAGATAATCAACTTATGAAGTAACTCTTACCATATAACTATGGCCTGTTCCACATCTAAGGTTGGTGTGTGTTTTGCTAAATTTGCCTTTCTAGCCGTTTTTACCGCTAAAAACGCATTAAAAACGCTAGCGTTTTTTCCCCCATTGATTTCAATGGGAACGCATGTAAAAACGCATGCAAAACGCATGTGCGTTTTCAAAAACGCAAAACGCATGCATTTTTGCGAACGCAGCACAAAACGTCTTCCCCGATGTTTTGGGCAGCGTTGGCAAAAACGCATGCGTTTTCTGTTTTTGAAAACGCACATGCGTTTTTACATGCGTTTTTGCATGTGTTTCCATTAAAATCAATGGGAACAAAAACGCATGCGTTTTGATGCGTTTTTGCGGTAAAAACGCATGGAAATGCAAATTGAGCAAAATGCAGCAAAGCGTTAGATGTGAAAGTGGCCTGAGCATTTAGGGCCCACTCTAACCTTTTGCCTAGGGCCCCACTTTGCCTAAAACCAGCCCTGATGGTAGGAGACCCAGGAAGACCCCACTTCTTACTCCAAACCATAAAAAAGCCAGGCTGGAGTTTACCAAAACTGACCTGAGAAAGCCTAAAACGTTTTGGAAGAATGTTCTCTCTTTTTGGGCAAAGGCATCAACATAGAGTTTACAGGAGAAAAAAAGAGGCATTCAAAGAAAAGAACACGATCCCTACAGTTAAACATGGTGGAGGTTCCCTGATGTTTTGGGGTTGCTTTGCTGCCTCTGGCACTGGACTGCTTGACCGTGTGCATGGCATTATGAAGTCTGAAGACTACCAACAAATTTTGCAGCATAATGTAGGGCCCAGTGTGAAAAAGCTGGGTCTCCCTCAGAGGTCATGGGTCTTCCAGCAGGACAATGACCCAAAACACACTTTCAAAAAGCACTAGAAAATGGTTTGAGAGAAAGCACTGGAGGTTTCTAAGGTGGCCAGCAATGAGTCCAGACCTGAATCCCATAGAACACCTATGGAGAGATCTAAAAATGGCAGTTTGGAGAAGGCACCCTTCAAATATCAGGGACCTGGAGCAGTTTGCCAAAGAAGAATGGTATAAAATTCCAGCAGAGCATTGTAAGAAACTCATTGATGGTTACCGGAAGCGGTTGATCGCAGTTATTTTGGCTAAAGGTTGTGCAACCAAGTATTAGGCTGAGGGTGCCAATACTTTTGTCTGGCCCATTTTTGGAGTTTTGTGTGAAATGATCAATGTTTTGCTTTTTGCTTCATTCTCTTTTGTGTTTCTTCATTGAAGACAAATTAAATGAAGATAATAATACCAAAGAATTTGTGATTGCAATCATTTTCAGGAAGAAACTGAGTATTATCTGCCAGAATTGCAGGGGTGTCAATACTTTTGGCCACAACTGTATATCATAATGCATCACTATCTCCGTCTCATTCATTGATTAAAAAAAAAGTAAATACTCACCTCTCTCCTCGGTCCTCACTGGCTGCTCTAGTCTCCTCTACTCAGAGTGTGTTTCTCCTGACCTCTCTGCACTGCTCAGCACAGTGGGGAACTCAGTGATGACGTCATCGTCCTCCACCATGCTGAGTTGCAGAGGGCACACAGTGGTGGCCAGGACCTAGGAGAATGCGGCCTGCAGAGGTGGGTTGTACTATAGCAGCAGAATCGGCATCTGCGAGTGGCCACGCTACCACTGTGCCCCTGCGGATGCTGTCCTCTGTCTACCAGTAGGTGCTGCCTGAGGAAAACAATTCAGGTTTATAGTAGGTACTTCCCTGAGCACAATCACTATGAAAACTATCTGTAGCAGTCACAGTGTTCTTGACCAACTACAAACAACTGGCGGGGTACCAAGAGTTTGACTTCCACCAATCCAAGGTCAATAAATCCTGAGAAAACTATGAATTTGAAAACGTAAGTAGCCCATGTACACTTTTGTAATAAAATAAATGGGATATTTAAGTAAAGCATAGAAATATACAGAAGCCAATTTCTATTCTTATTAAAAGATGTTCATTTTGCCTAGGGTCACATATAAGCCCTGGATCTGTTATTTGCATCAGTTGTTTCAACTTTAGAATTCTAAGTCCAAAAACCAATGCTGTTAACGGATCCTGGACTCAAGTGTGACTGCTCTGCTATGCGTTTATTAACAGGGCACAAAAAATGCTGCAGGATCCAAAAAAATTGATCTTTTTTTTTTAACATGGAGCCCTATGGAAAACGGATCCGTTAAAAAAAAGGCACCATCCGTTAACAGATCCGTTTTTGCTAGCATTTTTTTGCAAAAAAATGGCAAAGTCCAAAATATGCATAGCTGCACAGGAGGCTCAAAAACCAGCCTTAAACTAAAGGATCTGTTTTTAAAACCAGTGTAAAAACCTGACTGGCATGTGTGACCCTAGCCTTTCAAGAGGAAGATCCCATTAAAATTCACCAAACACATATATATCGTATTGGAAAAATGGGTTTTGCAAACCTGACAGTGCCTTTAATGAAAATACACATACACTACTCAACATAAATGAGTGCACCACAACAGATTTGTCAGAAAACCTTCAGTTTCCTTTCGGAATCAAAATTGTCTATGTGACACCAGACTACAAAATACTTCCACAAATGTCAGCCATTGATTTTAAACAAAATCTGCTATTCTGCACACCCAAAAAGATATTTTCCTAATAAATCCATTCAAGACCACGCTGCAAAAATGACCACACTCCAATGGAAGTCTTAGAACCAAAGCTAAAGTTTACACTACAAAATTCTAATTAACCATAAATCAACCACAGCTAGGTTTAACTGAACAGTTGACCAACCATCAGTTTAATATAAAAGGGTGTTATTGAAAGGTAATTTATCAACAGCTTTTGCTATGCAATCTGAAAACAGCATGCTGTAGGGCTTAAAAGAGAATTTAAAAACGTGTCTCTTATCAAGCTGCCTGCTGTTTTCTTGCAATGATTGTTTTAGCACAAGGAGCTTATCATTGCTGACCTACATTGCCTTGTGCCTGGTAATCCGATATGCCCCCTCTTCAGATAAGCAATTCAATGTCTATAGATATTATATATAAAGAGCCTGGTGTGGACAGAGGCAGCTTTCTCAGCTCTGCTGCATTTCTAAATTTAAAAACTTTGATTGTGTCAGATTCTTTAAAGAATCCAAAGAAACCATCAGTACATCTTTATTGGTCGGCAGCGCATGACTTCGGATCCATACTTTTCTCCTAGATATTGCTATAAACACTGGTGGATCAGGGCTGCAACCATTGATGTTTTGAGTGGTGGATGTGGCCGACTCACACCCGGACCAGGTGAGCCTTACCAATCACACTATTGTATCAGGTTTATGCCAGATAAGACCCTATATTGCGCTTCTTCTTTATTTTAGGTCCACTGTTGTTTAGTAGGAGTTTTTGAGACATGTTCGAGTGGTATATCTTATTCACAAATGAAGATAAATGGAATCCAGCTTTTAAACATGAAAATATTATTTTCAAATAAAGTACTAACAGAAGAAAAATCACATTATTTAGCATGACCTAAGTCGACGCGTTTCCAAAGCAAAGGTTTTCTTACTCATGACTATGAGAAAGAAAGTGTTTGCTTTTGAAATGCAGTCAGCGTAGGTCATGCTAAATAATGTGATTTTTATTCTGTAAGTACTTTATTTGAAAATAATATTTTCATGTTTAAAACCTGGATTCCATTTATCTTTGTTATTGTATTCACAAAGTCGTGGCATGACTGGAATCTTGCTTCATGAAGATGGCACACAGGCACTTGTGTGAGCTGGATTTGAGAATTAATATGTCAGGCTGGGGTTCCACATAAGCCCTCAGTCCATTTTTGGCTTCAGTTTTCTCATTTTTTTTTTCTAAGTCCAAAAACTGACAGAAAAACGGATTGGATGTAATAAACACCCTGTCCGTTTTTCTATGGAGCTCCAAATATTGCCCTGTCCGTTTTTGAGTCAAAAACGTTGCATGCAACGTTTTTGGCATCAGTTAAAAAACGCATGCGTTTTCATGCGTTTTTTTTAACATGGGGCCCTATGGGAAACGCATGCGCGAACGCATGGCATATGCGCACTTGCGTTTGCGCATGCGTTCGCGCATGCGTTTTTTAATGAAAAGTCCAAAAACGTGCAGGAGGCTCAAAAAGCACCCTATAAAAAACGGATTGGTGATGAAAATCACTTCAAAAAACGTATTTCTATGTGGAACCCCAGCCTTACTCGGATACCGGGACAGGGGGTTACTTCAGTGGGGATCACGGCTGTTCGGTTCCCGGTTCCGTGCCTTGGACCCTCAGTGGCAGGGATGGGGGTGATGATGATGGGGAATGATAATGTGACGCCACCTGTGGTACCTGGTAATAGGGTTACTAGCGCTGCGGCCAGCCGCTGAGGTGATGGGAATGCAGCTTTGGTAGTACAGCTCCCCACAGGTAGAGCTTTACCTCAGGGCAGCAGGGTGGATGAGGGGAGTAGTAGTAGCGGTTCTGCTGTGAACACTGCAGGCGGTGGCAGTGAAGCAGGCACACACACACACACACAATAGTCTTTGTTTCGGTACCTTTTTACTGATGTCTGGTAACAGGCACGGTTCAGGAGGGTAACCAGGTTTTGGTGCAGCTTGGGACGTTCCCTTGAAGAGTTGTGAGGCCTCCTCTGTTAGTGTGTGCTGTGATTGGGGTAAGTTCTGTCTGTAACCGAACTTTCCGCTCTTTATCCCTCTCAGGGTACTACTTCACCACCGACAATGAGGACCCTGCTGTGGGGATCCCTGTTCTCCTCTCGGGCCCCTGGTCCTATGCTTGGTCAGGTTTGATGTCTCAATTGGTGTAACTTCAAGGGGACTAAATCCTCCTGGTTGGTCCGGGCTTTCTCTGCTACACTCTAGATGAATAGGAACTTCGGACTCCGGTATCCGGGTGGGCTAAAGGGATTCCAGGTATGTTCCCTTCTTCTTTCTTCCTACTTCTCCCACTGGCCTCCGTCACTCTCACTAGGGCGCTGCAAAACGGGGTCAAGTTTCCTGGTTCTGGTCCTGGATTGGTCCCAGCAACCAGCTCCTTCAGCACTAACTGTTCTCTTCTCTGCAGACTGCAGACTCACTAACTGGAACTAACTGACTCCTCCCCTCAGGCCTGGATCTTTATAGGGGATATGGCTTAAGGACAGCCAGTGGGGCTCCCCCTCCAGGTCTGGGGTGGAAGGTGTTGGAGGCTGTGTGTGCCAAGGTGTACATCCCTCCCTGCACTGGTGGGTCCTGTGGCAATCCTCCGCAGGGGTGCCACACCATTCACACTGATACACATGATGCGGAGTGTCTGATTGCTATCCACTGGTCCTGCCACCTTACTAAACCGGCAGCTCAGTACGATGTATCCGCACCACTGGATGAACGGCGCCCCATGGAGCCCAACCGCATAGTTTTTCTCCTTAATATGAACAGAATGCATTGTTTGGTCTACTGGGCTTACACTTGACTCAAGCAAAATTTAGATGTTACTGGAAGCTGAAACAGTAATTTTACTCCTATGATTGCTTATGTGCAATATGGAAATCTATTTTTTATACTGATATCATGTAAAAACAAAAAGGGATATCAGCAAAGACTTTAAAGAAGGCTTGTCACCAATTCAAAAGATTTTACGCTTGTTTAACCCTCCTGCTCCCATGACTATTCAAGTTATTGTTAAAATCTACCATATGGGCAGCTTCAGACTTGTATTCGCCGCTGCTGCGTATTGCGACGGGAGAACGCAAGCCGAGCACAAGCACCGCCCATCCCTATGTTTAACATGGGGACGCACGGTGCCTGGGCTCGGATGCGGACAGCCGTACATCCCCATTGCCTTTCATGTGTGATTTGTATTCATGTGGATGCTTGCGTACAAATCATACATTCCACACCATGAATGCAACATGTTGCACATTCGGTGTGGACGGGAATGTATGATTTGTATGCAAGCCTCCTCATGTGTACAAATCACACATGAAAGGCAATGGGGATGCACGGCTGTCTGCATCCGAGCCCAGGCACCGTGCGTCCCCATGTTAAACATAGTGATGTGCGGTGCTTGTGTGGAGCCCCTCGGGACGGGGCACTCGGTGCCGGATCGGGGTGCTGCTGGGGGATGTCACGGCGGTCCTGGTCCGGACCGTGTCCCGGGCCCGCACAATAAAATGGGGGGTTATTTACAGGGGTTTGTCACTCATGACGCCACCCACTATATGCGGCCAGTAATGGGGGCCGCCGCTGCTGCAGAACCTCCGGGGATGATGGGTTAGCAGCTTGGATAGAATAGTTCCTGTGGGCAGAACTGGGTTCCCCGGGGCAGTGGTAGAGGTAGTTAAAGTCTGTGAGGATGTTATTGATGCTGCAGGAGAGTAGGGGTAGCAATAGAGATGATGAGAGTAGAGGTAATTGCAGTCTATGAGGGCAAGTGGGGCTTCAGCATAAGGATGACACACACACTCACGGTTTCTGTTGTTCTTCAAGTCTTTACTTGCAGATGGTATTACACAGTATTGTCCACGGAGTCTGTACCAGGTTGCTCTCACCCTGACCAGGTCCTTGGCTTCCTACTTAAACGCTGTGTGTGGCCCTGCTGCTGCTTGTAGCTATGCTGCTGGCCCTGTCTCTGCTCACGGGTACCAATATGCTGGGCAACTTGAGTCCTCTGTGTCACTGACTCCTTCGTGTTGCTTTGCTATGGTGTGGTGAAGATGGTGGATCTTCACTATGCCGGTGTTTACTGTCCTGTCTGTCTCAGGCACAGCCCCGGATCCGGTATCCGTCTTAAGCGTCTCCCCGGGATCAAGCTTTTGGGGTAACTCTTTATCCCGGGTATGTTCCTCTGTTAATCTGTCTCCTTTCCTCAGACCTCTCAGGACCTCCACTTCTACTTGGCTCTGCTCCTGCTCCAGACTCAACTAAACTCTGAACTCTCCTCTGAACTGAACTAACTGTCACTCTTGTTTTGTAGTAAACAACTTTAGCTCCTCCCACTAGTGCAGGTGCCAGCTAAGCTCCTCCCACTTTCTAGTGTAGTGTTGTGTGGGAATTAAACCTGTGTTGTTTCTGTGGCATATTAACCCTTGGAGTGCCACACTTGTGCTCGGCTTGCGTTTGCCCAGCGGTGGCGAACGCAAGTCTTAAGCCTGCCTAAGTAAGGGCCCTTTCACATCAGCGTTTTTCGTAATTCGCGGCAGATGCGGTGAAAAAACCGCATCTGCCGCGTTTGCCGCATAACGGTTCCACTTGCGGCACGGTTGCGGTTTTTTCCATAGGAAGTATAGGGGGACTTGCGGCAGATGCGGCAAGTGCGGTTTTGCACTTGCGGCAGGTGCGGCAGCGAAAAAAAACGCGGTCAGCCGCGGTTTTTTTCGCTGCCGCACCTGCCGCAAGTGCAAAACCGCACTTGCCGCATCTGCCGCAAGTCCCCCTATACTTCCTATGGAAAAAACCGCAACCGTGCCGCAAGTGGAACCGTTATGCGGCAAACGCGGCAGATGCGGTTTTTTCACCGCATCTGCCGCGAATTACGAAAAACGCTGATGTGAAAGGGCCCTTAGGCTGGTTTCACACTGCAGTTTTTTTCCTGATTAGGTTTGTGTGCCAAAACCAGTAGAGGAACTTGCAGAGAAAAACTATAATTGAAAGTTTGACACCTGTTCTCAGTTTTGGAGACACTCCTGGTTTTGGCACATAAACCTGATCGAACCTGATCAGAAAAAAATACTGCAGTGTGAAACCACCTTAAGGACCATATAAATTAGTGCTAAATAAAAAAAAGGCCATATCTCTAGACTCTAGAGATATGGCCTTTTTTTATCTAGCACTTATTTATATGGTTGTTAAGGTGGTTTGACACTGCAGTTTTTTTTCCTGATCAAGTTCGAGCCATATGGTAGATTGAAAAAAAAAATCACCCCCCCAACCCAACCAAAAAACAATAGAATACTTAAGCTGGCTTCACACTAGCGTTCCCCTCCGCAGCGTACTGCGGAGGGGAACCGCAAGCTGAGCACAGGCACCGCAAGTCCCTATGTTTAACATGGGGAAGCAGGTGCCCATGCTCGGGTGCAGATTGGAATGCGCACCCTGTGCGCACCCATTCACTGCCGTGTATGATTTGTATGCATGCGGATGTGTGGCACCCCAAGGGTTAATGTGGCACAGAAACAACACAAAGGATTAAGTCACCACACCACACAACCCTGGACACTACACTAGGAAGTGGGGAAGAGTAGAGTGGTGGGTGGAGCTTAAGTAGCACCTGCAAGAGTGGGAGGAGCTAAAGTTGTTTACCTGAAAGGAGTAGTGACAGTTAGTCAGTCTGAGACAGAGTTTAGTCGGAGACAGAGTTGAGTCAGGGACGGAGTAGAGTTCCTGAGAGGACTGAGGAAAGGACCTGGGAGCAAAGGAGCTGCTTTAAGCTTAACCCACGGTACATTGTCAACTTCCAGGCTAGCCAGGGTCTGAGGAAAGGAGTAGGAAAAATAAAGGAACACACCTGGGACAAGGAGTTACCCTGAACTCACCCTGGAGAAACGCATAGGACAGACACTGGATCCGATGCTGTGCCTGAAACAGACAGCGCAGTGAACACCGGAATAGTGAGGGTCCACCATCTTCACTGTACCACAACAAAGCAACACGGAGGGGTCAGTGACACGGAAGACTCAAGTTGCCTAGTAGATTGGTACCAGTGAGGGGAGACAGGGCGAGCAGTTCAGCTAATGGCGGCAGCAGGGCCTCACACAAAGCGCAGGAGTGGGAAGCCAAAGACCTGGTCAGGGTGGGAGCAACCCGGTCCTGGTACAGACTCCATGGACAATACTCTGCTTTTACCATCTGCAAAGTAAAGACTTGTAAAACTACAGAAATCGTGAGTTTGTGTGATCCTTGTACTCCAGCCCTGATCACCCCCATAAGCAACACCATCTCCACTATCATCCCCTTTCCTGCAACATCTATAACAACCATCACAGACTTTAATTAACACTGTCCCGGGGAACCAGGCTCTACCTGCGGGGAGCCGTTCCATCTAAAGCTGCCAAACATCATCCCCGGAGGTTCTGCAGCAGCGGTGGTCCCATTACTGACCACAAACCGTGGGTGGCATCATGACAAACCAAATACCCTGTAAATGTACCTCATTTTATTGTGCGAACCCGGGACACGGTCCGGACCAGGACCACTGTGACATTCCCAGTAGCAACCTGGTCCGGTACCGAGTACCCCGTCCCAGTGGGCTCCACAACCTGGCGTCACAAACAGGATCTACCGTGCCCAGTACCGGGCATTGTGTGCCGTGATTTGTGACCATTTTGAATCAGCCGCCATTGCTGGGCGCGTGGCAAGCTGAATTTTAACTGCACCACAGAGACTGTAAATTTTAAAATCCAGGCGAATCCTAAAATATGGTACTCGGAATCGCTAGACTCTAACGAGTCCGAGTCGGAATCTCGCTACTCATTGCGAGTCTAGCGAGTCCAATGTTAATGAATGGCGAAGCAAGTATTGCAGCGATTCCTGTGCTGCTGGACCCTATAAGGGTTCTGGCAGCAGAGGAAAAACCTGCAATTCCCCATTTTATTCTTTAAAAGCCAGCACAAAAAGCCGTCGGCTTTTAAAGAATATTAAAAAAAAAAATTTTTTTTTTATAAAAACAGACTGCTGTCCTCGCTCGGTAATCTCCGAAGCCTGCAGCAGAGATTCGGGCTTTGACAGCAAGTTTCACCTGAGGTGAACCCAAAGACATTTCTCAGCCTGCTGTCCCTCTGGATAGACATGTGTGTCTGTGTAGAGGGATGTAGCAGAGCTGACACTGCGTTTGGGACTACGTCGGACGGAAGAAGATTTTTTTTTTATTAAAGATGGAGTCCCTAATGGCTTTTTGTTTTATTACTAATAAAAATTTTTTTTCTGTGTGTTGTGTTTTTTTTAAACAATTTAATAGAAATTCATGGCGGTCATGTGTAATATTGGCGTGACCGCCATAAATTTCGGGCTTAGGGCCAGCTGATAACACAAAGCTGGCCCTAACCCCTTTCTTACCCAGTGAGCCACCGCACCAGGGCCCTGGAAGAGGGGGTTCAGCGCCAGAGGATGGCGCTTCAATGAACACGCCATCTTCTGGGGCGGCTGCGGGCTGCAATTTGCAGCGGGGGGGGGGCAGAAAGCTTGGGCCTCCCTGCGCTGCGGATTCCAGCCCCCAGCTGCTTAGCTGTACATGGCTAGACATAAGAATAGCGCGGAGCATTTTTTTTTTTTATTATTTCATGATGCGCACAAGCAGTCACCAAGATGGACTTTGGTGCTCTCTGCGTCATGGCTGTGAGGTAAAGTGCGTGCTATCACTTAGCAGAGAAGCAACGCACTCTCCCTTGAAAAATTAGTTAGTGTGCACAAGCAGTCGCACAAGCAGGTGGCGTGCGTGCTATTAACTGGTAGGAGAGCAGCAACGCACTGGTCTGCCACAGAAAAAATAACGCTGAAGAGGTAAATATGAACCCAAAAATATCTTGGCAAAAAAAAAATGAAATATTAGCTCAGCTAAGCCTCTGATTTCAGCTCTGAGGAAAGCTGAGTGACTAAGCTAAGCTCTGAGGTCGGTGCTGTATGCACTGTAAGGCTACTCCTGCCTGTCTCCCTGCCTACAGTCCTGTACACAGCACTCCTCCGTCCTGGTAGCTCTCAGAAGAGCTGTTTGGGTTAAATGTGAGGAATCTTGAGGTGGGTTTCCTTCACTCACTGACACTCCCTAGCTAGGATCTGCTCCAAGTCTCCCTACTCGCCCTGCCCTAGCTCAGATCGTCACAGGAATGTGCCCAAAATGGTGGGGGCTAGCCTTATATACAGCCTTGCCTGTCATACATGACATAGGCATCACGATGGACAGCAGCCAATCATAGTAATGCCACAACCAACAGGGCTGTGGCATTACTGAATATGATTGGCTAACATGCTTGTCCATTTTCACAGTTTTCTGACCTAACATGCTAGGCTGTCTTGGAACATTAACATATTCTGTATTCAGCGAGTCCTGAATACAGTATACAGGAGTCGTAGACTCGCTCATCCCTAAGACTCGTTGCTGACAGCGGGTATCCGTGAACCAGTGCTATTGTTTAAACGATTTGGGCACAATCCAGCTACATAGACAGCGATGTGATAGCGAGTTTAGCGACTGAGAAAAATACTGAATGCAAACTCTGACAAAACTAGGATTGCCATTGATTTGCATTGGACTCGTTACTGTGCGAGTAATCGCTTGGAAACTCGCAGAGTACCGACTCCTGCGAGTTCCTTACTACTCGCAGAGTAACGAGTCCTAATGAGTAGATTCGCCCATCCCTAGTTGTGGTATAAACTTTCTTGTATATATTCATCAGCCCGGAGGCAATAGACTAAACCCCCGGAAGGACTGCTTTTTGAATTTTTGGACTCTTTTTGAACTTTTGTGATTTTTGTACTTTCTACTTTTAAGTCTCTGTAAATATTAATTGTATTAACTGTTTGTTTACTTGTTTTTCCACAGTCCCACAGTACTGTCTTTAACTAAGGGGGAATGTGGCACCCCAAGGGTTAATGTGCCACAAAAACAACACAAAGGGTTAGCTCACCACACCACACAACCCTGGACACTGCACTAGGAAGTGGTGGAAGAGCAGAGTGGTGGGTGAAACTTAAGTGGCAACTGCAAGAGTGTGAGGAGCTAAAGTTGTTTACATGAGAGGAGGAGTGACAGTTAGTCAGTCTGAGACAGAGTTTAGTCGGAGACAGAGTTGAGTCAGGGACGGAGTAGAGTTCCTGAGAGAACTGAGGAAAGGACCTGGGAGCAAAGGAGCTGCCTTAAGCTTGACCCACGGTTCATTGTCGACTTCCAGGCCAGCCAGTTCTGAGGAAAGGAGTAGGAAAAGTAAAGAAACACACCCGGGACAAGGAGTTATCCTGAACTCACCCCGGAGAAGCGTATAGGACGGATACCGGATCCGACACTGTGCCTGAAACAGACAGCACAGTGAACACTGAATAGTGAGAGTCCACCATCCTTACTGTACCACAACAAAGCAACACGGAGGGTCAGTGACACGGAAGACTCAAATTGCCTAGTAGATTGGTACCAGCGAGGGGTGACAGGGCCAGCAGTTCAGCTAAAGGCGGCAGCAGGGCCTCACACAAAGCGCAGGAGTGGGAAGCCAAAGACCTGGTCAGGGTGGGAGCAACCCGGCCCCGGTACAGACTCCGTGGACAATACTCTGCTTTTACCATCTGCAAAGTCAAGACTTGGAAAACTACAGAAATCGTGAGTTTGTGTGATCCTTGTACTCCAGCCCTGATCACCCCCATAATCAACACCGTCTCCACTATCATCCCCTTTCCTGCAACATCAATAACAACCATCACAGACTTTAATTAACACTGCCCCGGGGTTGGCTCTACCTCCGGGGAGCCGTTCCATCTAAAGCTGCCAAACATCATCCCCGGAGGTTCTGCAGCAGCGGTGGTCCCATTACTGACCACAAACCGTGGGTGGCGTCATGACAAACCAAATCCCCTGTAAATACACCTCATTTTATTGTGCGAACCCGGGACACGGTCCGGACCAGGACCGCCGTGACATCCCCAGTAGCAACCCGGTCCGGTACCCAGTACCCCGTCCCAGTGGGCTCCACAGATCCATGCGCACAAATCACACACTCTCGTCCGCACCCTTAACGCAACATGCCACGTTCCTGGTGCGGACGAGAATGTATGATTTGTGCGCATGCATCCACATGCGTACAAATCATACATGCAGTGAATGGGTGCACACAGGGTGCGCACGCCAATCTGCACCTGAGCACAGTCACCTGCGTCCCCATGTTAAACATAGGGACTTGCGGTGCCTGCGCTCAGCTTGCGGTTCCCCTCCGCAGGACGCTGAGAAGGAGACCACAAGTGTGAAGGCAGTCTTAGGGGAGCAGTAGGAATAAAAAAAATAGCAAAAAACTTCAATTTTTCACCTAGTGACAGGTCCCCTTTAAATATTAAAATGTTATATTGTATGTTCGCAAAAATATTAATATTCCTAAGATTTGTTTTTTGTAAGCAAAGAAAAGAGACTCTCCAAACTTATTAAGAATATTTAATAATTTTACAAGAATATGAGCCCATTGCTTTGGCATTGGAACTTTGCAGAGGAACTAGGACATAAAGGAGTGAGCTGAACATTTCTCTTCCTATAGAGCTTTGGCACAAGATGATTTGTTTTCAACACTAGATTTTCTTACCTTGCACATCTGTGCAGTTAGAAAAGAACATTTATTATCTCCATGGGGCATCACCAGTAAATATATCTGTTGCTATATCTTTGAACCTTTGATAAAGAGGCTTAGCAGTTATACCATGAAAGGAAAGTTTACTTATGTTTTTGTTCTAAATCACATTTGCAGGATGCTACATGTTGCACTATTATCATTAATCTGCAAAAATGTAGGTTTGCATGAAGAACACTTTTAATGCAATGCATAAGAAAGAGTGGAGAGGATGGATTATTTAAAGTCTCTTTTTCCAAAGAGGAAACATCCAACTTTTTCGTCACCTCTAATTAACGTTCTGTAATTAACTGAAAACACAGAAAGTCTTCATCATCAGTGAGTGATGACACAAAGAAACTTCTAATGTCTCCCACGCTTGAATTCTGCAGAATGATGTTTAGAAGGTGTAATTTGTGGTTCTCCATGTGAAAAGAAAATTTGAAAAGGAAAAAAAGGAAAAAAATGTTAGATTTGTATTTGTTACAGATAACATATTCCATAATATTTAGTTTAAAATAGGTTGTTATTTTAGATAAAGTAACACATTAAAGAAAACATTTTACCAGTTTTAGACTGCTAAATTCAGATTGTGCATGTTTGATCCTTTTTTGTGCTGTGTTTTTGGAGAATTTTCAGTAGCAAAACTTTGAAAATAATGCACCATAGAGGCATGGCGTTTTTGATTCCTTTTTTGTGCTACGTTTTTGCAAGAATTAATTGTACACTACAAGACCAGTGAATAAAAATAGTTGAAAAAAGGGTCCTTGATGTCATTTCCTTCTTCTTCAGTCTACATTTTGTAGGGCTTTGCTGTATTTTCAATTGCCAGTGCAGGTAACCCATGAAGCTACTGGCTGCAAACCCCTGCTACCTGGTGTTATCTTCGCTGGCAATGAAAAATACAGGGGAGCCTTATCTTTTAAAAAAAATTATTTTAATAAATCATTTTTAAAAAAAAATTGGCGTGGGCTTTGCCATATTTTCTATTGCCAGCCAATGTGACCCAGGCAGCTGGTGGCTGTAATTCTCAATGTGGTAAGGCCTAAGCATTCTAGACCTCCATGCTGAAAATCACAGTCAGCAGCTGTCCTAGAATTGGCACCCACATAAGAGATGCCAAAATTGGGGGTTACCCCACTCTTCCAGCTGCCGTGCAGCGGTGGCAGACAGGGTAATAAAGGAGTTGATGTCAGCTTTTTTTGACAGCTGACATCAAGCCCTATTGCTAATGTCAGTTGCCAGTAGGACAGCCTGCTATTAGCAATAATTTCAGTAAAGAGAAAAAAAATACACAAGACCAACAAAAATACTTTATTCTAAACTAAATATGCAGAGACACCTTGAGCACCACTTTATTATATCCAATCAATTACCTTCCAATGTAATTCATGAGATTCCAGAGATGAGTGAAGTCCGGGCACCGGCACAACATCAGCTGATTAATATTAGCTGACCGGTGAAGAGATCAGCTGACCCAGTCAGCTGCCTGGAAAACAGATCAGTGATTGAGTCAGCTGATCTATTCAGTTAATCTGTTCACCGGTCAGCTAATCTGTTCAGCTGATCTATTCAGCTGATCTATTCAGCTGGTCTTCTGCCAGCGCACGGACTTCACTCATCACTGGACTCTTGTGGATAACATCGGAGGGTAATTGCTGGCAGATAGTAAAGTGCTGAATGAGGCATCTCTGTGTATTTTGTTTGAAATAAAGTATTTCCCTTGGTTGTGTGTGTTTTTTTTCTCTTTACTGAAACTATTGCTAATGGCCAGCTGTCATACTGATAGAAAGCAGATAGACTTTTTGTGTTTTAGGAGCGCTCACACAAGGAGTTCAGAAGTTTAAAAGATTACTTAGCTTTATTTGATTTACAACGCGTTTCAATGGTGAGCCGCCATCTTAGATACTGATGGCTGACATTAGCAATATCACTTGATCTCAGCTGCAAAAAAAGCTGACATGAACTCCTTTATTACCTAGTCTGCCACCGCTTCACAGCAACTGGAAGAGCGGGGCAGCCCCAAGTTTTGGCATTTCTCATGGGGGCGCCATTTCTGAGGCAGCTACTGGCTGCGATTTTCGGTGTGCGGGGCCCAGAACGCTTGAGCCTTACTATGCTGAGAATTACAGCCCCCAGCTGCCTGGGTTACCTTGGCTGGAAATAGAAATTATGGCGGAGCCAAGCCAATTTTTAAATAATTATTTATGTTCATAATTAAAAAAATAGGACTCTCCAGTAGTTTTCATTTCCAGCAAAGGTAACACCAGGTGGGGGAAGGGGGGTTGGGGCACTTGCAGCCGGTAGCTCCTTGGCATATCTTGAGTGGCAACAGAAAATACAGTGAAGCCCACGCCAGTGCATGTAACCCAAGCAGCAGGTGGCTTGCAGCCAGTAGCTACCTGGTTTACATGTGCTGCCAATGAAAAATACAGGGAAGCCGTATACAGAAAAAGAAAAAAAAACACAAAAATAGTTTGCTAGAAAACACATTTTATGTACACATAATCATCTTTTTTTTTATCTTTTTTATGAGGTGACCAACATCAATTGTTATTCTGCTGTAGTAGCTCATCCTGCTTCTACTGCCACACACCAGGAACAGGAACAGAAAATTCCAATATGGTGAAATTTCCTGTTCCTGCTCCTAGTGACATCACATCCTGGAATAATGCTGCTTTTTTGGCTGGAAAAAGGATGCAAAAACAGACTACAAGCGCTGAAAAAAACGATTGTGTGAAGACTAATCCATTTTTACAACATTTTTTTTTTCATTAGAATGGCGTAAATGGAGAAAGCGAAGGAGAAAAAATGCCACACAAATTGAAATTTTCAGTCATTTTCTAGATGCATTTTCTACCCCAAAAATGGACCAGTAAAAAACGCAACGACTGAACAGCATTTCTTCCAAACTCATTAACTTTGCTGGGAATCACAGAAATTGATCCTTTTTCCATGGAAAAAACGCAGAACAAAAACAGATCAAAACACACAGTCTGAACACATCCTTAAAGGTACAGTCACACGGGGCAACATCGCCAGCAACATCACCAGCAACTCAGGGTCGTGGTGAAGTTGCAGCAATATCGCTAGTGTGTTGCTACGTGTAACAGGGTGATTTCAACAGCAATAAGTTGCTTGATAGGAGTTGCCAGGTTGGGAAACCAGGCGATGTTGCTCATGCAATCTGGCAAAATTGCCCAGTCTGACACCGCAACAGCGATGTTGAAAGCAACTTCCCCCATTCACTGCATTGTTAAATGATCGCTGCCTGGGTTGAGTTTAACCCTGGCAGCGAAAGTTGCTTTTAACATCGCTGCTGCGTTGCCGGCGATGTCTCCTCATGTAACATCTCCACAGCGATCTTGGCAAAGTTCCCAAAACGTGCGCACTCCCGTGAGTTGCCGGCGATGTTGCCCCGTGTGACGGTACCTTTAAACTGGACACAGTACAGAATAGTGGCTGCTGAGCTGAATAAAACATTTTTTTTTAATTTCTCATTTTATTTAGCAGAGATATTAGGTAGTAAATGTTATGGCACCTAATATGCTAACTTCCATTATTATAACCAAGGTGGCATTTGGAGAGATTATTCACTATAGGCAATTACTTTTTTCCTGCATGACATTGCCCAACAATAAGCAGATAGTATCATGCTGAGCATAGATAAGCAAATCTCTCAAGGTTCAATTCACCGAACGTCCCGAACTGCATTAAATTAAATTAAAAGCACCGAAAACAGCTCAAAGTTGGGACAGACACCAGGAAAATTGGCATCTATTGACCCAGAGTACAAATAATATAATGGTGCTGCATGGATTTGAGGCATCCCCAGGGCCGTGGGTTATTCAGAGCCAGGCTTTGATGCTTCTGGGGGAGTCACAGGGGTCAAGACCTGGCTCCGAGACCCTGGGTATCAACTTAAAAGTTCAGTATTCGTGCTCGTGACGCCACCTGTGGTGTTCGGCTATTGGGGCCGACGCTGTCGTTATGGGACCTCTCGGGATGATGGGCTTGCAGGTAAGGTGTATCGCTCCCCACGGGTGGAGCAGTTCCCCAGGATAACCGATAAAATTTATGGCGGTGATAGGCTGTTGGGGTACAAGACTGAGGGTGCAGATTAACGGACAGACACAAAGTTTGTAGTCTCCTTTACCTTTACTGATGGTAGCAGGTCCAGACCAGGGTACTGTCCACAGGAGATGTTAGGAATCCAGGTGCCTGAAAGCAAGTTGGAGATCTCCTCAACCGGTGAGTTCTGAGGCCTCCCTGCTGTGCGTCTCTGTGCTGGTCTGAGCTGCCTGTAGCTAAACTCAGTTTCACTATAAACAATATAGCTATTGAAGGCTGACACATCAAGGATATTATAAAAAATTACTACAGGCCAACATTTTGTCTGCCTGTTGCACAAATACTCTCCAATCATTTCATCCATCTTGTCCACACCTCCTTTTGTTTTATTATAATGCAGTATGATTTCAGGTTTCTGTTTCCTGTCATTGGTGTCAATACTTCCATCATGATGCATTGTACTCAGTAATATCACAGATTTTTCTTTCTTTGCTTTATAAGATACCATTGTTGGTTGATTGCAGAAACCAAAGACACTCTCATAAAGTGGTCGCTTGGGATTGTGCTTCATGATTGGAGTAATTTTGCGACAGTTTGGCCTCATAGTGCCAACAAGTAGTGAGTTTTTTCTGAAGCAAAAATTTGCCCAGTTCCAGACTGTAAAGTAGTTGTCCATTGTTATATTTTTTCCAGAATTGAAAATTGGTACTGCAAGTGTTTTTACTATGTCAGGACATAGGTCTTTCTGGACTGGAGCATCAACTTCTTTGCCACAGTAAATCAGACCATTTATGCCATTATAGCTTGTAGAATCAAACATCCAGAAAATGTTTGTGCCATACTTGGCAGGTTTACTGGGCATATACTGAATGAATTTGCAACGTCCTCTAAAGGCAACAAGTTGCTCATCCACTGTCACATTGTCATTAGAATGGTAAAGCCTTGTACAGTTTTTGATGAAAAGATTCCAGATGTAGCTAATAGGGGCTAATTTATCTGTTTCCAACCTTACAGGACGAGTTCTCTTATCATCAAAACAAATGCTTCTCCGAATATTCTCAAATCTATTGACTGACATTGTAGCTTTGTAGTGTGGATCTGAAAAAGGGTTCAGAAATAATTCTCTGATTGGGGCATAGAACGATTGTGTACACCCTGCCAGAAGAGTAAGGGCAATATTACCATATAGTTCCTCTTTTGTTATATTTTTCCAGGTTTTTTTTCTTCCTGAAGCGATATGGTTTCCTTCTAAGTTAGTACACAAAACTACCTCATCTGCAATATCATCTGAAAAAAATTTACAGAAAACATCTCTTTTATATATTAATTAAAATAGAGCATTCCCTCTTAAGGGATCTATGTGTTTACAGTACAAGCAGCTTTTTAATTACATAGTACATATATTATCACCAATTAACATCTCCTAATGTGTTGCCACAGTATGACATACATCAATCCATAATCTTATTCACACATAGGCAGGTTTCAATGGGCACAGCATATAATTAGGCAGGAATATGTTAAAACTAATATGATACAACCTGTGAATATAACCCCATTAAGTCCACAGGTGTAATTATCCCAATAGATGACACGTCCTAACACACAACCACTTCCCTGATAGTCTTATAAGGGCCAGATCCTTAAACAAGATGTTAACTCAGTACCTGATTCTGCTGCTGGACTGCACACACGATCCCTCCTCTCCCCTACGATCGTTTCGCACCACGCTTCTTCCGGAAGAATCATGAAGATCATGAAGACAGCATGGTCAGTCATCCTGTTGGTGAGGACCCAGAAGTCTTGCCTGTTAACAGTCTGGCGCACATGGCTGACTTTATGTTATGCTGCCTGTCTTGTGACTCTCGCGTTATCAACTTCTTGGCGGACACTCGTTACTGGTTCGTGACACTTTTAGACCCACGCTACAAAGAGAACTTTATTTCTCTTATTCCCGAGGCGGAGAGGTCTACAAAAATGCTGCAGTACCAGAAGGCCCTAGTTGCGGAATTAGTCAAAAAATTCCCTTCTGAAAACGCTTGCGGCAGAGATCACGGTTCGGTGGACAACCAAGGCATCCGGCCGAGAGAGGCACAAATCCAATCTAGCAGAGGTAGGGGAACACTCTCAAAGATTTGGGAGAGTTTTCTCAGCCCCTCCCATAGCACAGGCCTCAGGTGCGGGGTACTGTCACAAGGACTGCAAAGTTTGTAAAGATGGAGAAGGAGTACCTTGCCGATCGTACAAAAGTGCTCCTAGATTCCTCTGTGCCTTTTTAATCATTGGGTAACCAAGCTGGACACGTGGCAGGAATTGTCCCTCTACGCCTTGGAAGTCCTGACCGGCCCTGCCGCTAGCGTTTTGTCAGAGCGTGTTTTTATTGCCGCAGGTCGAATTATTACTCATAAATGCACCCGCCTGTCAACTGAAAATGCTGACCAGTTGTTTTTGAGCTGCATACTGAGATTAGAGATTAAATTACAGCAGCTAGACTGGTTAGACACAAACACTGATACGAGTATACAGAGTGTTTTCGCGTATACAAATTGGAGCTACAACCCCCTCCTGGTGCACAAAAATGGTAAATGAATGCAGACAAGAGTTGGTTTTTAGCTGGACACTGAGATTACAGATTTGAGGTTAAATCCCAGCAGGTGGACCGGTCAGACACAAACGCTGACGCTTATACCGTGTTTTGGTGTATACTACTTGGAACTTCAACCCACTCCTGGCGCACAAAAATGCTAAATTAATGCAGACAAGAGTTGGTTTTTAGCAGGACACTGATATTAGAGATTAGAGGTTAAAGCCCAGCAGGTAGACTGGTCAGACACAAACACTGACGAGAATACAAGTGTTTTGGTGTGTCCTAATTTCTGCTACAACCTACTCCTGCCGCACTAAAATGCTAAATTAATGCAGACAAGAGTTGGTTTTTAGCTGGACATTGAGATTAGAGGTTAAAGCCCAGCAGGTGGACTGGTCAGACACAAATGCTGACGAGAATACAGAGTGTTTTGGCGTATCCTAATTTCCACTACAACCTACTCCTGCCACACTAAGATGCTAAATTAATGCAGACAAGAGTTGGTTTTTTGCTGGACACTGAGATTAGAGATTAAAGCCCAGCAGGTGGACTGGTCAGACACAAATACTGACGAGAATACAGAGTGTTTTGCCATATCTTAATTTACGCTACAATCTACTCCTGCCGCACTAAGATGCTAAATTAATGCAGACAAGAGTTGGTTTTTAGCTGGACACTGAGATTAGAGATTATAGGTTAAAGCCCAGCAGGTGGATTGGTCAGACACAAACGCTGACGATAATACAGAGTGTTTTGGCGTATCCTAATTTACGCTACTACCCACTCCTGCCTATAGAGAGCACTGTTTTGGGATGGATGAGATTTCCAGCCTTTACACCAACCCCAGATGTGATGCAGTCTCGTATACTGGCACAACGAAGTTTGCTATATACCCTGCCTCCCTGTATACAGCTCTATTAGTCCTCAGAAGGACTGTTGTGGTAATTAGATTGTCAGCCCCGCCCCTACACTAGCTGAAAGGCCACAAATCTGTCCCTCATTCAGCAGCATCTCTCCCTACACTGACTGTCTGTGGAGCAGAGTGACGAGCACAGCGCAGTCAGGTGTTATAAAGACCTGATGACGCTGTGCGGCCAGCCAATCACTGTAATGCCACAACCAACATGGCTGTGGCATTACAGTGTTTGTCAGCCAATCCCTGCATGTGGGCTGGCTCTGTAAAGAGTGCCAATATGCAGGGAGATGGACCCATTCGCATAGCAAGAGTATCGCGAGATTACTCGGTACTCGCGGAGTACCCCGAGTACCGAGATATTCGTGCGAGTACCGAGTAGTGACAAGCATACTCGCTCATCCCTACTAAAGACCCATTCGCATTCTTGAACTACCATGCTTTTGGTGCGAACAGGGGTGAGCCTAGCCTCTCTGCTGCATGAGGTGAACTGCAAAACGGCACCCCTCCTCTCCCAACTTTTTGAATTGGGAGAAATAAATCTGATTCATACAGATCTGTATCTATCCTGTAAAAATGAGGACAATATTGGACATTTTAGTTTAGAGAAATAGAGAAAGAGATGTCCAAACAAAGGATGTCAGCGCCATCACATGCACATACAAGAACCACACAGAAGAATTCAGAATAAGGATCATTCATGGCAATGGCAGACTTGACACAAGAATACAGGCACACAATGATAGCTGCAGAGTGGTGCTCCTGTGGGCAGACACAGTCCTGCATCCTTATAGCACAGGAGGCAGCACAAATTGCAACCTATTATTTCTGGCGCACACCTCCAAAACTCTGGGCAGCTCCAATGTTGCAGCTGTCTGGCACTGAATAGTCAGACATGTCCACCATGCCTCACTGTCTACACAGCACATGCAACAACCTGCAGTCTGAGCAACAACAAGCCGCCACTGCACTAAGCTGGTAAAATGGCGCGTCTCCTCCAACAGACCACTCCGCCTCCTGAAACACTTAGCCAATCACAAGCACCGTACACAATCCAGAGCTAAGAGCAGGGGCCTTCCTATTAGGCCAAGGAAGGGATTTGAGAGTAGTAAGGAGGATGAGCGCCACCGACTTTCCACCACCAGGGAGAAACATGTATGTACCAATCAGTCCTGCAGCAGAGGGACAATGCATCTTGCATGAGCAGCGTACATTGAAATCATCAGGCCCCATAGCAGAAGTTCTAACTGCTCCCTCCCTTACAAAAACTCAAATATTTGGCTGGGTCACATAATAACATATCTCTCAACTTTGTAGCCTTACAAGGTACATTTTCCTCCTATTGAAGCCCCTGGATTCATCTTTCATTGCAGCTATAAAGTTTGATGCCAGCAAAAGTGCTCCACAAACACTGCATAATCCCCCCAAAGTGATTTCTCCACAGTACCCTCCACATGCTCAGTATGATAACCCTACTGTACCCCCCCCATCCTCAACTAGCCCGACACAGTATGATCTCCAACTGTGACCCCCACACAACCCTCCATGTAGTATCATAGACCTATATACAGTATAATAGCTCCTCACACTGTATATTGGCCTCCAACACAGTACTCAAACAGTCCTCCATTAAGTATAAAGGTTTCCACATAACCCTTCAAGTATATTATAAATGGCTTCCATTTAGTATAATTGGCTCCTTATATTATAATACATCATCTATTGTCCTCAATATATTATAATGCATCATCCACAGCCCTTCTTAAAGTATGATGCACCCCCATAGTTATCCATATAGTATAATGTACCCAAACGTCCTCCATATAAATAGTAAATTAATAATAATGCACACCTCACAACCCTCCATTTAGTATAATGCACCATCCATAGTCCTCCATATAGTATAATGTACGCCCATAGCCTTCCATATTATATAATGCACCCTTGCAATCCTTCATATAGTATAATGCACCCCTATAGTCCTCCTATATTATATTGCACATTACATAGTGATACATAGTCTCCCACCAGTGTACTCACTGATTAAAAAAGAAAAGTAAATACTCACCTCTCTTGTCACAGCTCTGGTCTCCCCAAAGTTCGTCTTCCCTCTGCATGGGTCAGCACAGGGCACTCACTCATGACGTCATCATGCCCTGCCATGCTGAGCTGCAGAGTGCAGACAGCGGTGGCCGAGACTTTGGAGAATGTGGCCAGCAGCGGCATCCACGGGGGGCTGGAGCTGCCATCGAGCCCCCTGCGGATGCCGCCTTCTACTTACCAGCAGCAACTAACTTGGGTCGCATCATGATCGGTGCACCCCTTCACTTCCTGGGGTTCCACATATCTTTGTGCAGAGCGGACATTTTTCTTGATAGTATCTATATACGGGAGATACTAAGATTTGGACTGCATGTTCGCTATCAGTGAACGCAGTGTTTTGGATGCAGTGTGTTGCCGCTGCGTCCAAAACGCTGCATTTTACAGCACCAGCATAGTGGCTGGGATAAATCCCATGCTCACTGTGCTTCTCCCCACCGCAGTGTGTTTTCACCTGCGGTGCAGGTTTCCGGACTTCTGCATCTCCGCAGCATGTTCATTTCAAGCTGCGGAGTCAGAAGCGATCACCATGAGGAGCACACAGGGAGATGCCGCCCTGCACTCACTGCAGATCATGGGCACAGGGGGGCTGTGTTCTCCCTGTGGGCACCTGTGGGTTCCCTCAGGACCATGAGCACGTAACCTTAATCGGTATTTGTAATATCTCTGGATGCAGTGAATTCTTGTAGGGTTTTTATATATTTTTTTTACATGTTTCGCATGGGTTAAATAATTTGATATTTTCTCAGCTCAAACTTTTAAGGTACCTTTGCACGCCGCTACAGGATGGTGGAAACAACCGGGTAGATGAGACAAATGTATCTTGCACCGCCAAATTAACCCGAGGTAGCGGCGTGTAAAGACGGTTGTTTACACCCGTCACTTGCGGCACCTGTTTCAGAGCAGTGCTCTAAAACAGGTTGATTTCAACCCGATGGTAGCGGCCTATAGCGGCATGTAAATGAGGAACAAGAGGGTTGTTTCGACACCTTGCTATCTACCTGGGGCGTGACACAGGCTCCGGGAAACCACCCCCCTTCAGCGATCATTGGAGGAAGCTCCTGCATTACGATTGGTAGTCGCTGCATAGGGCGGCATATTTAAGGAGCTGAGCAGTCACACTACACAATTGCTCGAGCGTCATGTATTAGTCTGCCTCCTGCGCTGGCTGGCCAATCATGATGCTATTGCTTTGTCCTATCAGCGTACGAAATTCTCGTAATCCACAATTCTGGCACGCCTATGTGTTGTCCCTGCTGCACCAGGTCCTCCCATATTACCTTCTGTTACGGCGTGTAAATGAGGTAAGGTGCTCTACAGAAGGTAACTTTAGGCGCCCGGCGGTGCATCCAGAGATAGATTCAACCTTCTGTAGTGCACCTTATAGCGGCGTGTAAAGGCGATGCGGGTACCGTTTGTAACCGTTTGTGCGTGCTCGTGCACGTGAAGCACCCGGTTGTTTCCACCATCCTGTAGCGGCGTGTAAAGGTACCTTTAAAGTTGAAATTCTAAACATTATGGGTCTTTTCACACCTGCGCTAGGCTGCATTGCGTTAGCGATGTGCAAACGCAGTCAAGCGCAAATCTAACGCTGTGTGTTAACACTGCCATTACAGTTGTGGCCAAAAGTATTGACACCTCTGCAATTCTGTCAGATAATACTCAGTTTCTTCCTGAAAATTATTGCAATCACAAATTCTTTGGTATTATTATCTTCATTTAATTTGTCTTCAATGAAAAAACACAAAAGAGAATGAAGCAAAAAGCAAAACATTGATCATTTCACACAAAACTCCAAAAATGGGCAGGACAAACGTATTGGCACCCTCAGACTATTACTTGGTTGCACAACTATTAGCCGAAATAACTGCAATCAACCGCTTCCGGTAACCATCAATGAGTTTCTTACAATGCTCTGCTGGAATTTTAGACCATTCTTCTTTGGCAAACTGCTCCAGGTCCCTGATATTTGAAGGGTGCCTTCTCCAAACTGCCATTTTTAGATCTCTCCACAGGTGTTCTATGGGATTCAGGTCTGGACTCATTGCTGGCCACCTTAGAAGTCTCCAGTGCTTTCTCTCAAACCATTTTCTAGTGCTTTTTGAAGTGTGTTTTGGTTCATTGTCCTGCTGGAAGACCCATGACCTCTGAGGGAGATCCAGCTTTCTCACACTGGGCCCTATATTATGCTGCAAAATTTGTTGGTAGTCTTCAGACTTCATAATGCCATGCACACGGTCAAGCAGTCCAGTGCCAGAGGCAGCAAAGCAACCCCAAAACATCAGGGAACCTCTGCCATGTTTAACTGTAGGGACCGTGTTCTTTTCTTTGAATGCCTCTTTTTTTCTCCTGTAAACTCTATGTTGATGCCTTTGCCTAAAAAGCTCTACTTTTGTCTCATCTGACCAGATAACATTCTTCCAAAACGTTTTAGGCTTTCTCAGGTAAGTTTTGGCAAACTCCAGCCTGGCTTTTTTATGTCTCGGGGTAAGAAGTGGGGTCTTCCTGGGTATCCTACCATACAGTCCCTTTTCATTCAGACATCGACGGATAGTACAGGTTGACACTGTTGTACCCTCGACTGCAGGGCAGCTTGAACTTGTTTGGATGTTAGTCGAGGTTCTTTATCCACCATCCGCACAATCTTGTGTTGAAATCTCTCGTCAATTTTTCTTTTCCGTCCACATCTAGGGAGGTTAGCCACAGTGCCATGGGCTTTAAACTTCTTGATGACACTGCGCACGGTAGACACAGAAACATTCATATCTTTGGAGATGGACTTGTAGCCTTGAGATTGCTAATGCTTCCTCACAATTTGGTTTCTCAAGTCCTCAGACAGTTCTTTGGTCTTCTTTCTTTTCTCCATGCTCAATGTGGTACACACAAGAACACAGGACAGAGGTTGAGTCAACTTTAATCCATGTCAACTGGCTGCAAGTGTGATTTAGTTATTGCCAACACCTGTTAGGTGACACAGGTAAGTTACAGGTGCTGTTAATTACACAAATTAGAGAAGCATCACATGATTTTTCTAACAGTACCAATACTTTTGTCCACCCCCTTTTTATGTTTGGTGTGGAATTAGATCCTATTTGGCTTTAGGACAATTCTTTTTGTGTTTTTCATTGAAGACAAATTAAATGAAGATGATAATACCAAATAATTTGTGATTGCAATTATTTTCAGGAAGAAACTGAGTATTATCTGACAGAATTGCAGGGGTGTCAATACTTTTGGCCACAACTGTATATGCTATGGGCGAACTCATGCAAACGCAACCCTAAGCGCAAGTGCAAAGTGGAGTTGTGTTTGAACGAATGGGTTAGTGTTAGCACACAAAAAACGTAGCAGGAGACGTTTCCTATGTGCTAGGACTAATGCATGCGTTCAAACGCAATCCCATTTTGCCCTTCACTTGGGGTTGTCTTTGCATTCGTTCGACCATCTACTATATAATTGCCGTAGGCATTTTCGTGTCGGACCCCGAAATCGGCGTGGATATGTCACACTCTGACGTCACCACGGCGAGGCATTGGCCGCGTAGCGACCAATGCGAGTCGTTAGCTGCGCGAGCAATGGCCGCGAGGCCATTGCGAGCGAAAATAGAACCAGAGGCTCGGCCACAAAGCTAGCGATTTCCCGCTCAGGTAGCGAGTCGCTAGCTTTGTGGCCGAGCCTCTGGTTCTATATTCGGCCAGCGACTCGCAATGGCCGCTTCCATAAGGATTACCGCAACGCGACTCGCTGGGTGAGTGCGAGACGACTACTACTACTACTACTACTACTACTACTACTACTACTACTACTACTACGCCCCCCCCCCCCTCAATGTCCCAAAGTCAGCTGTGACCGCCTGGCCCTTGGACACTGGCTGCCATGCACACATCAGCTGGTAGGCTCCCATCACTTACCCACTGAGGACGGATCACTTCCAGCACCTCTTCACATGGCAGTGCTCTGAACTTCTGAATCATCCTCTCCTCACTCAGACACCTGGCAGGTTCCTATCCAGCCTACTCACTCCCAGCTGCAACCCAGTGAGTCAATCAGCACATCTTCACTCACACACAGACCTGACATGTGATTAACCCCCTGTGCACCATTCAGGTTTAGCCCAGCAAAGCACTCATCCCCACAGGTTCAGCCGCTCATTAGGCTCATGAATGTATCGGATCTTCAGCACTCACACTCAGCTGTTTTACTCAGCGAGTCGCTGGCCGAAAATAGAACCATAGGCTCGGCCACAAACTTAGCGATTTACCGCTGAGGTAGCGTGAGCAATGGCCGCGAGGCCATTGCGAGTCGCTACCTCAGCCGCCGCACCTGCCGCAAGTACCCCTATACTTTCTATGGGGATTACCGCAACCGCGCCGCAAGTGTAACGGTTGCGGCGCGGTTGCGGTAATCCCCATAGAAAGTATAGGGGGACTTGCGGCAGGTGCAGCAAGTGCGGTTTTTTAACTTTAATAATAATAAAAATACTAAAAAAAGAAATAAATAAATAATATAAATAATACACAATAAAATAAAACATAATAATAAAAAACAACAAAAAAAATAATATATAAAATTAATATATTAATTACATTAACTAATTAAATTAAAAAAATTAATCTAATACCCCCCCAAACAGTATTCAACACCCCCCAAAAAGTATTGAGCACCCCCCAAAAAGTATTGAACACCCCCCAAAAAGTATTCAACAACCCCCAAAAAGTATTCAACACCCCCCAAAAAGTATTCAACACCCCCCCAAAAAGTCCTCACACCCCCCCAAAAAGTACTCAGACCAGCTATAACTATTATAAGCAAATTTATGCACGTTCTAGAATCCCGATGCATTTGCATCGGGCTCACAGCTAGTAGCATATAATGGCAGTGTTAACGCAAAGCGTTAGATTTGCTCTTGACTGTGTTTGCACAGCGCTAACACAATGCAGCCACAGGCAGCCTAGCGCAGGTGTGAACTGGGCCTATTTATGTGTATATTTTTTTAATTGTAGTTTTTATCAGCTTTTTATAGTTTTTCTGTGTTTTACATTATTGCTTGGTGCATTCTGCTGCACTTTTCTATGCTGGTAATGAAAGGTGGTTAATCCTTTAGTAAAGTATGGGAATGTTCACTGCTATCTCCTGAGTCATTCATGTAAAATACAGAATTATCAGGACTCCCTTGCAGTGTTCACACTGATAATGTGACTACAGGCAGTATAAAGCCAGAAATACAAGCCACAGATCTAGAGGAGCTGAGTTGTCTGCCTGGCCTGTGGGGGTTCTATGCAGGGACGTACTAAAAAGAATGAAGAAAAGGAATAAGTAAAAAGAATGAAGATAATAACTTATTACAGAAACATTATGTAGATGTATAAAAGGTTTCTTGGGTATCTTAGACATGGAATGAACATGAACATCCCATATAACCAGGGGTATATTATGTTACCTGACCATTAGAGGTGTGGAATGAACATGAAATATCTGTAGATAACAGGAAAATGAACACATATCCCATATAACCAGGGGTGTATTATGTTACCTGAGCATTATAGGTGTGGAATGAAAATGGAATATCTGTGGATAATAGGAACATTATTATTATTATTATTATTATTATTATTATTAATTTATATAGCGCCATTATATTCCATGGCGCTTTACATGTTAAAAAGGGCAGACTAGGACAAGTAACATAGTAGCAATACAAGTAACAATAAATGTTGACAATTCAGTTGTACAGAAACAAGAGGGGAGAAATCCTGTCCACAAAGGCTCACAGTCTACGAGGGGCGGGTGGGGATACAGTAGGAGGGGGAAATTCCAGTCATGAGGCGGTGTGGTGGACCGGGTCTTATTGCAGGTGGTAGGCTTGGCGGAACAGGTGGGTCTTCAGGCTTCTTTTGAAGGTTCCCAGGGTAGGAGAATGTCTGATGTGTTGGGGCAGTGAGTTCCAGAGTCTGAGTGAAGCACGGGAGAAATCCTGTATGCGGTTGTGCGAAGAGGAGATGAGGGGGGAGTAGAGGAGAAGCTCTTGGGAGGATCGCAGGTTGCGTGAGGCTAGGTAACGGGAGACCATGTCAGAGATGTATGGAGGGGACAGGTTGTGAATGGCTTTGTATGTCATGGTTAATATTTTAAACCGGGATCTCTGGGAAGCAGGGAGCCAATGAAGGGCTTGGCAGAGGGGGGAGACAGGGAAGTAGCAGGTAGACAGATGGATTAGGCGGGCAGCGGAGTTCAAGATAGATTGGAGAGGTGCAAGGGAGGTATTAGGGAGGCCGGTGAGCAGGAGGTTGCAATAATCGAGGCGGGAGATGATGAGAGCGTGAATAAGGGTTTTAGCAGTGTTGTGGTCAAGGAAAGTGCGAATCCTATAGATGTTTTTGAGCTGGAGTCAGCAGGAGGTGGTGAGGGCCTGGATGTGGGGCTTGAAGGAGAGGGAAGAGTCAAGGATAACCCCGAGGCACTTGGCATGGGGGACTGGAGAGAGAGAGCAGTCGTTGACGACGATGGATAGGTCAGGTAGTGAGGCAGAGCGTCTTGGGGGGAAGACTATGAACTCGGTTTTGTCCATGTTCAGCTTAAGGAAGCGAGCAGAGAAGACGGATGAGATGGCGGACAGGCAGTGTGGAATTTTGGATAGAAGGGAGGCGATGTCAGGACCAGACAGGTAGATTTGGGTGTCGTCGGCGTAGAGGTGATATTAGAGGCCATGGGACTCAATGAGTTGCCCTAGACCGAGAGTGTAGATTGAGAACAGTAATGGTCCAAGAACCGAGCCCTGAGGGACCCCGACAGATAGGGGGTAGGGCGAGGAGGATGTGTAGGAGTGGGTGACGCTGAAGGTGCGGTCCGTTAAGTATGAGGAGATCCAAGAGAAGGCAAGGTCCGTGATGCCAAGAGATTCCAGGATCTGTAGTAGAAGGGAGTGGTCAACAGTGTCGAAGGCGGCTGACAGGTCGAGGAGGAGGAGAACAGAGTAGTGGCGCTTGCTTTTGGCAGTCAGTAGGTCATTTGTGACTTTGGTCAGGGCTGTTTCAGTGGAGTGGAGGGGTCGGAAGCCAGATTGCAGGCGGTCAAAGAGGGAGCAGGAGGAGAGGTGAGAGGACAGCTCAGAGTGGACATGCTGTTCAAGTAGTTTAGAGGCAAAAGGGAGGAGAGATATAGGGCTGTAGTTGGAGACAGTTGTGGGATCGAGGGAGGGTTTTTTGAGGATGGGTGTGATCAAGGCGTGTTTGAAGGCTGAGGGGAAGGTGCCAGTGGTAACTGATAGGTTTAAAAGATGAGTTAGGGCTGGGATGATAACGGAGGTGAGGTTGGGAATGAGGTGGGATGGGAGCGGGTCGTGGGCACTGGTGGTGAGGTGTGATTTTGACAGGAGGGAGGAGAGCTGGTCTTCAGTTATAGGGGGGAAGCAGTTGATGGAAGTAGAGGGCAGTATAGGTGAAAGGGGAGGCTGTGGGGACAGTGGATCAAAGCTGTCTCTGATTCTGTCAATCTTTTCTTAACATGGAACATGAACACATATCCCATATAACCAGGGGTGTATTATGTTACCTGAGCATTATAGGTGTGGAATGAACATGAAATATCTGTAGATAATAGGGGAATAAAAGTGAAATCAGTTTTCTAGATATGATGGTTTTGCTTTCACCTGAAGGTAAGGTCACTACTGACCTATATAGGAAACCCACTGATCGCAACAGTTTGTTGCACTATCAGAGTAACCACCCACGTCACATAAAGACAGCGTTACCCCTGTCTCAATTTGACAGAATAGACCGTATAGTTACTGATGAATCAACCCGTAAGATGCGTCATGAAGAGATGTTTCAGAGGTTCAAAGAACGGGGGTACCCATCACATATTTTATCTAAAGACTGGGTAAGAAAAGAGAAACTGGATATACCTAGGGTGGCATACGTCCATACCTACCATCCTTTCTCCCCCCTTCTCAATAAGAGCATTTTGTCCCATTGGCATATTTTGAAGAAATCATACCCGAATATACAAGAGTTTAATACTAAACCTATCCTTTGTAATAAACGTCCTCCCAACATTCGTGACGCATTGGTCAGGGCTAACATAGGCTCTAAACAACTGAAAGGAACTCAATCGTTTCTTAGAACACTCCGTTTTGGCACCTTCCCTTGCCTAGGTTGTGCCCAGTGCACGAATGTGGTGAAAGGTAGCTCTTTCACACATCCACGCTCTGGCAAGAGATATCAGATTAAAGATTTTTACACTTGCGATAGCACATTTGTAGTGTATTTAATAAAATGCCCATGCGGTCTCGGATATGTTGGGGAAACTACCCAGCATGTCCGGGACCGCATCAGTCAGCATAAGTCCACCATTCGTTGTGGCAGAACACTGTTGCCCATTCCAGCACATTATGTGTCTATGGGACACAGTGTATCTCAACTTAGGTATCAAGTTATAGACCATGTTCCACCATCTAGAAGAGGTGGTGACAGGGTTAAACGACTTTTAACCCTGAAAGCCAGGTGGATACATGAGCTACAAACCCAATTTCCATTGGGTCTCAATAGAGAATATGATAGCCAAATTTACTAACTATTACAAAGGTTTTTTTCATCATTTACACTTAATTTGTGGTTTTTTAATACTAGGTGTACTATCCCTTTAAAATGCATAAATCTTATTTACACTTAGTTTCTTGATTATTGCCTTTGTATAATGTTTTTTACATTCACAACTCTCTATTGTCATTTCATTGGTCCTTTTTTTCTCTTATAGGTGAGATACTAATCTCAACATTGCTGTAGACACAAACACGACCGAGTGTCTATGGTATCGCTTTAGACCGGTTTCCTAGGTTACATGTACACTAAGCAGTCCTTCGTTCCCGCACTTGCGCACAACTCGCAGTGACGTCAGCGGAAATGACGTCACACGCCGTCTCTTAATGGCGCGGCTCACTGAGAGCCGCACTTGCATCCTGCGCGGCGAGTCCACGCTATCCGGCACCTTTCATAAGGTACACAGTACATTGTACGGATTTTCTTCTTTGTATATGATCTTTATTAGTCACCTGACTAATTAGTATAGACCAGTCTCATAGAATTTAGTGCATTTAGAGCAGATGGTATATGCAAGATACAATCTGGTGGATATTACATTTAAACTGCTGGTAAAGAGAGGATTCATTTTGTATACATAGGGGATGTGGACACTGTATTTCCGGGCCATTGCCTTATAATAATCCTAATTATTATAGTAATTGCTTATTTTTCATTGCTTTTCATGGTTTACTTTTTGCTTTCACCTATAGGGACCATAATAAGGTCCAAGTTTCAAGACAAGGGAGAATTAATCCCAGTTATTTCACCTTTTCCACATTTATTTAAAGGTAAAGACATTTGTCTGATTTCCTGGTTATAGAGGTGCCCACTATTAGTATATAGATATCTATATTATACTAAAATCTACTGTTCCCACTCTTTAGGATATACCAAATTCCTCCTTATATAGGGGACCATATATCACTTATTGGTATACTCTTCAATGTTAAACAGGTAGTGAGATATATCTTCCATTTAGACTACATATTTGATACACAGTATTGATATAACATTAATTCCTACTCTTAATTTGCAGTTGACAGATACTAATGTAGCAGAGCTGTCATTGTTTTTCCTTGAGAAATTTGTTATAAGGTAAACATGCTTCTGTCTTTTCTTTTTTAATCTATGTTATTAACATGTCTTTTTACATATACTTCTATGAGAAAGAGACTTCCACATATACATGTGTGAATATACAAAGAGTATTTGGACAATTTTGCACAGACTCGACATGTGATATTGCCAAACCCTGTGGTTGTTTTCTTTTACAGTTTATGTTCTAACTGTGATGTTTTCATGTAATATCATGTAATATGATGTAATACTGACTTATCTTGTTTCTGGTTTGTGATAGATATTCTTTTCTGTGAACAAGGTGTGAGAGACCGAAACGTCAGATAAAAATTCATTTTTATAAGAATATCACACATTTTTCAAAAATAAAGAACTTTTTTTCATCAACAATCTCCGATTGAGTGCCGAAGTTATTTTCATACTATTATCGTTTTTTTCTTCTGAGCACCAAGGCTGAGTTGCGGACCATACTTTCATAGTCAGGTGTATATTATGTTACCTGAGCATTTTAGGTGTGGAATGAAAATGAAATATCTGTAGATAATAGGAAAATAAACACACATCCCATATAACCAGGTGTATATTATGTTATCTGAGCATTCTAGGTGTGGAATGAAGATGGAATATCTGTAGATAATGGGAGAATGAACACATATCCCATATAACCAAGTGTATATTATGTTACCTGAGCATTATAGGTGGGGAATGAAGATGAAATATCTGTAGATAATAGGAAAATGAACACACATCCCATATAACCAGGTGTATATTATGTTACCTGAGCATTATAGGTGTGGAATGAACATGAAATATCTGTAGATAATAGGAAAATGAACACACATCCCATATAACCAGGTGTATATTATGTTACCTGAGCATTCTAGGTGTGGAATGAAAATGAAATATCTGTAGATAATAGGAAAATGAACACACATCCCATATAACCAGGTGTATATTATGTTACCTGAGCATTCTAGGTGTGGAATGAAGATGAAATATCAGTAGATAATAGGAAAATGAACACATATCCCATATAACCAGGTGTATATTATGTTACCTGAGCATTTTAGGTGTGGAATGAATGTGAAATATCTGTAGATAATAGGAAAATAAACTCATATCCCCCATATAACCAGGTGTATATTATGTTACCTGAGCATTTTAGGTGTGGAATGAAGATGAAATATCTGTAGATAATAGAAGAATGAACACATATCCCATATAACCAGGTGTATATTATGTTACCTGAGCATTATAGGTGTGGAATGAAAGTGAAATATCTGTAGATAATAGAAAATGAACCCATATCCCATATAACCAGGTGTATATTATGCTACCTGAGCGTTTTAGGTGTGGAATGAAGATGAAATATCTGTAGATAATAGGAAAAATAACACATATCCCATATAACCAGGTGTATATTATGTTACCTGAGCATTATAGGTGGGGAATGAACATGGAATATATGCAGATAATATGAGAATGACCACATATCCCATATAACCAGGTGTATATTATGTTGCCTGAGCATTATAGGTGTGGAATGAAAGTAAAATATCTGTAGATAATAGGAAAATGAACACATATCCCATATAATCAGGTGTATATTATGTTACCTGAGCATTATAGGTGTGGAATGAAAATGAAATATCTGTAGATAATAGGAAAATGAACACATATCCCATATAACCAGGTGTATATTATGTTACCTGAGCATTATAGGTGTGGAATGAACGTAAAATATCTGTAGATAATAGGAAACTGAACACATATCCCCCATATAACCAGGTGTATATTATGTTACCTGAGCATTATAGGTGTAAAATGAAGATGAAATGTATGTAGATAATAGAAAAATGATCACACATCCCATATAACCAGGTGTATGTTATGTTACCTGAGGACTATAGGTGGGGAATGTACATGAAATATATGTAGATAATAGAAGAATGAACTCATATCCCATATAACCAGGTGTATATTATGTTACCTGAGCATTTTAGGTGTGGAATGAAGATGAAATATATGTAAATAATAGGAAAATGAACACATATCCTATATAACCAGGTGTATATTATGTTACCTGAGCATTTTAGGTGTGGAATGAAGATGAAATATCTGTAGATAATAGAAGAATTAATACATATCCCATATAACCAGGTGTATATTATGTTACCTGAGCATTATAGGTGTGGAATGAAGATTGAATATATGTAGATAATAGAAGAATGGACACATAACCAGGTGTATATTATGTTACCTGAGCATTTTAGGTGTGGAATGAAGATGAAATATCTGTAGATAATAGAAGAATGAACACATATCCCATATAACCAGGTGTATATTATGTTACCTGAGCATTTTCGGTGTGGAATGAAGATGGAATATATGTAGATAATAGAAGAATGAATACATATCCCATATAACCAAGTGTATATTATGTTACCTGAGCATTATAGGTGTGGAATGAAAGTGAAATATTTGTAGATAATAGGGGATTAACACATATCCCTTATAACCAGGTGTATATTATGTTACCTGAGCATTAAAGGTGCAGAATGAAGATGAAATATCTGTAGATAATAGGAAAATGAACCCATATCCCATATAACCAGGTGTATATTATGCTACCTGAGCGTTTTAGGTGTGGAATGAAGATGAAATATCTGTAGATAATAGGAAAAATAACACATATCCCATATAACCAGGTGTATATTATGTTACCTGAACATTATAGGTGGGGAATGAACATGGAATATATGCAGATAATAGGAGAATGACCACATATCCCATATAACCAGGTGTATATTATGCTACCTGAGCGTTTTAGGTGTGGAATGAAGATGAAATATCTGTAGATAAGAGGAAAAATAACACATATCCCATATAACCAGGTGTATATTATGTTACCTGAGCATTATAGGTGTGGAATGAAGGTGAAATATCTGTAGATAATAGGAAAATGAACACATATCCCATAAAACCAGGTGTATATTGTGTTACCTGAGCATTATAGGTGTGGAATGAACGTGGAATATCTGTAGATAATAGGAAAATGAACACATGTCCCATATAACCAGGTGTATATTATGCTAACTGAGCATTTTAGGTGTGGAATGAAGATGAAATATATGTAGATAATAGGAAAATGAACACATATCCCATATAACCAGGCGTATGTGTTCATTTTCCTATTATCTACAGATATTTAACGTTCATTCCACACGTAAAATGCTCAGGTAAGGCTGGGGTCACACATAGAAATCCGTTTTTGGAAGTGATTTCCATGACCAATCTGTGGTTTTTTGGGTGCTTTTTGAGCCTCCTACAACCCTGTACGTTTTTGGACTTAGTCATTTTTTGACCAAAATTCTCAAAAAAACGGATCCGTTTTTTAAGGCACCCCAAAAAAACGGATCTGTTTTCCATAGGGCCCATGTTAAAAAAAAAAAAAAACGGACTCCAAAATCGTTGCTAGCAACATTTTTGGCTCAAAAACGGACATAGCAATGTTTTTAGAAAAAAACGGACAGGGTGTTTATTACATCCAATCCGTTTTTTCTATCAGTTTTTGGACTTAGAAAAAAAAAAATGCCAAAAATGAAGCCAAAAACAGACCAAGGGCTTATGTGTGACCCTAGCCTAGCATAATATTCCCAATTTCAGCCCTGCTACATCACTCTGCATAGACACACATGTCTATGCAAAGTGATTGCAGGCTGAGAAATGAAGAGAGTGAGAGTTCACCTCAGGTCATAGCTCAGGCTATGACCTGAGGTGAACTCTGCTGTCAAAGTCGAACTCTGCCGACGGTAGATTACCGACCGCTGGAAGAGCAGTGAATAAACCAGAAGTTAATGACTTCCAGTTTATTCACTGCTCTGCCGGCGGTCGGCAATCTCCGGCGACCGGCAGCATCAGTATGGCTCTGACAGCAGGGTTCACCTCAGGTCATAGCCAGAGCTATGACCTGAGGTGAACTCTGACTGTTTTCATTTCTCTGCCTGCAATCACTCTGCATAGACATTTGTGTCTATGCAGAGTGATGTAGCAGTGCTGAAATTGCGTTTTGGGACTACGGCGGATGGAAGAGGATTTTTTTAATAATTAAAATGGAGTCTAAGTGTATTTTTTGTTTTATTTCTAATAAAATATTTTTTTTTATGTGTTGTGTTTTTTTTAAAATTCACTAGAAATTCATGGCGGTAATGTCTACTATTGGCGTGACCGCCATGAATTTCGGGCTTAGGGCCAGCTGATAACACAAAGCTGGCCCTAACCCCTATATTACCCAGTGAGCCACCGCACTAGGGCCCTCGAAGAGTTGGGTTCAGCGCTAGAAAATGACACTTCAATGAACGCGCCATTTTCTGGGGCGGCTGCGGGCTGCCATTCGCAGCGGGGGGTGCCCAGAAGGCTTGGGCCTCCCTGTGCTACAGATTCCAGCCCCCAGCTGCCTAGCTGTACCTGGCTGGACATAGAAATAGCGCGGAGCCCCATGCAACCTGTCGCGTTCCCGGTGCGGACGAGAGTGTGTGATCTGTGCGCATGCCTCCGCATGCGCACAGATCACTCATGGCGGGCAATGGGAGCGCACGGCGGTCTGCAAGCATCTGCAGACACCGTGCAGACCATTATAAAGGATAGGGCTGCGGTCTGCATGCAGAGGCTTGCAGATGCCTCCGTAGAACGCTGCGGAGGCATCTGCAAGTGTGAAGGCAGCCTTATGCAGAATATATGCAACCAGATGGGCAGGGACAGGCCAGGGACCACACTCTCCTTCTAATATGTTTGTAGACATTGCTGTGTAGTTTGGTAAATGTACATGTGCAGGTGTGTGTTTGGGGCAAACAATTACTCACCACGCAGCCTGGCAATCCTGGCACGGATGTCCAATATACGGCCCAGGCACTTGAATTTAAGATCCGCGATCTTCTTCTGTATTTGTTTGGGCTCCCTCTCCACCCCCAGTTTGTGGAGCAGCGATCGCTGGATCTTGAGTACCGTGCTGCGGTTGCACAGCCTGGGGTGCCGGTGGTGATGGTGGCCCCAATAGTCATAGCGATCACACATATCAATGAGGATCAAAAGCTCCGCTACCCCCCACGTTGGAGCGCGGTGTGTGGCGGCCATGACTATGCTGCGATGTGCAGGGGAGGGGCTAGCACCTTGCAGGCAGAATGAAACTGAAACCAACGTCATGACATCAATACGGCCGCTTGCGTGGCAGAGCAACATTCAAAGTCGCCGTACGTGCCGTGACACGACAATAAACACTTCTGCGGCACCTACTGGACAACAACCCGGGGCGTTGCGTAACGCAACCTTGTGCGCCGTGTACAGCAATATTGTCTTAGTGTAGGAGAATGTGCACACTGTCTTGGGTTCATACCGCACTAAACTTGGCGCACTTGTGTGGACCCGTAATTTGGAAATCACAATGAATGATCGTGCAGACGGCGCCTATGTGTAGTGCTGAAGTGACAGCTCATTCAAAATGGCGCCCTGTGAAGAGAGAACCAATCGTAACGCAGGAGCTTCCACCAATGATAGCTGATGTGGCGCCAGCCAATCGGAACGCATGAGGGTCAACAAATCACAACTGAGGAGGCGAGACACAGATGAATACCCGGCACGCCTATGTGCTAGATTTTGCAATCGCTCAATTCACAGCTTCTAAACGATATCGTTCATTTAGATACGTCGATTGTGCTTATCCACTGAGCCGACATCGTGTGATATGAGGTCCGGATCTCATATCTGGATAGAACGATTTGATCATTTCTCGTTGGTGCTGTCACACGCATAGACATCGCCGGAGCGATGCCTAATCAGGCACGTTCAAGCGATATCTATCCATATATCGTAGCGTGTGACGGTCGCCTTACATTGAGAGACATATATAGAAATATTGAATCAGAAAGAGTTATATAACACAACAAATTATTGAAATTAATGTCAGTTATAGAAAAAAGGAAAAAAGAAAAAGTTTAGAGGAAGAAATTGACTGCAATATGGTATTTGAATGTTAAGGTGACAAGGACACTATAATATATAAAGCAGCTATCTATTATATAATTGCCGTAGCGACTTCCGTCGGAGCGGCGCTGCTTCCGGTCGCTTGGTTAGCGAGTCCGAGCTGCTTCTCCTGGACTCTCCCCGTGGCCGCGTAGCGGCCAAGGCGACTCACGAAGCAATGCCCGCAAAGCGGGCATTGCGAGTCGTTGCAGCCTAGCAATGCCCGCAAAGCGGGCATTGCGAGTCGTTGCAGCCTAGCGAAGCAATGCCCGCGAAGCGGGCATTGCGAGTCGCTACACCGCTAACCAAGCCACCGAAGCCCATACTCCTGTAGTGTACACCGCTATACTATACTACAGTCCCATGCCCATAAGCGCCATGGGACTGTAGTATACCATCGCGCTGTACACTACAGACCCCTGCCGCGACTCGCTACACCGCTAACCAAGCCACCGAAGCCCATACTCCTGTAGTGTACACCGCTATAGTATACTACAGTCCCATGCCCATAAGCGCCATGGGACTGTAGTATACCATCGCGCTGTACACTACAGCCCCCTGCCGCTCTAAGCCACTACGCGCTGCTGTACTGTACACCGCTATAGTATACTACAGTCCCATGCCCATAAGCGCCATGGGACTGTAGTATACCATCGCGCTGTACACTACAGCCCCCTGCCGCTCTAAGCCTACCCCCTAAGGCACCGCCGCCCCTAACCCCCTACCCCCTAAGCCCCGCAGCAGCCCCGACCACCTAACCCCCGACCCGCACCATCCAAAGCCGCCGCCGATACCCCCTAAGCCCCGCCGTCTACCTCCTAAGCCATCGCCGCCCCTACCTAAGCCCCTACCCCCTAAGCACCCTACCCCCTAAGCCCCGCAGCAGCCCCGACCACCTAACCCCCGACCCGCACCATCCAAAGCCGCCGCCGATACCCCTAAGCCCCGCCGTCTACCCCCTAAGCCATCGCCGCCCCTACCTAAGCCCCTACCCCCTAAGCACCGCAGCAGCCCCGACCACCTAACCCCCGACCCGCAGCATCCAAACCCGCCCCCGATACCCCCTAAGCCCCGCCGTCTACCCCCTAAGCCATCGCCGCCCCTACCCCCTAGGCCCCCGCCGATACCCCCTAAGCCATGCCGCCTACCCCCTAAGGCACCGCCGCCCCTAACCCCCTACCCCCTAGACCCCCGACGATACCCCCTAAGCCATGCCGCCTACCCCCTAAGGCACCGCCGCCCCTAACCCCCTAAACCCCGCAGCAGCCCCGACCACCTAACCCCCGACTCGCACCATCCAAACCCGCCGCCGATACCCCCTAAGCCCCGACTACCTAACCCCCGACTCGCACCATCCAAAGCCACCGCCGATACCCCCTAAGCCCCGACTACCTAACCCCCGACTCGCACCATCCAAAGCCGGCGCCGATACCCCCTAAGCCCCGCCGTCTACCCCCTAAGCCATCGCCGCCCCTACCTAAGCTCCTACCCCCTAGGCCCCCGCCGATACCCCCTAAGCTCCCGCCGCTGTCCCCTGCCCCTGTCGCTAAAGCCCTACACCCTAACCCCCCGCCGTCCCCTAACCTAACGCCGCTCTCACCTAAGGCCCTACACCCGAAGCCCCCGTCCATCACTTACATGCCTTCAAGTCATCTGATCGTCCGTCCGATCGTCCGTCCGATCCTCCGTCCGGCCAGGCGTCCTCTTCCTCCGGCCCCGGGGGTCTTCTCTCTTCTTTCCGCCATCTCCGCCTCTTCGTCCGGCCCCGGGGATCTTCTGTCTTCTTTTCCGAAAATTCCACCTCCGACGTCCTCTTCCTTCTCATTAAGATAGAATGGAGGAAAAATCCCCCATTCTACCTCAATGAAATCTCACGCCGTCTTCTGATTGGTCGCTGGATAATGCCCTCAGCCAATCAGAAGAGCTCCTCATTCAGTTTTCATTCAGGTCCGCCTTTTTTCCCCATTGACATACATTACCGGTGTGTCGGCGATTTTATGGCCGCCCCCCTGGTTCTATTTGTCGGCCCTAAAATCGCGGACACACCGCTAATGCATCTCTATGGCCAGTCAGCTCGACTTCTGATTGGTTGCCGTTCAATCCGAAATCGGGCTGACTGCCCATAGAGATGCATTAGCGGTGTGTCCGCGATTTTAGGGCCGACAAATAGAACCAGGTGGCGGCCATAAAATCGCTGACACACCGGTAATGTATGTCAATGGGCAAAAAAAAGGCGGACCTGAATGAGAACTGCGTCTCAGTCAAACTTAAAAAAATAAATAAATTAAATAATAAAAAAAATAATTAAAAAAGAATTAAAAAATAATAAAAATATTAATTAAAAATAATAAACAATTCAATAAAAATAATAATAAAAAAATAAAATATATGCTAATAAGATCAGCCCTTTGCGGACCTCAATGAGAACTGCGTCTCAGCCTAAATAATAAATTAAATAATAAAAAAAATAATTAAAAAAGAATTAAAAATTAATAAAAAAAATTAATTAAAAATAATAAAAAATTCAATAAAAATAATAATAAAAAAATAAAATATATGCTAATAAGATCAGCCCTTTGCGGACCTGAATGAGAACTGCCTCTCAGCCTAAATAATAAATTAAATAATAAAAAAAATAATTAAAAAAGAATTAAAAAAATAATAAAAAAAAAATAATTAAAAATAATAAAAAATTCAATAAAAATAATAATAAAAAAATAAAATATATGCTAATAAGATCAGCCCTTTGCGGACCTGAATGAGAACTGCGTCTCAGCCTAAATAATAAATTAAATAATAAAAAAAATAATTAAAAAAGAATTAAAAAATAATAAAAAAAAATAATTAAAAATAATAAAAAATTCAATAAAAATAATAATAAAAAAATAAAATATATGCTAATAAGATCAGCCCTTTGCGGACCTGAATGAGAACTGCCTCTCAGCCTAAATAATAAATTAAATAATAAAAAAAATAATTAAAAAAGAATTAAAAAATAATAAAAAAAAATAATTAAAAATAATAAAAAATTCAATAAAAATAATAATAAAAAAATAAAATATATGCTAATAAGATCAGCCCTTTGCGGACCTGAATGAGAACTGCGTCTCAGCCTAAATAATAAATTAAATAATAAAAAAAATAATTAAAAAAGAATTAAAAAATAATAAAAAAAAATAATTAAAAATAATAAAAAATTCAATAAAAATAATAATACAAAAATAAAATATATGCTAATAAGATCAGCCCTTTGCGGACCTGAATGAGAACTGCGTCTCAGCCTAAATAATAAATTAAATAATAAAAAAAATAATTAAAAAAGAATTAAAAAATAATAAAAAAAAATAATTAAAAATAATAAAAAATTCAATAAAAATAATAATATAAAAATAAAATATATGCTAATAAGATCAGCCCTTTGCGGACCTGAATGAGAACTGCCTCTCAGCCTAAATAATAAATTAAATAATAAAAAAAATAATTAAAAAAGAATTAAAAAATAATAAAAAAATTAATTAAAAATAATAAAAAATTCAATTAAAAATAATAATAAAAAAATAAAATATATGCTAATAAGATCAGCCCTTTAGCGCACCTGAATGACAACTGCCTCTCAGCCTAAATAATAAATTTAATAATAAAAAAATAATTAAAAAATTATAAAAAAATAAATAAAACATAATTAAAAAATAAATAACAAATAATAAATAATAATTTAAAAAGAAATTCTAATAATAATATTACTGCTAATAATAATGCTATTAATGCTAATAATTATGTTATTAATGCTATTATTAATGCTAATAATGCTATTATTAATTCTATTAATGCTAATAATAATGCTATTAATGCTATTAATAATGTTATTAATACTATTAATAATGCTAATAATCCTATTATTAATGCTATTTATGCTAATAATAATGCTATTAATGCTATTAATAATGTTATTAATGCTATTAATAATGCTAATAATGCTATTATTAATGCTATTAATGCTAATAATAATGCTATTAATGCTATTAATAATGTTATTAATGCTATTATTAATGCTAATAATGCTATTATTAATTCTATTAATGCTAATAATAATGCTATTAATGCTATTAATAATGTTATTAATGCTATTATTAATGCTAATAATGCTATTATTAATGCTATTAATGTCAATATTTATCCTATTAATGGTATTATTAATGCTATTAATGCTAATAATAATGCTATTAATGCTATTAATGCTAATAATAATGCTATTAATGCTATTAATAATGTTATTAATGCTATTATTAATGCTAATAATGCTATTATTAATGCTATTTATGCTAATAATAATGCTATTAATGCTATTAATAATGCTATTAATCCTATTATTTATGCTATTAATGCTTTTAATGCTAATATTTATCCTATTGATGGTATTATTAATGCTATTAATGCTAATAATAATGCTATTAATGCTAATAATAATGCTATTAATGCTATTAATAATGTTATTAATGCTATTATTAATGCTAATAATGCTATTATTAATTCTATTAATGCTAATAATAATGCTATTAATGCTATTAATAATATGTTATTAATGCTATTATTAATGCTAATAATCCTATTATTAATGCTATTTATGCTAATAATAATGCTATTAATGCTATTAATAATGCTATTAATGCTATTAATAATGCTATTAATCCTATTATTTATGCTATTAATGCTATTAATGCTAATATTTATCCTATTAATGGTATTATTAATGCTGTTAATGCTAATAATAATGCTATTAATGCTAATAATAATGCTATTAATGCTATTAATAATGTTATTAATGCTATTATTAATGCTAATAATGCTATTATTAATTCTATTAATGCTAATAATAATGCTATTAATGCTATTAATAATGTTATTAATGCTATTATTAATGCTAATAATCCTATTATTAATGCTATTTATGCTAATAATAATGCTATTTATGCTATTAATAATGTTATTAATGCTATTAATAATGCTAATAATGCTATTATTAATGCTATTAATGCTAATAATAATGCTATTAATGCTATTAATAATGTTATTAATGCTATTAATAATGCTAATAATGCTATTATAATGCTATTAATGCTAATAATAATCCTATTAATGGTATTAATAATGCTATTCATGCTATTAATAATACTATTAATGCTATTAATGCTAATAATAATGCTATTAATGCTATTAATAATGTTATTAATGCTATTATTTATGCTAATAATGCTATTATTAATTCTATTAATTTTAATAATAATGCTATTAATGCTATTAATAATGTTATTAATGCTATTATTAATGCTAATAATGCTATTTATGCTAATAATAATGCTATTAATGCTATTAATAATGCTATTAATGCTCTTATTTATGCTATTAATGCTATTAATGCTAATATTTATCCTATTAATGGTATTATTAATGCTATTAATGCTAATAATAATGCTATTAATGCTATTAATGCTAATAATAATGCTATTAATGCTATTAATAATGTTATTAATGCTATTATTAATGCTAATAATGCTATTATTAATCCTATTAATGCTAATAATAATGCTATTAATGCTATTAATAATGCTATTAATGCTATATAATAATGTTATTAATGCTATTATTAATACTAATAATGCTATTATTATATGCTATTAATGCTAATAATAATGCTATTAATGCTATTAATAATGCTATTAATGCTATTAATTATGCTATTAATGCTATTAATGCTAATATTTATCCTATTAATGCTATTAATGCTAATAATAATTCTATTAATGCTAATAATAATGCTATTAATGCTATTAATGCTATTAATTATGCTATTAATGCTATTAATGCTAATAATAATGCTATTAATGCTATAATAATGTATTAATGCTATTATTAATGCTAATAATGCCAATAATAATGCTAATAATAATGCTATTAATGCTATTAATGCTAATATTTATCCTATTAATGCTAATAATAATGCTATTAATGCTATTAATAATGCTATTAATGCTATTAATTATGCTATTAATGCTATCAATGCTAATATTTATCCTATTAATGGCATTATTAATGCTAATTAATGCTAATAATGCTATTAATAATGCTATTAATGTAATAATAATGCTATTAATGCTATTAATACTTTATTAATGCTCATAATACTGCTAATAATGCTATTAATACTGCTATTACTGCTAATAATAATGCTATGGCTTATATTATTGCTATTGATGATGCGATTATTATTTAAAAATCTTTAAAAAAACAATAAACATATTTTAGATACCCGATGCATTTGCATCAGGCTAACAGCTATAACTACTATAATCAAATTAATGCACGTTCTAGAATCCCGATGCATTTGCATCGGGCTCACAGCTAGTATAGATAAATAAGCGGTTGTGCTCACATATACCTCTAATTGAAAATTCTAGAAAAGAAAAAGAAAAAACACACAGAGAGATAGGATAACTGAAAAACACTGAACACTAAAGGTGAGAACTTATTATTAAATCATTATTGCCACAACAAAACACTAAGTAAGTATATTCAAATATTATAGTAACAGTAATCCCTTGCTTATTTATAGGAGGGAGTTACTATATATCTGCAAAGCAAAAAAGGATCCAAAGAACAACTGTAATATAGGAGAACAAATCCACATTGGACCTAAACTGCTCATCAGATCAACTTACCATATAGAATTGTTAGAACATATAATATTGTTGAAATCAGTGGCGTAACTACCGGCATAGCAGCTGTAGCGGTCGCTTTGGGGCCCGGCGCTTGTGGGGGGCCCGGACCCAGCGCTGCTACGCAGCCGCTGCTATACCGGCAGCTGCGCCTGCGATACATACAGGGGCGGACTGGCCCGGCGGGCCCCGACACTTTGGGGCCACGCCCACTAAGTCCCGTTCCCATACCCCCCTGGGTGCTGTAGGGGGGGCCCGGACGGAAAGGGGGGGCCCATTGGTCCCCTGAGCGCCCCCACATGTCATACAAGGGGGCCCCTGACCGCTGCCCCCACACGCTATCCTCGGGGCCCCCTGACCGCTGCCTCCATTACTGCTGCGTCCCCCCGGCCGCTCTCCATTACCGGCGGGCAGTCGCGCTGATCTGCCTGTCATGTGGGCTGTAGCCGGCGCCGCTCTATTTCCTGTATCGCCGGCTACAGCGTCACACTACATGACAGGCTGTGGCTGCGATCAGCGCGACTGCCTGCTGCAGGTAATGGAGAGCGGGGGGCCTGTATATACCCACCAGGGGCCTGTATACCACCACCAGGGGCTCTGTATACTACCACCAGGGGCCTGTATATACCCACCAGGGGCTCTGTATACTACCACCAGGGGCCTGTATATACCCACCAGGGGCTCTGTATACTACCACCAGGGGCCTGTATATACCCACCAGGGGCTCTGTATACTACCACCAGGGGCCTGTATATACCACCACCAGGGGCTCTGTATACTACCACCAGGGGCCTGTATATACCCACCAGGGGCCTGTATACCACCACCAGGGGCTCTGTACACTACCACCAGGGCCTGTATATACCTACCAGGGGCTCTGTATACTACCACCAGGGGCCTGTATATACCTACCAGGGGCTCTGTATACACCACCAAGGGGCCTGTATATACCCACCAGGGGCTCTGTATACTACCACCAGGGGCCTGTATATACCACCACCAGGGGCCTGTATACCACCACCAGGGGCTCTGTATACTACCACCAGGGGCCTGTATATACCCACCAGGGGCTCTGTATACTACCACCAGGGGCCTGTATATACCCACCAGGGGCTCTGTATACTACCTCCAGGGCCTGTATATACCCACCAGGGGCTCTGTATACTACCACCAGGGGCCTGTATATACCACCACCAGGGGCTCTGTATACTACCACCAGGGGCTCTGTATACTACCACCAGGGCCTGTATATACCCACCAGGGGCTCTGTATACTACCACCAGGGGCCTGTATATACCCACCAGGGCTCTGTATACTACCACCAGGGGCCTGTATATACCCACCAGGGGCTCTGTATACTACCACCAGGGGCCTGTATATACCCACCAGGGGCTCTGTATACTACCACCAGGGGCCTGTATATACCCACCAGGGGCTCTGTATACTACCACCAGGGGCCTGTATATACCCACCAGGGGCTCTGTATACTACCACCAGGGGCCTGTATATACCCACCAGGGGCTCTGTATACTACCACCAGGGCCTGTATATACCCACCAGGGGCTCTGTATACTACCACCAGGGGCCTGTATATACCACCACCAGGGGCCTGTATACCACCACCAGGGGCTCTGTATACTACCACCAGGGGCCTGTATATACCCACCAGGGGCTCTGTATACTACCACCAGGGGCCTGTATATACCCACCAGGGGCTCTGTATACTACCACCAGGGGCCTGTATATACCACCACCAGGGGCCTGTATACCACCACCAGGGGCTCTGTATACTACCACCAGGGGCCTGTATATACCCACCAGGGGCTCTGTATACTACCACCAGGGGCCTGTATATACCCACCAGGGCTCTGTATACTACCACCAGGGGCCTGAATATACCACCACCAGGGGCTCTGTATACTACCACCAGGGGCCTGTATATACCACCACCAGGGGCCTGTATACCACCACCAGGGGCCTGTATATACCACCACCAGGGGCCTGTATATACCACCACCAGGGGCCTGTATATACCACCACCAGGGGCCTGTATATACCACCACCAGGGGCCCTGTATACCACCACCAGGGGCCCTGTATACCACCACCAGGGGCCTGTATAACACCACTGGGGCCTGTATATACCACCACTGCGGAGCTGCTGTAATACTGCTGGGGCCTGTATATACCACTGAGGAGGCTGCTGTATACCACTGGGGCTGCTGTAATACTGCTGGGGCCTGTATATACCACTGGAGAGGCTGCGGTATACCACTGGGGCTGCTGTATATACTGCTGGGGCCTGTAAGGGATGTGTCTTGAAGGGGCGTGTCTTGGAGGGGTGTGTCTTGGAGGGGCGTGTCATTGGGGGGCGTGTCTTGGAGGGGCCCCATTCAAAAGTTTGCTATGGGGCCCTGCCAGTTCTAGTTACGCCCCTGTTTGAAATGTGATTACATCTCCATTTTTAAGTAGGAATTGAGTATTAATGTATTTTATGGTTTTATATCAATCGAAAAAAAATGTATGAAATAAACACATTGTAATTTTTTATAGGTACAACATGAGTGTTTTTAACTAGATTTTTTAATAGAATTGAATAAATGAGTGGTTAATGAAAATGTATTTTTAGTATTTTTTAGTATATCTAAAAAAGAAAATAGGTGTAAGTGAGTGCAGGGCCCTGAAATTAATTTAACAATAATCATAACACTATATAAGGGTGGTCAAACGCGCGGAACCCCCTAAGGACCCTATAGCTGCATAACTTAGGTTATTAGTCAAGGGATACGGCCTTACTGATACCTCCAAGCCAGCTCCAGTGTCTATTCTATATCTATAACTATATGGGATATGTGATCATTCCATGTCTAAGATTCCCAAGATACCTTTTTTACATCTACATAATCTTTTGGTAATAAATTATTATCTTCATTCTTTTTATTTATTCCTTTTCTTCATTCTTTTTAGTATGTCCCTTCTATGCACACACTTGTAAATGTGGAGAGATCAGCAGGAAGACAGCAATTAAGAAGTTAAACATAGGAATGATGTTTATATAAGCAGGATGCAGTGGCAGAGCTCTATTCTGAGGATTATGGTTTACTTTTGCCTCGAACTCCAGAGGATTCTCAAAGCGAGAGCTCACAGTCTGGTCTGGTGCAGCTGTATACCCCTGAGAGCTTCACAGAGTTCTCAGTCCTGCCCTCCACAGCCACCCGACATGGACCCATTCTCCTGATCAACGAATGGAGAAGGAGCCACAATCCCTGATGTGGGAGTGGAGAGAATGGGGCCGACAGCAGCAGTGGCGGGACCATATGAGCAGGGTCAGTATCTGCAGGGCCTACGCTACCACCAGTACCCCTGCTGATGCCGCCCTCTGGCTACCAGCAGGTGGCGACGCCTAAGACAAACACTTCAACTTGACTCATGGATGATACCGCCCTGGGTGCGAAAGGGTGTAGTCAGTGCCTATGTGTAGCTTCTGACACCAGTCCTCCAGCTGCCCCTCGGAGCGGTTGCCCTCCACCTGGTCGGACGGATTCAAAGGCTCCACTGCCGTGATGGCATTGTTGTTGTGTTGCGCCCCAGGGTATGGGATACCCGGGTATCAGGCGGCAGTGAGGGGGTTAACTTTGTCACGGGGAATGGCGGCTGCGCCTGATCCGGTATCCTGGGGAGCGGTGCTCTTGAAAAGGGTATTTACAGGGATTATGTACAAATTAGTCGTGACACCACCTGCAGTATTTGATGAGAGATCACCAGCGCCGCTACAGTCCTCCAGAGGCTGGTGGGATTGTGGCAGTGATGGTATAGTCCTCCACAGGCAGGACTGGGACCTCCGGAGCAGCGTAGTGAGGATGAACAGGTTGTAGCAGAGCAGAGATGGTGGAGGGAGAGTAAAAATAGTCTGTATAGGGGCACGGTGAGTGAGAGGAAAGTATGCACGCACACAGAAGAAGTCTCTTTAACGTTTTACTGATGTTAGTCAGGTAAATCATCCAGGGCACTGATGGGTGACTGGGCTGTACAGTGGGCTCCCACAGCAAGTGGGTATAAGGCCTCCTTTCCTTGTGAATTTGCTGAAGCACAGTCTATTATATCCTGATTTGCCTCCACTCTCTTCCTTTACCTGTATCTCCTTCTCCTCCTGTGCGGTCTCTGGGACGACCTTCTCTGGTCACTGCAGTTCCTGGCTTCCCCTCTTTGACTCTCCCAGGAGACCGGGTAGCTGAATCTTCCATGGTGCGAAGGGGTTTTCTGTGGGCCTGTAGTTCTCCCACCGATGCGGATCCCAATATCCGTCTTCTCTGGAACGCACTCTTAATTTGAGCTGCTTGTCCCTTGCTTCTATTCCAGCTCTGAGCTCCCTGCCTTCAGTCCCACTTAGGCTTGTGGAACACTGAAGGGCCCTCCGGGTCACTGGCTTGGACCTACTCGCAACACCGAACACCAGGACTTCCCTGCAGCTCTACTAGCGTCTGCACACACTCTGACTAGCACCTCCCCAGCAGCAGTATATACAGTTGTGGCCAAAAGTATTGACACCCCTGCAATTCTGTCAGATAATACTCAGTTTCTTCCTGAAAATGATTGCAATCACAAATTCTTTGATATTATTATCTCCATTTAATTTGTCTTCAATGAAAAAACACAAAAATAATTGTCCTAAAGCCAAATTGGATATAATTCCACACCAAACATAAAAAAGGGGGTGGACAAAAGTATTGGCACTGTAAGAAAAATCATGTGATGTTTCTTTTGTGTAATTAACAGCACCATTAACTTACCTGTGGCACCTAACAGGTGTTGGCAAAAACTAAATCACACTTGCAGCCAGTTGACATGGATTCAAGTTGACTCAACCTCTGTCCTGTGTCCTTGTGTGTACCACATTGAGCATGGAGAAAAGAAAGAAGACCAAAGAACTGTCTGAGGACTTGAGAAACCAAATTGTGAGGAAGCATGAACAATCTCAAGGCTACAAGTCCATCTCCAAAGACCTGAATGTTTCTGTGTCTACCGTAGTGCAGTGTCATCAAGAAGTTTAAAGCCCATGGCACTGTGGCTAACCTCCCTAGATGTGGATGGAAAAGAAAAATTGACGAGAGATTTCAACGCAAGATTGTGCGGATGGTGGATAAAGAACCTCGACTAAAATCCAAACAAATTCAAGTTGCCCTGCAGTCTGAGGGTACAACAGTTTCAACCCGTACTATCTGTCGGCGTCTGAATGAAAAGGGACTGTATGGTAGGATACCCAGGAAGACCCCACTTCTTACCCCGAGACATAAAAAAGCCAGGCTGGAGTTTGCCAAAACTTACCTGAGAAAGCCTAAAACGTTTTGGAAGAATGTTCTCTGGTCAGATGAGACAAAAGTAGAGCTTTTTGGGCAAAGGCATCAATATAGAGTTTACAGGAGAAAAAAGAGGCATTGAAAGAAAAGAACACGGTCCCTACAGTCAAACATGGCGGAGGTTCCCTGATGTTTTGGGGTTGCTTTGCTGCCACTGGCACTGGACTGCTTGACCGTGTGCATGCCATTATGAAGTCTGAAGACTACCAACAAATTTTGCAGCATAATGTAGGGCCCTGTGTGAGAAAGCTGGGTTTCCCTCAGAGGTCATGGGTCTTCCAGCAGGACAATGACCCAAAACACACTTCAAAAAGCACTAGAAAATGGTTTGAGAGAAAGCACTGGAGACTTCTAAGGTGGCCAGCAGTGAGTCCAGACCTGAATCCCATGGAACACCTGTGGAGAGATCTAAAAATGGCAGTTTGGAGAAGGCACCCTTCAAATATCAGTGACTTAGAGTTGTTTGCCAAAGAAGAATGGTCTAAAATGCCAGCAGAACATTGTAAAAAACTCATTGATGGTTACCGGAAGCGGTTGATCGCAGATATTTTGGCTAAAGGTTGTGCCACCAAGTATTAGGCTGAGGGTGCCAATACTTTTGTCTGGCCCATTTTTGGAGTTTTGTGTGAAATGATCAATGTTTTGCTTTTTGCTTCATTCTCTTTTGTGTTTTTTCATTGAAGACAAATTAAATGAAGATAATAATACCAAAGAATTTGTGATTGCAATCATTTTCAGGAAGAAACTGAGTATTATCTAACAGAATTGCAGGGGTGTCAATACTTTTGGCCACAACTGTATAGGGGATCTTGCCTAAGGGCAGCAAGTCGAGCTCCCCCTACTGTGTCGGGGTGGACGGTGTTGTTCATAGTAGGTACCTGCTGTGGAAACCCAACTGTGCATTAGAGAAATCTGTGGTTACCTGCGTTGGCAGGGCGCCACAGTTGACAGTGAACAGTTTAGCAATGGTAGCATACCGAGGCAGTTTGACCTCATCCTCTCCACAGTTCAAGGTACGGACAGGTACCGTCCCCTTGCGGACATCAACTACCCCTCTGTCTATTTGGACAGTGGGCCTACTGTTTGAGTACACGGGATCTACCAGAGCCTGTTAATCTGTAGCCCGACAGCCTATCACTGCCCTACACCAGATTATCATTTCACTTTTCGGAGGTATTGCAATGAAGACCGAGTTACTTACTCTAGAAAATATAAAGGGAGACAAACGAGGCGCAAATAGTACCCTATCACCGATGTTGGGTGAAAGGTGCGTGTGAAAATACAGGTGCACTAACCTGTACCAGTTGTAATCCCCACAACTGGTTAGTAGGCGTTTTGCATATGACAGCTACCGCTGGACCTCCACCACCACTTCACAGCGCGGACCGTGGACACCTATATCCTGATACCTGAGTTACTTACTCTTACACTGCTGACTTCTCCACCAGACAACTCCACTTCTGGATCAGGGCCTTTATCTCTCTCGGGAAAATGTTGTGATAAAACAATAATTTCTCCTAGACAATTCTCAATTACATTAGTGCCTAGAGTAATCATTGGATTGCATTCTCGTCGGTCAATATAAACAATTATCAGTCCTTGGGCGGTTAACTCTATACGCCCCACCTTAATGGTCACTTCTTTGAGCCCTATTTGTGGCACAGGTTGACCATTGCTAGCATGCATCGTAAAACTATCATCTGGGCGACGAGTGATGTCGGAGTCTGCCCAGTGCTGCTTATAAAGGATATATGGCATCGTTGTCACCTGAGAACCGGTGTCCAGTAAAGCGTTCATGGGGATTGTGGTGAATCGGCCACCAAACCTGGCAGCTCCACAGCGCCTCCTGTTAAACCCAGGTCAGTCAGAGAACTGCCTGAGGATAAAGAAGGGCCGCAGCTGCCCTGTCTGTACTGGTTTATTAAGGCACCTCTCAGTGAGTGTGGTAATTGCCTTCTAGTCCGCAGCCAGAAGCACATATAATCTCCTCCACCCCGGCACTGACAGAGGCCCTGGATAAACCCCAAGCACTATTGCTGCCACCAGCTCCTCGTTTCAATATAAGTCCGGTCCGTGGTCGGGCTTATATTTGGTCAGGAACCAACCCAGGTAGCGTTAAATGAGCACATGGATGTGGAATGCTTGATCAAGATAAAAAGAGCAACTCAAGATTAAATTTATATATTTAATAACCCTAAGAGTACACTAGATATATTTACAGTTATTATTAAGATGTTACAAATACTACAGTCAGTTATGCAAATACAAGGATAAATGGAATACACAGAATTACACATGTGATCAGTTACCTTAATGCTGATGGCACCATAAGGGCGGCGTGATGCCAATCTGTTCCTGGGGTATTCTCTGGCTTTGGTGGAATAATGCCTCTTCAGAAAAAATACCATGTGGAGATGGGGCAGTTGATTTTTATACATTATGGGCTGACCCCTTTCTCCACCCATCGCGCACCTCTGGGCTGTCTCACAATTCCCACCCCTCTGAGTGGAGATATAGATATCCAAACTTTATTATCTCGCCTAGCCTTGTCTGTGAGCATCCCTGATGGAAGACAATGCTTTCATATTTTCAGTTATGATTTTATCTTTGTCTGGATATGAAACATGACTATTCTGAGAGCAGTCTACTAGCCAATATTACGTTTAGATGGCTTACAGTCATCCTACATTCATATAAATATAAGCTCTATGACCGTCTAGATATGTAGATTTCATATTTACATTCGTCATTATCACAGGATGGACGGCTTATGAAATATTAAAAGTTATAACTCGTCTCCTCTCAATCTAGCTGGCTGAAAGGATTTTCCCCTCCACTTGTGATACAGGGAAATTAGATATGCACTTCTGCAAATCCCAGCAGCGAGTCATCTTTTGGATAATGGCTGGGTACAAAGTGTCATCTAATCTCCATTTCCTAGGAAGCTCCATACACCAGGCTAAATGACATTTCCCTAGCTGATTAGCATATCACAGGTTCGAAAGAGCCCTTTTGTGTGGCCTGTTGGCATCGACCATTTTCCAGAGATAGATTGCCTTTGGCTACCAAGGGTGGGGCTTATCTCTTTATGAGTGAGATGTGTCTTATCTGAACAGATAACTATTGGTTTCTGGGACAAAATGGAATCTGTGGAATATGGCAATATTCCTTACAAATTTTGCTTAACCATCACATCAAATATCGCTTAATCATCACAGGGATGCCATCAGGCACGACAGGCAGGGCCGTCCATCCTCCCACATACCTGTTGCACCAGTTCTGTGGGCCAGGCGGTCTCATTCCTGGGGGGGTGACCCACTGTCCCACGGGTTGCTTGTTTAAAGTGCAAAACCTTGCAATGTGGCCTACATCGTTGCAGCGGCGGCAGATGGGCTGTCCTGTGGCATCATAGCGATCGCTGGCTGATGTTTGGGCCCCTGCATGGACTGTACAGCTTTGGCTAGCTCAGCCATACGTTTTGTAAACTGCTGCACTTGCAACAGTAAGGCTTCAGAGGTAACAGTTTCTAGTTTCTTTGCGCTGGTCCCACTCTGGCCAGTAAAGAGGGCATCATCTCTGGGTGGCATGTTAGAGTCAGTCGCTGTGTGGGTGCTGTGCTGCTGGCTGTTGCTTTGCACAGCACTCATATGGCCCAGTCATTAAATTGCACAATGTCCAGGTCAGGGTTTTGCAGGGCCATCACATGTAGCTGTGTTCGTTGGACATGAGACTGGAGCCCCTCAATAAGCTGTTCAGTCAACAGCTTGTTTTCATCTTTTGCACTGTCGGGGTCTGCCTGCTTCATGGCCCTCAATGCCTCTTGGAGATTTAATATAGAGTCCTGTATACTGTCCTGAACCTGTTGATGCACCCATAAAACCTCAGTTTAATCTCCGCTGCAGTACGAGAGTCAAAGACTTCTTTCAACCTGGCTAGGACTTGTGCAACAGTCTTTTATTCAGTGTCCTGCCAGGACTTTACCTCTCTTTGGGCCACACCAGTCAATTGTCTTATTAACATGGTCACTTTCTGTTCCTCTTTCATGGCATATACTCCAAACAAACTTTTCAGTCTCTCCTTCAAGTCATTAAGGGTACCTTGTTCCCCTGAGTATTGCAGTAACCATGTCGCTCCTGGCATGTAGGGCATTAAGAACAGCATGACTGGTGCTGGTGCCACAGCTGCGGCTGCAACCGGGGCTTCGGCTTGAGCTGCATTGGTGGCTGGGGTTGCGTCGGCACCTGGGGCTATTACCGGGACCACCACAGGTTGCTCTCCCTCCTGATCAGACGTATTCCTCCTCCTAGTGAACTGCAGCTAGGTTCTCATTCTCTGCTGGCTGTCAGTCTACCTCTCCGCAGGCGGGGAGTTTAGTGCACAGGGATTTCCTATTCAGGGCCTCTTGCGTTTTCGCCAGCTGATGTCAGAGCCCGGGGCAGGGATTCTCTTGGCGCCCCTGCTCAGGTTCTGCCCATGATGGCACACCCCCTCATCTTCCCGCGCACCGCTCAATAATGGCGGCTATCACAATTTAATAAAGTCAGTGGCACACAGTACGATATTCTGGTTGTGACACCAGGAAGAATGATGCACCCCCAGGGTTGTGAGATGCTTGGAACCTGGCTTTAATGCTTATGGGGAAGTCACGGGGTCGAGACCCGACACCGTGACCCTGAGTATCAACTTGACAGTTCAGTATAGGTGGTTGTGATGCTACCCGTGGTGTTGAGCTGTTGGGGCCGACGCTGTGGTGTGGGACTTCTAGGGATGATGGGCTTGCAGCTAAGGTAAATCGCTCCCCACAGGTGGAGCGTTTCCCCAGGGCAACCAGTAAAGTATATGGCAATGATAGGCCGTTGGAGTGCAGCACTGAGGGCGCAGAACAATGGGCAGACACACAGTTTGTAGTCTCCTTTACCTTTACTGATGGTAGCAGGTCCAGACCATGGTACTGTTCACAGGAGATGGTAGGAATAGAGATGAGCGATATTCGATTGAACATGTTCACCAATTTCAAATTCGACCTGTTTTGGGCTATGTTCGTGTTGTTCAACAAATTCGAATGATTTGCTAAAAAGCAAATCCTTTTTGGCTAGAAGCAGAGTGTGTCAGGCAGGGGTGTAGCACTGTTGTGAAGAAAGCTACATCGCCTGTGTTTACAAGCCTTTTTTCACTGCATCTAGCCAAGCAAATCCTTTTTGGCTATTAGCAGTATGTGCCAGGCAGTAGTGTAGCACTGTCGTGAAGAAAGCTACAACTCCTGTGTTTGCAAGCCTTTTTTTTTTACTGCATCTAGCCAAGCAAATCCTTTTGGCTAGCAGCAGTGTGTGCCTGGCACTGGTGTATCACTGCTGTGAAGAAAACTACACCTCCTGTGCTTAGAAGCCTTTTTTTACTGCATCTAGCCAAACAAATTCTTTTTGGCTAGTAGCAGTGTGTGCCAGGCAGGGGTGTAGCACTGTTGTGAAGAAAGCTACACCTCCTGTGCTTAGAAGCCTTTTTTTTTACTGCTTCTAGCCAAGCAAATCTTTTTTGGCTACTAGTACTGTTTGGAAAGGCAGCTGTGGTCCAGTGTTCTCTTGAAATCTACCGCCACACAGCACGGAAAACTCTTTTGTATTGCATCTGCCCAAACCTAGTTCACAAAATCTATTTAGGGTAGTACCACTGTTTGGCAAGGTAGCTGTGGTCCAGTGTTCTGTTGAATTCTACTGCCACACAGTGCAGAAAACCCTTTTGTATTGCATCTACCCAAACCTACTTACCAAAATCTATTTAGGGTAGTACCACTGTTTGGTTAGGTAGCTGTGGTCCAGTGTTCTGTTGAAATCTACCGCCACACAGCGCAGAAAACACTTTTTTATTGCATCTACCCAAACCTACTTACCAAAATCTATTTAGGGTAGTACCACTGTTTGGCTAGGTAGCTGTGGTCCAGTGTTCTCTTGAAATCTACCGCCACACAGCGCGGAAAACTCTTTTGTATTGCATCTGCCCAAACCTAGTTCACAAAATCTATTTAGGGTAGTACCACTGTTTGGCTAGGTAGCTGTGGTCCAGTGTTCTCTTGAAATCTACCGCCACACAGCGCGGAAAACTCTTTTGTATTGCATCTACCCAAACCTACTTACCAAAATCTATTTAGGGTAGTACCACTGTTTGGTTAGGTAGCTGTGGTCCAGTGTTCTGTTGAAATCTACCGCCACACAGCGCAGAAAACACTTTTTTATTGCATCTACCCAAACCTACTTACCAAAATCTATTTAGGGTAGTACCACTGTTTGGCTAGGTAGCTGTGGTTCAGTATTCTGTTGAAATCTACTGCCACACAGCGCAGAAAACCCTTTTGTATTGCGTCTGCCCAATCCTAGTTACCAAAATCTATTTAGGGTAGTACCATTGTTTGGCCACTCAGCTCTGCTAGTTTTACATCCATATTTTTTGTGCCAACAACAACAGAGTTGCCAATTAGTTACCATCAAATATGAGTGGTAAAATGTCTGGTGATGGTGGAAAGGGAAATAGGCGTGTTGGAAAGGGTAAAAATCTTTGTGTCCATGAGGTAGGTGCCAAAGTAATAGAAACATCTGCTGAACAAATACCATCTTTAAGCAAAACTAAAATGTCTAATTCTTTTCATGGACGATTTGCTATCATCCCTTTCTTATGCAGTAGAGCATCGGTAAAACTTGTAGATGAGGCTCAAAAAAGAGCAGGTGCTGCAATGGATATCAATCTCTCCATCACATGGGCTCTCCACCTCAACTTCAATATCACAAACACTCCAATCCTCAGAGGTGTCACCCCAATCGCACCTGCTTCCTCACAGCTCACAAGTCTCCAGCCGCCCCACTGACTATGGGTTAACACAGATAGGTGAGTCTGCAGATCTGTTCACTCATACTATAGCCTGGGAATCAGAGGTCTGCTCCAAAACATCAGTGAGTCAAGATGAGGAAATGATTTGCACCGATGCCCAAAATCTTTGTGAAGTGGATCCAGGCCTAGATGAAGAATGGTCCGAGCATAATGTAGACCCTCATTCTATAACTGTAACCCCTGTTGGTGGAGACAGTGAGACAGATGAAGATGAGACTCAGATACATGATTGGAATGACAATTTGACTTTGCACTCAGGGCAGGAAGTGGTTGGCTCTGATGACGACGAATGTGAGAACACACAGTGTAATGATGAGGTTGGAGATACCACTAATGGTACCTTTACACGCCGCAACAGGATGGTGGCAACAACCAGGTACATGAGAGAAATGTATCTTGCACCGCCCAAATCAACCCGAGGTAGCGGCGTGAGAAGACGGTTGTTGCCACCCGCCACTGGAGGCACCTGTTTCAGAGCAGCACCCTAAAACAGGTGGCTTTCAAGGCGATGGTTGCGGCCTGTATCGGCGTGTAAATAAGGAACAGAAGGGTTGTTTCGACACCATGCTATGTACCTGGGGCGTGACACAGGCTCTGGGTTACCGCGCCCCATCAGCGATCATTGGTGGAAGCTACTGCGTTACGATTGGTAGACGCTGCATAGGGCGACATATTTATTGAGCTGACCAGTCACACTACACAATTGCTCGAGCGTCATGTATTAGTCAGCCTCCTGCGCTGGCTGCCCAATCATGATGTTATTGCTTTGTCCTATCAGCGTATGGAATTCTCGTAATCCACAATTGTAGCACGCCTATGTGTTGTCCCTGCTGCACCAGGTCCTCCCATATTACCTTCTGTTACGGCGTGTAAATGAGGTAAGGTGCTCTACAGAAGGTAACTTTAGGCGCCCGGCGGTGCATCCAGAGATAGATTCAACCTTCTGTAGTGCACCTTATAGCGGCGTGTAAAGGCGATGCGGGTACCGTTTGTAACCGTTTGTGCGTGCTCGTGCACGTGAAGCACCCGGTTGTTTCCACCATCCTGTAGCGGCGTGTAAAGGTACCTTTAGAGTTGAAATTCTAAACATTATGGGTCTTTTTACACCTGCGCTAGCTGCATTTGGCTGCATTGCATTAGCGATGTGCAAACGCAGTCAAGCGCAAATCTAACGCTGTGTGCACGTGAAGCACCCGGTTGTTGCCACCATCCTGTTGCGGCGTGTAAAGGTACCATTACTGTTAACCCACAGGCAGGCAGTTGATGAGCTCAGCAGAGGAGGTGGAGGAAGATGCTAGTGATGAGGTTAGGTTGCAGTTTCCTGGACAGAGATGGAATCCTGGAAACACATCTAGAACTGCGTCCTCAGCCACAACTTTGCCTCTGTGCAGAAGCCGTGGTGGCTCTGCAGGTCGGATGAGTGACAGGTGTAGGTCTGGTGGGCTAGGGGCCCAGCTACCTCATGCAACAGCTCAAACTGTTTTTCTGCTCAGACAAAGTCAAGCGGCACAAATATCTGCCTCATCGACTAGTAGCACGAAACATATTGAGGTGGAGGAGTGACAGTTGTAGGCCTGGTGGGCTAGGGGCCCTGCTTCCTCATGCAACAGCTCAAACTGCTATTGTGCTCACCAGTGCAACTCAAAGTCCTTTAGTAATCTTCAGATTTCATTATGCTTTGCACACATTCAAGACACCAGGTGACAGAGACAGCAAAACAACAACATAACATCCTTGAACTTTTGAATGATATACTTTACAAAAAGGTCTGGCTTGAGGTCATATGTCCAGAATACACTTCCTGGATGGATTTTGGCTTACTCATGTACATTTTGGCAAATTGCATTTTTTTATGTCTATGTGTCAGCAGTTTGGTCTTTCCTTTCTGCAATAGTGTTTCATTTCATTCAAATGTCAACGGCTAGTATGTGCTCAGACTGATGCACCCTGAGCTTGCAGACAGCTTGAATTTCTTTGTAACTTGATTGGGGCTGATTGTCCACCATCCAGATTTTCAAGTGTTGCAGATTTTCATCAATTTTTCTGTACCATCCATATTCAGGGAGATTACTACAGTGCTATGAGTTGTAAACATTTTGATTATGTGGCGGCCCCACCGGGAAGGCAGCCACCAGAGGTACTGCACTCCTGCGGTCAGTGGCAGACCTTGTGCCAAGAGGGCCCTGGTGCAGCAGCTGATGGTGAGGAGGGGGGATGGAGGGGTGCTAGCGGATGCTGGCGAGGAGCGGGGGGTGCTAGCGGATTTTGGCAAGGAGCGGGGGGGTGTGCTAGTGGAAGGTTGGGAGGAATGGGGGGGATGGTGCTATAGGTGCTGCGACTCCTACCTGCGCATGGCCGCGCGGTCCTGGGAGCCGGGGCGGCAGAGGAGAGGAGGGGCGGGATCAGCCAAGGGAAGCAGGAAGCTTCCCTCAGTTAACCCCCTCTCCTCTGACAGGGTCATGGGGGTCGGCTGGGGGCACCCCAGCAGACTTGAGGGGCCCCCTAGCTGGTTGGGGCCCTGGTGCAGCTGAACCAGCTGCACCATGGTAGGTCCGCCCCTGCCTGCGGTTAAGGTGAGCAGCACCTCTGCTTTCTAGGTGCTGGGATGGTGCAGTTGAGCCAAAACATACATACTCACACTCAACCTGTAGGCCCCTGGGACGGTGGGTGGACCCTGAGGGAGACCCCTGGTCAAAAAGGGGGACAGGAAAACGAGGAAAAGGAAAGCATAGTTGGAAGGAGAAAGTCGGGAGTGTGGAGGCGGTGTAGTGTCTACACTCGTGGGCTGGAGCACGACCACGCTCGCCCACAGGAGGGAAAGACCAACAGGTGAAGAAAGAAGAGAAAGCCCTTGGGGTGCAGAAGAGACATCGATCCCCATACGCCCATATCTGTTGAGACAGAGGGATGACAAAAGAACACAGCGCGGATGCTGTATGCTCGAATCATTGAACTGGAGGCGCTAGGCTTCTAATGGGAGCTGTGGGTGAACACCCGACACAACTTAGGGAAGGTGTCTGAACTAAGGAGCAGTGCCCGGGAGGAGACACAACAGCACCCTTGGCTAACGGTACTTGAGCTCTGTGTTTCAGAGGCGCTGAGAGCCTGGGGGACTGAGCAGTGTCACGCTCGCCCCAGAAGAGAACTACCCCTTATAGCGCTTGGAAGAGTAAGAGTAAGAGAGAGACCACCAGTGACAGGGACACCTAGAGAGAATGGAAAGGGCACCAACCGTGGCTTGACTGCACTGTCCCGGTTCTGGAAACAACACTGAACCGGAGGTTGGCAAGAAATGTACCCGGTGGCCATGCTGAAACAACTAAGTAAAAGTAACAGAACTCCAGCTGTGGTGTGTGAGACTTTTATTAGCGGTTACCACCGGCTGCAGTGGCCGTATGAGAAATCTGGGTACTGTTGATCAGTGAACATCTGCCAAGATATGAACTGACTCCTCCATTCTGCCACCCTGGGAACCGCACTTCACCTGCAGGGAGCGGAGCCATCCAAGCTGCCAGTCACCATCCCCAGAGGATCTGAAGCAGTGGCGGCCGCCTGGCGCATACGCAGTTGCGTCCTGAATACCTCTTTCCCTAGTCATCTCCTGTCATCAACCCCCATTTATTAAAGTGACACCGCCAGGGTCACGGGACTTGGTCTCGGTCCCGTCTGTCCCCGTGAAAAGAACCGAGAAGGTGAAGAGAACAACAAGTAACTGCCTAGTTCCTGAGTCTTCCCTGGCCCTGGAGTGGGCGTGTCAACCTGGCGTCACGAACAGGATGCGAGCGGCCCAGTAACATCGGGTCTCATGCACCTTAAAGAACTGTTAAGAACTGTGTAAGAACTAGTGGTGATAAATGGCGGTGAGAAAAAAACAATTGCCACATGCAGGTCTGGGGGCGTGTCTAGGTCCTCGTCATGAGAAGGACCTTGGAAAAGGTGCGAAGTAGCAGGCCCGCCCCAAGTACTAAAGAAAAGCCAAGGGGGCCTGCTATCAAGAGTTACTCTGCCTAGAGGAGTGAGAAAAGGTCAAAAGGGTGAGGCTCAAAGATGACAGAACGAGAGAGAACTGCATGGTGCGAGGAGCAAGGGAAAATCATGGTGAGCAGCGGTTTTGAGACTCTGGCGGGTGGACAAGAGAGTGAGAGAGCTCCTAATGAAGTTGGGGAAGCTAAAGACTTGGTACGGTTTACCGGGCCAGAGGACTTTGCTGAGGCCATGAGTGAACTGAGACACTTACTGAATGCTGCACAGTTGTGGGTTGTGAATGCTTGTAAGCAGTTTCAGCTGCAGAAAGCGGCTAGACGAGCACTGGTGTCTGAGCCTCCCGAACCAACAGCAACACCGGCACCAGTGGAAGAGCCACTATCAGCACCAGTGGAGGAGTCACTGAACCAGATCTGGTCGGTAACACCAGAACTGACCGAGGAGCCACCGGCTGCTACACCTGACTCACCTGAATCCGCGCCGCAGTCATGGGGTGATGCCACAGAATCTGAGGACAGAGAGAGCTCAGCAGAGTACCCAGAGGTCGACAACAGCTACTGGGAGTAGAGACAAGCTGCCGAGGAGGAGGAGAGATGACGACGCAGAGACCATTGGCAGCTACAGGAGGAGGTGAACATGGAAGAGAAGGCGTGCATGAGGAGGACCTTGGTCCCCAACCCAGCGGAGCGGCGCCACGGTGTGGTTGTGGACTTCCACCTTCGAAATGGCTAAGTGTTCATAAAGGAGTATGGACTGGAGCAGGAGGTGTTTGTAAGCAGGAGGGATGTAGAGTCGTATCTCACAAGGGAACACTCCTGTCAAGACCTCCACCCCGGAGAGGAGGTCAGCTACACCCGATGCATGGGACGGCGGGGCTGGTACGCGTTGAGTGTGTACAAAATCCTGCAGCTTCGAGCCCCGTGCCAGAGCCGGATGGACTTTCAAGAGGGGAGGACGATTTGCAGGCAAGTGGCCCTAAACCCTAAAGTAAGAGCTAAAAAGCCCATGTAAATAGTAGGTGGAATGAATGTTAAAATGTGTAAATATTGTGTATGACTGGTTAGTGAGGTACCAGGAAAAACTTTAGTACTGTAAAAATGTAAATTGTTGAATGTAAATAGTTGACCCGCCGCGATCACAGTACAGCCGGGAGGAGGACATTGACAAAGACTTGTTTTGAACCCCGGTAAGGGACAATGCTCAGGAGACTGTGGACTTTGCCTTTTAATGAGCACTTTTTATTTTTGTTTTTGAGAGCACCTTCTATTTTTGATTTTAATACGACGACTGCACCAGGACTGAATTGCGTTGTTGGACTCTGTTTGTAACATTTAAGCACCAATGCCTCCCTAAAGGGAAGGAAAGTAATGCTTGAATCTTACTATTATTGTTGATATGCATAAAAAAACTTTTTGTGAGTGTCTGAGTACTGCGTTGCACAGGAACGAGCTGACATTTGCCAAGGGGGAATGTGGTGCCGCCACCAGAGGTACTGCACGCCTGCCAGAGGAGCAGTGCCTATGCTTTCCAGGTGCTGGGATGGTGCAGTTGAGCCAAAACACACACTCACTCTACCTGTAGGCCCATGGGACAATGGGTGGACCCTGAGGGAGGACCCTGGTCAAAAAGGGGGATAGGGAAAAGAGGAAATGGAAAGGAGAGTTAGAAGGAGGAGCAGTCAGGAGTGTGGAGGCGGTGTGGTGTCTACTCCCGTGGGCTGGAGCATGACCACGCTCGCCCACAGGAGGGAAAGACTGACAGGCGAAGAAAGAAGAGAGAACCCTTGGGGTGTGGAAGAGACATTGATCCCCATACGCCTGTATCTGGCGAGACAGAGAGGCTGGTGGACGACACAGGGAACTGGCCCTAAACACGGCACGGATGCTGTATGCCCGAACCGTTGAACCAAAGGCCCCAGGCTTCTAACGGGAGCTGTGGCCGAACACCCGACACAACTTGGGGTAGTTGTCTGAACTAGGCAGCTTTGCCCGAAAGGGGACACAACAGCATCTATAGCTACGGTATTTGAGCTCTGTGCTTCGGAGGCGCTGAGAGCCTGGGGGGCTGAGTGGTGTCACGCTCGCCCCAGAAGAGAACTACCCCTTATAGCGCTGGGAAGAGAAAGAGAGAGACCACCAGTGACAGAGACACCTAGAGAGGAAGGAAAGGGCACCAACCGTGGCTCGTCTGCATTGTCCTGGTTCTGGAAACAACTCTGAACCAGAGGTTGGCAAGGGACGTACCTGGCAGCCATGCTGAAACAACTGAGTAAAAGTAACAGAACTCCAGCTGTGGTGTGTGATACTTTTATTTGTGGCGACCACCGGCCGCAGTGGCCATATGAGAAATCGGGGTACTGATGACCTAGTGAACATCTGCCGAAGTGCGAACTGACTCCTCCATCCCGTCGCCGTGGGGACCGCACTCCACTTGCGGCGAGCGGAGCCATCCAAGATGCCGGTCACCATCCCCAGAGGTTCTGAAGCAGCAACGTCGCCCTGTCCGCATACCGCAGGTGGCATCACGAATACCCCTTTCCCTAGTCATCCACTGTCATCTACCCCCGTTTAATTAGAATGACACCGCCAGGGTCACTGGGCCAGGTCTTGGCCCCCGTCTGTCTCTGTGAAAAGAACCGAGAAGGTGAAGAGAACAACAAATAACTACCCGGTTCCTGAGTCTTCCCCGGCCCTGGAGTGGGTGTGTCAATTATGTTGCGCACTGTGGACAAAGGAACATCAAGATTTCTGGAGATGGACCTGTAACCTTGAGATTGTTGATATTTTTCAACAATTTTGGTTCTCAGGTACCTCAGACAGTTTTCAATTTTTCTTTCTGTTCTTCAGGCTTAGTGTGACACACACCGCCAACATTGATTTAGCTTCTTCCTTTTTGTTTTATCAGGTGTGATTTTTATATTGCTCACACATATTATTTGCCAGAGGTGAGTTTGTGTGGCACCCCTGCGGTAGATTGGCACAGGTTCCACCAATGCAAGGAGGGAATTACACCTTGGTTAACATAGCACACACCACCTTCCACCCCAGACCTGAAGGGGGAGCTCTACTGGCTGCCTTAAGCCAGTCCCCCTTTAAGAACATCCAGGCCTGAGGGGAGGAGTTAGTTAGTCCTAGTAGTTCAGTTGGAGTTGCAGTGTGAGAGGGAAGAGAGGAGACGGAGGAACTGGTCGCTGGGAGAGATCCAGGACCAGGGACCACTGACTGCTGTGCGCACCCTAGGGAAAGGGTCGGAGGCAAGTGGAGAAAGCAGGGAACTAAGAAAGGGAACCAGATATAACAGCCCTTTAGTACACCCGAACAAATAAACTAAAAGAAGGAAGCAAGCGCAGATAGGGTCTTATCTTTTTAACAATCAGCGGCTAAAGAGCCGTAATGAACACTGCTCACCTGGTCTAGTTGTGTGACACACAAGCAGTATGAAAAACATGTAATGGCGGCTGCTGCTCGACCCACACCTCCACGTGCTATGTGGTCAAATTCCAGAGTTTTCCAGGAACAATGTGATACACTCCCTGATGACAGAGCATAGCAGGCTCCGAAACGCGTTGGATGGATCCAAATAAAGGTATAGAGTGAACTTCTGATTCAGTCATTTGTGGCAGCGCGGACCGCCGACACATTGTCCCTGGAAAACTTTAGTACACCCGGACACTGCCAGCATTCAGAGCTACAGCAAAAGCCCAGAAGACTCAGGAGGAGTTTAGCCCTGAGGAGAGCTAGTAAGAGACGCTAAACTGACCAAGTACAGGACCAGGGGCTATAGGAGAAACAGGGACCCCGCAGAAGGACCTCATTGCCAGTTTAGGACAAATCCCAGAGAGGGAGAAGAAGCGGTGGGTTCAGGCTCAGGCAGGACTCATCTCAACCACAGAGCAGAGACAGAGGAGGCCTCATTACTTTCTAAGGTGGAAGTCCCAAGTTGCACCAGGGACCTGGTTATTTCTCTGGACTGTACCTGTTGCATTGTCATCAGTAAAAGGTACCGAAACAACAATCCCTGTGTGTCTGTGTGCCTGTCCAACTGCCGCCATTCACCGCTGTGTCAGCAAAGACTTAACTACTACTCCCCTCATCCATCCCCACTGCCCTGAGGTAAAGCTCCACCTGTGGGGAGCTGTTCCACACTCTGCTGCAACCACCATCACCTCAGTGGCCGGCCGCAGCGCTGGTATACCCGCTACCAGATACCATAGGTGGCGTCACGTTAACAATCCCCTTATCCCCCACCGTTCCCCGCCATTGAGGGTCCAGGGCACGGCACCAGGGATCGACCAGCCGTGAACCCCCATCAAAGCTGCCATCAGCCCCGGTAGTCGAGTACCCCATCCCCTGTCGACCGCCTCATTTGCATGAGCATCACATGCTTGAAACACAGTTGTTTACCCACAATTTTGAAAGTGTGCCTACAAAATTTGTTCAAACCATTTTCAACCGGGACTGATGGTGGCTGGATGGGGAGATCACGGGTGGTCGGGATCCCGGTTCCGTGCCCTGGTTATCATTTGAAGTAGATGGTGGGGAAAAAGGGAGTATTTAGAGGGGATCGTGACGCCATCTGTAGTTCCTGATAATATGGTACCGGCGCTGCAAGCCGGCCGCTGAGGTGATGGTGGGCGCAGCAGAGTGTGGGACAGCTCCTTACAGGTGGAGCTATTACCTCAGGGCAGCAATGAAGGAAGATGGTGAGGAGGGCAGTAATGGTGAGGGTTGGTGTTGCAGTTCTTACCCCTTTGCTGAGCTGCTGGTAATGCTGAGCCCTCCGGGCACTGCAAGAAGGAAAACAGAGTCCAATTCAACTTTAACTCCACTTTAATGGTACCGGCAGATGGTGATGGTATATGGTACAGTCTGGTTTACCGGGGGTCTGTCACCAGTTTCAGGTTTCCCATTATGGAGTCTCTAGATGTTCTTCCTTCTATGGCTTTCTGGGTTTAACTGATTCTTCCTCACTTCTACCACCCTCACAGAGCTCTCCCGCCAGTCCCTTGATCTTCCACGGTGGGGCACGGTTATCCTTTCCCAGTTCTAAGGGGAGACCTGTCATTCCAACCACCGGTATTCGGGCTGTTGCCCCTGTGATCTTGGATCTGATTTATGGTCCTGAGGGGCGAGGTACCCTGTGGTGCTGTCAGCAACCAGTTTAGTGTTGGGCCTGCAGCTCGTCGGTCGGCAGCCAGAGATGAACGTCTGACTGCTTCGGCTACCCGCACTGCCGATGCTTCCCCAACGTGACCAACCAGCTCCAAACAGTCCTGGCCCATTGCCCTCTGTCCTGGTTCCCCCTTTGAAGGTTTTGGTTCCTCACAGCAGCGTTGCTGTCAGGCTAGTCATCGCTGACTGCCTTCCCAGCACTAACTAACTGAAACTTTCCCTCCCACTACTCTATCCTAGGCTCCACCCCCACCCCTTTGGGACCTACTAAATTATCGCCCCCCCTATTCTAAGTGGTGTGGTCCTAGGTGGGTGTAAAAACAGACTCCATAAGGTGAACCTTGAACTGGCAACTTTACAGAGTTAACCCATTATTATTTAAAGTGCAATACTACCCTGTGGCGCCTAGTCACAGGGACGCCACACATACAAAGGAAATAAACATGGGTAATTGCAATAATTTTCTGAGAGAAATACTTAAATTTCTAGAACAGTTTAAAAGCGGCCAGCACTTTCAGCCATGACTGTTGTGAGGCACCGCCGGCATGATTCGCATGGCCGGGGTACATCACATGTAGGATCAGAGGATGATCCTGTGCACACTGGCCAGTTTTCCTGTGATGATAATACTGTGTGAACCAACCTGAACACAATGAGGTTTCATGAGCCTAATGAGCGGCAGTGAGAGTGGGATGAGATCGAGGAGTCCATGAGGAATAGGATGTAATGAGTGAGTGCTGACAACCCGGAACACAGGGAGTTAACCTGAGCTGTGTGACAGGCTGATTAACAGCGGCTGAGGGGGTGTGTCCATGTGGGAGTGGCTGGCACGATAAGAGCCGGCCACCTGAGTGATAGAGATAGATTCTGGAGGCTGAGTTTCATTCTGGAAGCTGAGATTGATTCAGATGGAAGCTGAGACCAGCCAAGTGCAGAGCAGTCTAGAGGCTCTGAGTACATGATGGGAGCATGCTAGCTCCATGCCGGTGCCGAGGTCCGGGGTCGTGTCCGCACCTGGAGGGGGAAGCTGTGGTTGACCCGTGGACGCTAGATCGGACGTGGTTCACCTCACGTCCGGGAAAGAGCCTGTGGGGATGCCTGGTGGAACCTGTGACACAGGTAGCGAGACCCGGATCCGTGCCCGGTAAGAAAGCAGTTCCCGAGCGATAGTGTGAACTGTGCACCTAGTGTGTAAATCATGTTAGGCGAGTATAGACCGCCCTTGGGACCGACTTAGTGGAGTCCGTTAAAGGTCCTGATGAACCGGAATGTATGTAGCCCTTGGAGGCAATTGTATGTAGTGTGCCAGGCGGGCATAGACCGCCTTTGGGTCCGAGTCAGAGTGCTCAGTTAAAGGACCTGATGAAACAATGTGTTTAACTATGTGTATGAGGGCTTAGGTAATGGCCCTGAATGAGAGATGATGACCTATGTAAGACCCATGTATAATCATGTGGAGAGACAGTGACCCAGCTGGTATGGATGATGTTGGAGGCGTTCCGTCCTTGGGACGAGAGGGAGGCTTGCCCTGCTGCATGCAGAGGGTACCTGATCCCTCAACCACGACCTCTAATGGTGTGGGTGTGCCTGTGGTGCCAGAGGCAGGGGTAATAGGGCTCCTAGTAGGTAACGGATGTAGAGGTTCCCGTGCACTATGGTTTGCCAGTCCCTGTAATGGGCCATGGAGGGGCCACAGTCCATGGATGTGGGCTGTGAGCAGGTGTGTGATCCATGGACGTTTGAATGATGGATCACATACGGTGTGTAAGGACCCGGTCAGGCAGGATTCCTGACTAGGGGTGAATGTATATCATCATGCTGGGGTGACTAAAGCCAGGCGGCAGGTACCGCCATTGGGACCCACAGGGCCCGTTGAGGCGTATGTAACGAAGGTCAGAAGCAGGGGTTAGAAGGGCTCCCGTACTGGGTAACGCGTGGTTAGGCCGGAGGCCGCAGCCCCACGGGTTACTAGGGTTTGCCAATCCCTGTTATGAACCCGGAAGGGTCATCATCGTACTGTAACTTATGTATAGTGTAAGTAGGCCGGAGGCCGTAGCCACCATGGGAGCTATTGGTAGAGCTCCAATGGGGACAGAGATGGTTACAGGTCCCGGGTTACTATAAAACGTTATGTGCAATATAAGTGTTATGTGATGTTAAATGTAAATGTATGGTGTATTTATGTAAAGTGTTGTTAATCAATGTGATATGTGTCAAACATGCTACCTGGGTTATGTGATTAATATGTGAAAATAAACGGGTAGACATTGGTTAACCTTATAAACACGTGTTCTTGTCGTTTTGCAAGCGGGTTCCCCGGTTGCTACCTCACACTGTATATAACATTGAATACACTGAGACTGCTATATAAATCACATACTGTAGGAGACATTGAGACTGCTGTATACACATCACATAACATCACATAGGATAGCCTTATGGTGGTGTTACACGCAAGGATATCCTGAACGATATCCTTACAAAAGTCACATGACAGACATCGTACGAACGATATGTATATATCATTCGTGCGTTTTCACACACAAGGATATCGTTAACGATATCCATTTTCGCAGCACGCCAGCATCGGAGGGAGATTTTTCCATCCGATGCTGAGCAATGCCTGTGCAATAATGTGCCAGTGCTGTGACAGCAGCACTGGCACAATATTGTATGTAAAATAGTTTTAGAGACTTAAATTTATTAGTTTTGTGTGTGATTTTACAGGTAAAAGCTGCTGCTGCAGCTGTGTGCTACATGTCGGCACACAGCAGCAGCAGCGGATATGATTATGGAGATTAAGGGGTTAATAATATTGTGCTACATGGCCCCAGAGAGTGGCCACACTCCCCTGGAGCCATGTAGCACATTACATTTTCACTGCAGAGGTTAAAGCAGTGAGTTAACAGAAGCCGCACATTGTCGGCTCTGCTACTTCCATTCATTAAAAGCTGTCGGCTACTTTAATGTTACAGTGCGCCGTGAACAATTGTTAACTTGCTTCATGAATAGGGAGGTCTCTGAGGCGGTCGACAAGGTAGGGGGTACTTGGGTACCGGGGGTGATGGCGACTTGGATGGGGGATCACGGCTGGTCGGTCCCCGATCCCGTGCCCTGGACCCTCAATGGCAGGGATGGTGGGGGATGATGGTGGTGAAGGGGAATAGTTACATGACCCCACCTGTGGTACCTGGTAACTAGTATACCAGCGATGCGGTCGGCCGCTGAGGTGATGGAGGTGCAGCTCAGTGTAGTACAGCTCCCACAAGTGGAGCTTTACCTCAGGGCAGTGGGGATGGATGAGGGGAGTTGTAGTAGCGTCTCTGCGGTTAACGCTGTGGGTAGCGGTGGGTAAGAAGGCACAAACACACACACAGTGATCTTTGTTTCTGTACCTTTTACTGGTGACAGGGTAACCAGGTCCCTGGTGCAATTCGGGACTTTCACCTTGGAGAAGTCCTGCCTGTGACTGAACTCACCTCTCCTTCTCCCTCTCAGGGTTTGCTCTAAACTGACAATGAGGTCCTTCTGCGGGGTCCCTATTCCTCCTTTGGCCCCTGGTCCTGTGTTTGGTCAGGGTGAGTGTCTCTTAGTCTTTTTATCTCTGGGGAATTTGGTCCTACTGGTCCTTCTGGGCATTTACTGCTACAATGGATGCTGGCAGTGTCGGACTCTGGTGTCCGGGTGTACTACAGGGAAACCGGTTTTGTTCCCTTCTTTAATTCTCCTATTCTCCACTGGCCTCTGACCCTCTCCCAAGAGTGCAGCACAGCTGGGTCAGTGTTCCCTGGTCCTGGGCCTGGATCGTTCCCAGCGACCAGCTCCTCACTCCTGCTCTCTCCTCTGACTGGAACTAACTGGACTCACTGCTTCTCACTGGACCAACTGACTCCTCCCCTCAGGCCTGGATCTTATGAAGGGGATCTGGCTTAAGGCAGCCAGTAGAGCTCCCCCTTCAGGTCTGGGGTGGAAGGTGTTGTGTGCTGTGTGTACCAGGGTGTAAATCCCTCCTTGCACCGGTGGTCCTGTGGCAATCCCCTACAGGGGTGCCGCATCTCTGAGGTACTTAGGCTAAATGCGTACAGTACCTGTCCCTGTCCAGCGTGCTGATCTCTTCAGCATTAATAACTATTGGCCGCGCACTGGAGTTTCAATGTGCGCAGCCCATAGTTATTATTGCTGAAGCGATCAGCACGCTGGACAGGGACAGGTACTGTACGCATTTAGCCTAAGTACCTCGCAGACCTCTCTATGCATGAAGCAAGTTAGTAATTGTTCACGGCACACTGTAACATTACAGTAGCCGCCGGCTTTTAATGAATGGAAGTAGCAGAGCTGACAATGTGCGGCTTCTGTTAACTCACTGCTTTAACCCCTGCAGTGAAAATGTAATGTGCTACATGGCTCCAGGGGAGTGTAGCCACTCTCTGGGGCCATGTAGCACAATATTATTAACTCCTTAATCTCCGGAATCATAGCCGCTTCTACAGCTCTGTGGCGACATGTAACACAGAGCTGCAGAAGGGGTTTGACATGTAAAATCACTACATAAAAATGTTTTAATAAAAGATTTAGAATGAAATGACAGCGGCAGAAATAAAAATCTTTTGAACAATATCGTTCAAAAGGTTTCACACTGAACGAAGTGTCACATCGTTCAGAGGTTAATTGGACGACGAACGACAGATTTGAGGTCAGGATCTCAAATCTTGGATGAACGATCTAACAATCTTTTAATCCTATATCGTTAGTTTACACGCAAGGATGTGCAAACGATATCCTTGGAACGATCACATATCTGTGACATTTCAAGGATATCGTTCAGGATATCCTTGCGTGTAACACCACCAAGATTGCTGTATACGTCACATAGGATACACATGGGAAACACTGGGACTCCCATATATAAATCACATAGGAAACTCTCAGACTGCTGTATACAGTAGTATACACTGAAACTGCTGTATACAACACATAGAAGACACTGAGACTCTGCTGTATATATCACATAGGATACACTGATACTGCTGTATGCCAAGTGTTGACTGCTTTGCAGTCCATGTGCGATGATGCTATCCTTTTAATCTGAGTCAATTTCCTTTGGCACATTGAGTGTTAATCTGCTGATGCTGCTATTGCTGTGCAGCTCTGCAGGTGGATGTAGAGGTGGAGGGGTGTGTCAGAACATTCTGTTCTCCACTCCCTCAGTCTTTAAAGAGTTTCATTTCCTTCCACCGGGTTGTCGCAGATAAAGTTTCACTCTACCTTTAACCGTGTGGGCTGAAGACGTCTTTGTGTTTGTGCTGAAACTTCTTGGAGTTTTTCCTACGTTGGAAGTTGCTGTATATCCCTGTCCGTAGTGGGAGGTGGGATGGAGTAGCACAGGGCTGGTTGAGGAGCAGAGGGCAAGGGTGGTGCCCCAGATCTCCTCACCATCTGAGGCACCTCTGAGTACAGGGCTAGCCAGGGACTCCAGTCCAGGGCCAGACTAGCTACCCAGGTTTCTTTGCCCGTTAGCACCAAACTGCTTCCTTTTTCTCATCCGCTATACTACATGCATGACACTGTATAAATATCACATAGGATATACTGACTGCTGTATAAATCACATAGGAGAGATGGAGACTCTGCTGTATACATCATATAGGGTACACTGAGACTTCTGTATACATCACATAGGAAACACTTAGACTGCCCTATACATCACATAAACCAAAAAATAATGAACCATGCACACAGTGAACGCGTCTGTAGGACAGTGTTCACACCACCAAAAGACTGAATCACAAACAGTCAAACAAACGTTTAAAAATACTCTGTTGTAAAAAAACACAGTAAAAAGCAAGTGCTGCTGAAAAAGTAAAATACAGGGTATTTAGTTGATACGTTTTTTGCAAAAAATGTATACTAAGCTGCTCTACCAACTTCAAGGTAACCCGTATTAGAGCTGATGTATTTAAAACCTGACCATGTGTATTGGTACCTAAAATGAGCAGGATCCAGACAGGTCCAATGTCTGACTTGGACTGACTGCAGAAGACAGCTTTTTATGTGCAGGGCTCAAGGGCTTATGTGTACATCACATAAGACTGACGGAGACTTCTGCATATACATCAAATCTATGTCCCTGATCTATGACTGGGAAATGTAGCCTGCATAAGAGGAACCATTTCAGTATGAAAGAAGGAACCAAGGTAAAAGACAGTACATCTACTAAAAAAGAAATTCACAAGGCATACACAAGAGCCCCTACAAATCCTTTAATAATAGCCTTTACTGTACTATAAATGTATTTTTTTCTGAAGCGCTTTTTGTAACCTTTTCTCTTGCACTTTTTTATGTTGAACTCCAACACCTGCCATGTGTTCTCTAGCTGTGAGCTTGTGCTATTACCTAGCAACTTATTCTGGAGGCCGTGGATATCTAGACTTCATATTTTCCTGCAGTCTGAGTAAGTCCTGGTGCCACACATTGACACAATAGTTTACATTTTCCAACGCATGTGACGCACACCAGGGGCCAGGGTTACTCCCGGTTTAGACAGGCGATTCTTCTCCTTCCTTGTCACGGGTGGACCGCGCCTGCCGGTAGTGGGGCCCGGTGTAGTACAGATCAAAATTGAGGTCGTCTTACGGGAACAGATTAAAGGGGGTTTAATTTGTTTTCTTCGTGACGCCACCTATGAGTAGATTCGGTAAGGGCTACCGACGCTGCGGAACCTCCCGGGGTGATGGACAGCAGCAAGATGTTACGCTCCCCACAGGCTGAGCGGTGATCCCCGGGGGCTGGAGCTGCTCAAGATGTTGTGCGACAGCTGCGGTTACCTTTAGTTCATGACGGACAGTTCATAAGGAGACACGGACACAGATAGTCTCTGCAACGGTTCTTTACTGTAACCAGCAGGCAGTACATGGCTTACAGTGGTTGAGTAGAAGACCGGGTGGACTCAGCAGTGATAGTGTTCCTCAGAGATCCGCAGTGTACCTCCTTTCTACCTCCTTAGCTTCTCTTGCCAGCGTCGCCCAGGAATACCAGGTCGGGTACGGGGAGGCTGCTTCAATGCCCTATCCATGATGTACGTTCTGGATTCTTTGGGGAGCCTTGGGTCCCTCGGTGGGTACACCGCTGGTTAGACGACTGGAAACTGGCTGGTGGTGGGGTGCTCCTATAAAGCTGCTCCTCCACGGGGCTGGTTCGCGTGGCAGAGGTGAACTGCTGCCAGCTTCGGTACCAGTGAACCGGCTGTAAGTTGTGGGCACGGGAGTCTTTTGGGAACCCGTGTAGAAATGCCCATTCCCGGTGGTTAAGGCCTCAGGTGCTGACACCCGACCGGTGACGGCCCAGGGGCCCGCACGGGGTGCGGAGCCCCCGCTCCTCTCCAAGTTCTGTGTTCTAGGTTCTAGATCCCAGACTCGACTCTGTTCTCTCTATCTAGATTATGGTGTGTTCTACTTCACTACCCTAACACTCCACCCACCAGGACCTATGATTGGTCCCCTGTTCTAGGTGTTGTATGTTGGGTTGGATCTCAGAGTTAACTATTGCACTGCTTTGTCTAGAGAATATTGCGGCTGCAATACTCCCTTGTGACGCACTCGTTGCGGGGCGCCACACTCCCCCTTGGTTAAATCAGCTTGTCCCCAAGCGTCAAACTACTCACATTACAGAGGTTTTTACATTTTTATACATATATGACACACCTTTATTAAAATAGAAAAACAGGTAAAGGTATGCTTTGGTGATATAAGCAAAGAAACAGGTAATCACTTTGTGCGGACCCGGCGGGCGGTCGGCTGTACTTTAACTAGAGTCCAGGCTGTAGCCGCGAGATCACACGGTCAGTGATTAACGGGAACAGAGTCATTGATGAAGTTCAAGTTTTAAAGTCACTGGCTCTGAGGGTGATGGCGCACCCGGATAGCTAACCACCCATCTGCACAAGCATAGCGCTCGTAGGTGATAATATCGCCCCGGTATAGGTCGCGATCGGGATGTCCTCTTGGCAAGTTGGACTCAACGTCCCGGCGCCCCACAAACACCTCCTCATTCAAACCCACCTCCCAAGCGAACCCCCACCCGGTATTTAAATTAAAGGTGGAAATTCTACCTTCACGGCGGAGTTCATCAGGCAGCGGCGGCTGGCGGCGAGCCTCGGCACGGGCCTCCATGTTGGCGCGTTCTCGGGCTTGCCACTCCTCTCGTCGTTTCTGGCGTACATCTCCGTCGTTACGGCTCGGGGTGTAAAGATGAGTAATGGAGCTGGTGGTTTGGCGGGAAGCTTGAACTTGGCGGGCTGTCTGTATCGGAACCCGGTGGAACGGCACAGGGGAAGGTATCGGCAGTGCACCCGACCAGTGTACCCGAGCTGTGTGCCCGGAAGGAAGTTCTTTGTTGTCTCCCCAAGCGAACCCGGTGTCGAAATCCTCAGCGGTGCTGTGGGTCTCGTCGTCATCCTCTCCGACCTCTTCCTCGATGACCACATCAGGCTGCTCGATGGTGAAAGACGTTGAAGCTTGTTCCGTTGTACAACGGGGCGGTGGTGCTGCGGATCCTTCCGTAGGGACGTCCTGCAGGGCTTCCAGGCTGCCTGCCTCTTCATCTGTTTCCGCAGGTAAAGGTGTTTCAATCCCGGTTACCCGGTAGGCCTCGGCAATGGCAAGGGAAGCCTCTGGTACGGGATAAAACAGGCGACTGTCTCTGTAGTGGTGAAACATGTCGCGGGTTCCTCAGTGGGAACCTGGTAGAGATCTAATTCTTCCATGGAGCGTGTTATGAGCTCCGGCTCAAGAACGGGATCGGTTGCGATATCGGTCGCTGGAACGGGTCGAGTTGCGGCCTCCACCGGAATGACACAGTCTATTGGCTCAGGTGACGGAGCAGGACAGGTGGTAGGCGAGGGTGAGGCGGTCGAGAAGCTGGTGATGTCGTCTGGGCTTGGAGAAGCTGCACCCGGTCGGCTCTGCTGCATCGCATGGTGTAGTCGTCTGCCTAGGGTCGCGCTCCAGCTGCGAATCGTCCATTCCACTGTCTCTAGTAACCGCACCCGGAGGTCTTGTAGAGCCTCTAGCCAGAAGTCGGGGCTGCCGTCTATAGTAAGGGCAGGATCCGGACCCGGTTGGCTGATGGCTGCTCTGGCCTCCGCCTCGACCTCCTGCATCAGGTCTTGGAGTCTCATGCTGGCCATTCTTCTTTGGAGGGAAACCACACCCGATCAACCGGTAAGACGTTCTGTTTGAGCTGGTCAAGAATTCCGTCTGTGTGTCTATGTATGACACTCCCATCTCCTCTGGGCTTTTGTAGTCCAATCGTGGGAAAAGTCTTTGGGGTCCGCCCCCATGGTTGATTCGAGCAATCAGGGCGGACAAAGAGTTTGGCGCCTTTTGTCTTTAGCCCTCCCACGATGAGGGGGGGGTTGACTCACTCCTGGGCTTCACGTGGCGGCTTCTTGTGGCGGGAACGCCATCTTGGGCGCCATCTTGACCCAATGGTGTAAAGGCGGGAAAGTTCTTTTAGGGACGAACAAAGTCCAATTGTAGACAATAAAGTCCAGTTTAAGCACAATATACCCGTTGGGTAACGGGCCTGCTCGTATCCTGTTCGTGACGCCATTCTCTGACGCACACCAGGGGCCAGGGTTACTCCCGGTTTAGACAGGCGATTCTTCTCCTTCCTTGTCACGGGTGGACCGCGCCTGCCGGTAGTGGGGCCCGGTGTAGTACAGATCAAAATTGAGGTCGTCTTACGGGAACAGATTAAAGGGGGGTTTAATTTGTTTTCTTCGTGACGCCACCTATGAGTAGATTCGGTAAGGGCTACCGACGCTGCGGAACCTCCCGGGGTGATGGACAGCAGCAAGATGTTACGCTCCCCACAGGCTGAGCGGTGATCCCCGGGGGCTGGAGCTGCTCAAGATGTTGTGCGACAGCTGCGGTTACCTTTAGTTCATGACGGACAGTTCATAAGGAGACACGGACACAGATAGTCTCTGCAACGGTTCTTTACTGTAACCAGCAGGCAGTACATGGCTTACAGTGGTTGAGTAGAAGACCGGGTGGACTCAGCAGTGATAGTGTTCCTCAGAGATCCGCAGTGTACCTCCTTTCTACCTCCTTAGCTTCTCTTGCCAGCGTCGCCCAGGAATACCAGGTCGGGTACGGGGAGGCTGCTTCAATGCCCTATCCATGATGTACGTTCTGGATTCTTTGGGGAGCCTTGGGTCCCTCGGTGGGTACACCGCTGGTTAGACGACTGGAAACTGGCTGGTGGTGGGGTGCTCCTATAAAGCTGCTCCTCCACGGGGCTGGTTCGCGTGGCAGAGGTGAACTGCTGCCAGCTTCGGTACCAGTGAACCGGCTGTAAGTTGTGGGCACGGGAGTCTTTTGGGAACCCGTGTAGAAATGCCCATTCCCGGTGGTTAAGGCCTCAGGTGCTGACACCCGACCGGTGACGGCCCAGGGGCCCGCACGGGGTGCGGAGCCCCCGCTCCTCTCCAAGTTCTGTGTTCTAGGTTCTAGATCCCAGACTCGACTCTGTTCTCTCTATCTAGATTATGGTGTGTTCTACTTCACTACCCTAACACTCCACCCACCAGGACCTATGATTGGTCCCCTGTTCTAGGTGTTGTATGTTGGGTTGGATCTCAGAGTTAACTATTGCACTGCTTTGTCTAGAGAATATTGCGGCTGCAATACTCCCTTGTGACGCACTCGTTGCGGGGCGCCACACATGCTTTGAAGACAAGATGAAAGTAAAGTTATAGTAAGGAGGCACAGAACAAATGAGCATTAATGAGTGTAATGACGACAGTGAGGGGGAAATAGCAGTGATTGCCATAATTAATATGCAGGACGTTGTGCTTAACAGAATGGACAACCAACCATATGGTCAACCAGAGTGAACGTAGTACTCTGCAATGACTTAGGCCTCATTGACACATCAGTATTTTTGCGTTAGTGTTTTTTCAGTGTTTGTATGCCAAAACATGAATGTGAAATGAGGGGGCTGCATATAGGGATGAGCGAGTCTACTCGTTACTACTCGTTACTCGGCGAATAGTAGGTTACTCGCTGTACTCGTTACTCTGCGAGTTTCCTAGCGATTACTCGCATAGTAACGAGTCCAATGTAAATCAAGGGAAATGCAATTCCTCTACTGCTGGACCCTATAAAGAGGTCTGGCAGCAGAGGAAAAACCTGCGATTCCCTAATTTATTGTTTATAAGCTGGTGGTAAAAAGCCGGTAGCTGTAAATTGAAATCGGATTGTCCCGGTCCGGTTCAATCCGGTCCCATAGTCAACAATGTTAAACTGAACCGGATTGACCCAAACCGGGACAATCCGGTTTTCTCCGGTTATAAAGAATAGTACTAAAACGGACAGGGTTAACCCTGTGCAACCTAACATGGGTGTCTATGTAGCCGGATTCGTCTACAAAACCGGACCGGTTACCGGACACCCACTGTTATCAGTGAGCAATAGGGATGTGCGAGTCTACTCCCGTATTCAGTATTCGGTATTCGCCGAATATAGAATATGTAAAATGTTAACAGCCAGCCCAGCATATTAGCCAACCATACTTGGTAATGCCGCAGCCATGTTGGTTGTGGCATTACTATGATTGGCTGCTGTCCAGCGTCATGCCTAAGTCATGTATGAGTGATAGCCTGTATATAAGCCTTGTGTGGCACCCTGGTTGGTGCACCACAGAACTCTTGGTACCCAAATGGAATGTACAAAGCAAGCAACACTCACCACTTACAACACCTTAGAACACCCTGTTTCACCCCAGGCCTCTAGGGGGAGCTCCACTGGTCACCTTAAGCCAGTTCCCCCTATAAATAAGGTCCTGGAGAGAGAAACAGCAGAGTGTGCAGACGCTAGGAGAGCTGCAGGAAGTGTGCAATCACTGGTACTGGAGCTATACTAGGCCCAAACCAGCACACCCAGCAAGTGAGAGACCCTTGCAACTGGGATCATAGGACAGGAGAAAAGCACCTCTCAGGGATCGAAGAGTTACCCTAACTCTCCCTAACAATCCGGTTACTGGAACCGAGCTGTGGGGGCTACCACATAAACCACAGAGAGACCAGCACCAAAACCAGGGAGTTTAGCCCTCTGTTCACCTGAAGCACCCACGGATGAGAGCCCAGGGAAGAGGATAGATATCGCTTCACCCCCTTTGACAGTGCCCTCAGTGCAGTTAACCCAGGTGAATCACGTTCCACCGAACGTACAACCCGGTCCGGCAGGATTCCATGTCCACCCGACCTCACAGAGAGAGAAAGGAAGCCTACACACTGCTTGCTGTGGAAACTCCAGGAGTGTCAACCTCATCACCCAGTCCGAGTGTACCTGCTGCCACCAGTAAAGGTACGTAAAAGACTTTGTGTGTGTCCGCGCATTATTCCTGGATCTAACACGCAGCACTACAAAGCTGCCATATCCCATCAAAGACAGCTCCTGGCCCCGGGGAATCCCGCTCATCCTGTGGGGAGCATCCCATCTTGCTGCTGTACATCCCCCGGAGGCCCAAGCAGCACCGGTGAAATCACCGGAATTCCCGCAGGTGGCGTCACGACAACTACGAATTAAACCTTATCCGTTCAGCCAACCCCTTTTGATCTGGACCACCAGGCTCCACAGTCTCGGGCGCGGAACCGTGACAGGGAGAAGCAACGCCCGAGACGTGAAGACGCGGCTACGGTGAGTCACTTGCGCCCGCAATTTTTGGCACATTCCTGTGACGATCTGAGTTAGTGTACGGAGAGTTGGAGCAGATCCTTGGGAGTGTCAGTGAGTGTAGGAAAACCACCTCAAGATTCCTAAAATTTAACTCAAAAGCTCTTTTGAGGGCTACCAGGACAGAGGAGTTCTGTAAGGGACTGTAGGGCAGGGATATAGGCAGGAGCAGCTTTATAGTTCCACACAGCACCGACCTCATAGCTTAGCTCAGTCAGCTTGCCTCAGAGCTGAAATCCTAAGCTTATGTTTGTTATATTCAACAGATAATTTTTGGGTCACATTTACCCCTGCAGCGTAATATTTTTCTGGGCCAGTGCATTAGTAACATAGTAACATAGTAACATAGTTTTTAAGGTTGAAGGAAGACTTTAAGTCCATCTAGCTCAACCCATAGCCTAACATGTTGATCCAGAGGAAGGCAAAAAAAAACCATGTGGCAACACTAAGCTCCACATTGGGGGAAAAAATTCCTTCCTGACTCCACATACGGCAATCAGACTAATTCCCTGGATCAACGCCCTATCAAAGAATCTAGTATGTATAACTGATAATATTATAGTTTTCAAGAAAGGCATCCAGGCCCTTCTTAAATGTTAGTAGTGAGTCACTCATTACAACATCATGTGGCAGAGAGTTCCATAGTCTCACTGCTCTTACAGTAAAGAATCCACGTCTGTGATTATAATTAAACCTTCTTCCCTCCAGACGTAGAGGATGCCCCCTTGTCCCAGTCTCAGGCCTAAGAGTAAAAAGATCATTAAAAATGTCTCTGTACTGTCCCCTCATATATTTATACATTATTATAAGATCACCCCTAAGCCTTCGTTTTTCCAAGCTAAATAACCCCAAGTTTAATAACCTGTCTTGGTATTGCAGACCCCTCAGTCCTCTAATAATCTTGGTCGCTCTTCTCTGGACCCGCTCTAGTTCAGCTATGTCTTTCTTATACACCGGAGACCAGAATTGTACATATTCTAAGTGTGGTCGCACTAGTGACTTGTATAGAGGTAAAATTATGTTCTCCTCATGAGCATCTATGCCTCTTTTAATGCATCCCATTATTTTATTTGCCTTTGCAGCACCTGCCTGACACTGGCCACTAAATGTGAGTTTGTCATCTACCCATACATCCAGGTCTTTTTCAGTGACAGTTTTGCCCAGTGTTTTACAATTAAGCACATAATTGTACCTTTTGTTTCCTCTGCCCAAGTGCATGACCTTACATTTATCCCCATTAAAGCTCATTTGCCATTTATCAGCCCAAGCTTCTAGTTTACATAAATCCTCCTGTAATATAAAATTGTCCTCCTCTGTACTGATTACCCTGCAGAGTTTAGTGTCATCTGCAAATATTGAGATTCTACTCTGTATGCCCCCTACAAGGTCATTAATAAATATATTAAAAAGAAGCGGGCCCAACACTGACCCCTGTGGTACCCCACTGTTAACTGTGACCCATTGTGAGTGCGTTCCATTAATGACCACCCTTTGTTTCCTATCGCTAAGCCAGTTTTTAACCCACTTACACATATTTTCCCCTATCCCCATTGCTCTCATTTTATGTATCAACCTTTTGTGTGGCACTGTATCAAAAGCTTTTGAAAAGTCCATATACACCACATCCACTGCATTTCTTTGGTCCAGTCCAGAACTTACTTCTTCATAGAAGCTTATCAGATTAGTTTGACAGGAACGGTCCCTTGTAAAACCATGTTGATATTGGGTCATGAGGTTATTTTTCTTCAGATACTCCAGTATAGCATCTCTTAAAAAACCCTCTAGGATTTTACCCACAGTAGAGGTTAAGCTTATTGGCCTATAATTTTTAAGTTCAGTTTTTGTTCCCTTTTTGAATATTGGCACCACATTTGCTATACGCCAGTCCTGTGGTACACATTACACATCCTGAGCAATCCGGTTCCCACATTGCGGATGTTAAAACCGCTCCGAAAACTGCAGCCTGCATTATTTTTCACGCAGGCTGCAGAGCCGGAGACAGAAACCGGATTGCTTGTGAAGCAATCCGGTTTTTAGCAAAGGCTCCTATGAGGAGCGTTTCCTGCTCCAGTTTTAAGACTTTTGAAAGCTCAAAACCGGATCAGGTTTTCAAATAAAAACCTGATGTGTGACCCTAGCCTAGGTCACACTATGTGCCATGGCACAATACCACATGATGGTTGTGTAGTGTTTGGAGTAGGATGATTGGCATTTGTGTGCTTGGCATTGCCACATACTCCCCACGCAGCCTGGCAATCCGGGCACGAATATCCACAATCCGCACTGGGGACTTGTGCTTCAGATCTGCTAGTTTTTTTTGGATCTGTTTGCGGGTCCTCTCCACACCCAGTTCCTGGAGCAGGGCCCGCTGGATCCTCCTGAGGATGCTCTGCTTGCACAGGCGTGGGTGGCGGTGATGCTGGTGACACCAGTAGTCATGGCGGTCACACAGGTCGATGAGGATCATCAATTCTGCCAGACCCCATGTGGCAGTGCGCTGTACGACCGCTATGACTCCTCCTATGTGCAAGGGAGAGGCAGGCACTTGGCAGGCAGGGAGGAACGAGCAGAAACGTGATGACGTCACCATGCACACTGGCGCCGCCAAACAAAGATGAGGGCGCTAACAAGGTAGATGACCGCGGAGTGGGAGCAGTATAGTGTACCCAGCAGCGTCACCAAATTCACACACATAGGGCGATTGCAGTGCGTGGCCCATGGCACACATCTACGATGTGTAGGCCAACATCTGAGCTGTCATGTGTGGCATTATACTCGACACAGTGCTACTTAATACACGCAGACAAAATAGCTTGCGCTATTCAATGGCGTGCCTAATTGCACTGATTTTGCGGATGGTTGTGTAGCTGAAGATGTGTGTGGTGCTGAACGGACAGCTCTTCAAATATGGCGCCCTGTCAACTAACAGCCAATGGGAACACAGTAGCCAGCTGGTTGAGGTGATTTATTAGCCTGCACCTGTGCTTGCTTCACATTTGGGCTCTGACTGCATCCTGTAAGTGCATTTGGTTTTTGTTTTTGGCATGGATGGTAAGGTTTTTTGATGCTGTTTATTTTCTAGTAGTTTTTGTACAATTTAGATAGGACTGATGAGCATGGGAATCCGTGACGTGGATCATCAGCTTAAGTGTCTTGGCCAATACATGAACCAATATCCCATTCATAAAAGTTTTTTATCATATAAAAAACTTTTTGCACTTTTTTATCCATCCAGTGTGCAGTTGGGACCCTAGGGGCGCCATTCATCTAGTGGTGTAGAAGCATCGTACTGTGCAGCCCAATGCTCAGGCAGCAGAGCAGTTGGGTATCTTTCAGACACGCTGCATCATATGTATCAGTGTGAATGGTGTCCTATGCAGGCCCTTTGTATGCATGGCAAGTCGCCTCCCACACCTTGCTGGTTGAGGTGATTTATTAGCCTGCACCTGGGCTTGCTTCACATTTGGGCTCTGACTGCATCCTGTAATGGTGGGTTTACACGTCCCGATATCGGCGTCCAACTCCGACCAAAAGTCACGTGGTTCGTGCGTTGGACCCGATATCGTTCGTGCGTTGTATGGTGTGCGATGCACTAACGATGTCAAACCAATATCGGGGATCTAATTAGCCTGCTCCCCAACGGCGCGATATCGGATGCCGGTTGGAGCCGGATCGTGCTGTGTGACAGCCCAACTCCGATGTGAACTACAACGTTCCCCATTCACTCCCATGTTAAATGGTCGTTCCTGGGTTGGGGGGCGTAGACATCGTAGGGACGTTGTATCCCGATATCGCGCTGTGTAAACCGCCGTGCGATTCTTGGAAAACCGGCCACAAAATGTGCGCTCCCGTGCCGTCGGATCCAATATCGGACCGACGTTGGAGCGTGTAAACCCACCATAAGTGCATTTGGTTTCTGTTTTTGGCATGGATGCTAAGGTTTTTTGATGCTGCTTATTTTCTAGTAGTTTTTGAACACAGTAGCCAACACCAATCATCGCAGATGGGGCGCAGACTACAGCACGTTGAGGCACGCCTACGGGAAATCACAGAAAACGCTCTTATCATCATTATCGCCCTGTCACACGCCACAACACAGAAATCTCGCCTTAACAATTGCGCCTGATTACTGAGCACTGTTCAGGAATCAGATCGACTCGGCCGAGGGGCGATTTATCGCCGCAAAATTGCCAAATCACTCGCCGCAACCGTGAGGCAATTTCACAGCGATTGCTTCCGGGCGATATATCGCCTTTGTGATTTCCAGCCGAGATTGTGGCGTGTGACGGTACCTTTACACTTCACAAATACTTGCTATTTAATGTTAGTATCTATTTATATAATCCGCAGTTTGGAATTCGGGCACTGTAGCCGAATCCCAGAATGCTTTGCGGGACTGCGAGTGATGACGCGTAGCGTCATCACGAGCAGTCTCCGCTGCCCACCCGCCACCCCGCCTGCTGCCCCCGCAGCTCTCCTGCTGCCCCCCACCTCTCCTGCCTCCGTCGGCAGCAGACCCGGGGAAGACCCGGGGAGACAGAGCAGCCCCGGACCCGCACCCCTGCACATCCGCTCAGCAGACCCGGGGAAGACCCGGGGAGACAGAGCAGCCCCGGACCCGCACCCCTGCACATCCGCTCAGCAGACCCGGGGAAGACCCGGGGAGACAGAGCAGCCCCGGACCCGCACCCCTGCACATCCGCTCAGCAGACCCGGGGAAGACCCGGGGAGACAGAGCAGCCCCGGACCCGCACCCCTGCTGCTCAGGGACACAGGACACGCGGGCACAGACAGAAGCCCCGGACCTGCACCCTGGAGGGCACCCTCAACTACCACCAGCCGCCGCTCGCCCGGAGCTCTGTGATTGTACGCTGCAGAGCCGGCGGGCCTGCAGCCTGCTGTCACCTCCCCCCGCCCCTCAACTTGCACCAGCTGCCTCTATCACCTCCTCCCCGCTCAGCCCCCTCTATCACCTCCTCCCCGCTCAGCCCCCTCTATCACCTCCTCCCCGCACAGCCCCCTCTATCACCTCCTCCCCGCTCAGCCCCCTCTATTACCTCCTCCCCGCACAGCCCCCTCTATCACCTCCTCCCCTCTATCACCTCCTCCCCGCTCAGCCCCCTCTATCACCTCCTCCCCGCTCAGCCCCCTCTATCACCTCCTCCCCGCACAGCCCCCTCTATCACCTCCTCCCGCTCAGCCCCCTCTATCACCTCCTCCCCGCACAGCCCCCTCTATCACCTCCTCCCCTCTATCACCTCCTCCCCGCTCAGCCCCCTCTGTCACCTCCTCCCCGCTCAGCCCCCTCTATCACCTCCTCCCCGCACAGCCCCCTCTATCACCTCCTCCCCGCTCAGCCCCCTCTATCACCTCCTCCCCGCTCAGCCCCCTCTATCACCTCCTCCCCGCTCAGCCCCCTCTATCACCTCCTCCCCGCACAGCCCCCTCTATCACCTCCTCCCCGCTCAGCCCCCTCTATCACCTCCTCCCCGCACAGCCCCCTCTATCACCTCCTCCCCTCTATCACCTCCTCCCCGCTCAGCCCCCTCTATCACCTCCTCCCCGCACAGCCCCCTCTATCACCTCCTCCCCGCTCAGCCCCCTCTATCACCTCCTCCCCGCACAGCCCCCTCTATCACCTCCTCCCCACTCAGCCCCCTCTATCACCTCCTCCCCGCTCAGCCCCCTCTATCACCTCCTCCCCGCTCAGCCCCCTCTATCACCTCCTCCCCGCACAGCCCCCTCTATCACCTCCTCCCCACTCAGCCCCCTCTATCACCTCCTCCCCGCTCAGCCCCCTCTATCACCTCCTCCCCGCTCAGCCCCCTCTATCACCTCCTCCCCGCACAGCCCCCTCTATCACCTCCTCCCCGCTCAGCCCCTCTATCACCTCCTCCCCGCACAGCCCCCTCTATCACCTCCTCCCCGCACAGCCCCCTCTATCACCTCCTCCCCGCTCAGCCCCCTCTATCATCTCCTCCCCGCACAGCCCCCTCTATCATCTCCTCCCCGCACAGCCCCCTCTATCATCTCCTCCCCGCACAGCCCCCTCTATACTCTGCTCCCCGCACAGCCGCCTGTATACTCTGCTCCCCGCACAGCCGCCTGTATACTCTGCTCCCCGCACAGCCGCCTGTATACTCTGCTCCCCGCACAGCCGCCTGTATACTCTGCTCCCCGCACAGCCGCCTGTATACTCTGCTCCCCGCACAGCCGCCTGTATACTCTGCTCCCCGCACACACCCCTGTATACTCTGCTCCCCGCACACACCCCTGTATACTCTGCTCCCCGCACACACCCCTGTATACTCTGCTCCCCGCACACACCCCTGTATACTCTGCTCCCCGCACAGCCGCCTGTATACTCTGCTCCCCGCACAGCCGCCTGTATACTCTGCTCCCCGCACAGCCGCCTGTATACTCTGCTCCCCGCACAGCCGCCTGTATACTCTGCTCCCCGCACAGCCGCCTGTATACTCTGCTCCCCGCACAGCCGCCTGTATACTCTGCTCCCCGCACAGCCGCCTGTATACTCTGCTCCCCGCACACACCCCTGTATACTCTGCTCCCCGCACACACCCCTGTATACTCGCCTCCCCGCACACACCCCTGTATACTCCGCTCCCCGCACTGCCGCCTGTATACTCCGCTCCCCGCACTGCCGCCTGTATACTCCCCACCCCGCACTGCCGCCTGTATACTCCGCTCCCCGCACTCCCGCCTGTATACTCCGCTCCCCGCACTGCCGCCTGTATACTCCGCTCCCCGCACAGACCCCTGTATACTCCGCTCCCCGCACAGACCCCTGTATACTCTGCTCCCGCACAGCCGCCTGTATACTCTGCTACCCACTGACCCGCCTGTATACACACAATTCATTTCACCGCGCTCCCGATGCAATTGCATCGGGCCTTTTTACTAGTCTACTATATAATCGTCTAATTCTGTCTGTCACAGAAATCCCGTGTCGCTGATTGGTCGCCACGTCTTAAAGGGGCAGTCCCCAACCAAATCTAAAAGAGGCGGTCTCCAACCACATGTTAAAGGGGCAGTCCTCAACCAAGTCTTAAAGGGGCGGTCCCCAACCACTTCTTAAAGGGGTGGTTCCCAACCACGTCTTTAAGGGGCGGTCCCCAACCACATCTTAAAGGGGCAGTCCGCAATCACATCTTACAGGGGCAGTCCTCAACCAAATCTTAAAGGGGTGGTCCCCAACCACTTCTTAAAGGGGCAGTTCCCAACCACATCTTACAGGGGCAATCTGCAACCACATCTTAAAGGGGCGATCCCCAACCATTTCTTAAAGGAGTGCTCCTCAGCCACTTCTTAAAGGGGCGGTTCCCAACCACTTCTTAAAGGGGCGGTCCCCAACCACTTGTTAAAGGGGCGGTCCCCAAGCAAATCTTAAAGTGGAGGTCCCCAACCACGTCTTAAAGGGGTGGTCTCCAACCACATCTTAAAACAGCGGCCCCAACCACATCTTAAAGGGGCAGACTCCAACCATGTCTTAAAGTGGAGGTTGGCAACCACGTCTTAAGGGGGTGGTCCCAAACACTTCTTAAAGGGGCTGTCCCCAACTACTTCTTAAATGGGTGATCCCCAACCACATCTTAAAAGGACCATCCCCAACCTGTTCTTATAGGAGCTGTACCCAACCTCTTAAAAGGGCGGTCCCCAACCACATCTTAAAGGGGCGGTCCCCAACCACATCTTAAAGGGGCAGTCACCAACCAAGTCTTAAAGAGGCGGTCCCTAACCACGTCTTAAAAGGATGGCCACGACCAATCAGCAATATTGGCATGGGATTTAAATAATAATGTGTATATTTTCCCCGGAAAATCCTGTGTATTCATTGCATATTCTTAAACCTTCATAAATAAACTACATACATATTCTAGAATACCCGATGTGTTAGAATCGAGCCACCATCTAGTATTACATAAAATCCCAATAAAATACATATAGGTTTACTGGGGTAACATGAAAATAAACATGAAAAAGTTCATGCGGTATATAGTTTTTCAAGACACTATATGTGGGCATTTAGTGTCATAACTACAGTATGTGAGTGGACTTGGGGTAATATTACTATATGTTGGGATCTCTAGGGATATTATTACAATATGTGAGGAACACAGGGGACAATATTACTTTTGATTAGGTACTTGGAGCATTACTATGTAGCAGTAGTAATGGGGGCATTATTATTTTTTTTTTACAGGGCACTGAGGGGGCAGTTTTAGGGCGTTACTAATTCTTAAGGCAACAATCAAGGGACATTATTACATTATAAAAACACTTTGTATAATGATTACAGGTATAGACATGGGCCATTATTACTTGTTATAGAAAAAAGTTACAATTACTTTCTACAGTGCATTTAAATACATTAATGTTTTAGAGAGTCTATCGTCTAGAGCAGGGGTCTCAAACACACGGCATGGCTTCACAGTGTGGCCTGCGGCTCTGTGGACAACGTACGGATGCCGTAAGCCAGTGTGCAAGGAGTCTCTGCGATCCCCACTTTTTTATGACTTCCAGCTGCCGTTCCGTCAAGCTCCTTCACTCAGCTACATCAATGCAAGCTGCGGGCCAATCAGAGATCCGCAGCTGACTTCAGCGTTTGACGTCACTTGCGGGTCTCTGATTGGTCGGCGGCTTGCTGAGTGAAGGAGCTTGACGGAACGGCAGCCAGAAGTCATAATAAAGCGGGAACTGCGGTGGCCCATTACACACTGGATGAGGCATCATTAAGGTGTGTGTGTATGAAAAAGTGTGTGTATGTGAGAGAGTGTGTGTGTATATGCAGTGGCATATCTAGGGGGGCTGACGGGGCACAGCAGGGAGGGGGGTACCGCTGGGCCTCCTGCTGCAGCGCCTCCAGTCCCAGCAGTGTGAACCAGCTTTCTTCTCCGTCCTGCACAGCAGCACACTCTGTGCTTACAGGACCTGTGATCATGTCAATGGAGGGGAGGAGTCAGGGGTCACATGATCAGCTCCTCAGTGAAGGTTATGTGTGGGGTCTGCAGGGATTTACAGTGGAGCCGAGACTGTACTAGGTGTATGTAGCAGAGCTGTGTGTGTACTAGGTGTATGGAGTGGAGCCGAGAGTGTACTAGGTGTATGGAGCGGAGCCGTGTGTGCGAGATGTACGGAGCAGAGCCGCGTGTGAATGCGGTGTACGGAGCAGAGCTGATTGTGTACGGGGCAGAGCCAAGTATGTACAAGGTGTACGGAGCGCAGCCGAGTGTGTACAAGGTGTACAGAGCATAGCCGAGAGTGTACAAGGTGTACGGAGCGCAGCCGAGTGTGTACAAGGTGTACGGAGCAGAGCCGAGTGTGTACAAGGTGTACGTAGCGGAGCCGTGTGTGTACAAGGTGTACGGAGCGGAGCCGTGTGTGTACAAAGTGTATGGAGCAGGGCTGAGTGTGTACGAGTTGTAAGGAGCATGGTCGCATGTGTATGAGGTGTACGGAGCAGAGTCGAGTGTGTAGGAGGTGTATGAAGCGGAGCCGAGTGTGTACGAGGTGTACGGAGCAGAGCCGAGTGTTTAGGAGTGTAGGAGGTGTAAGGAGCAGAGCCGCATGTGTACGAGGTGTACGAAGCTGAGCCGAGTGTGTACAAGGTGTACAGAGCGGAGCCATGTGTGTTCTAGGTGTACGGAGAAGAGCCGAGTGTGTACAAGGTGTACAGAGCGGAGCCGAGTGTGTACAACGTGTACGGAGCGGAGCCGAGTGTGTACGAGGTGTACGGAGTGGAGCCGAGTGTATACAAGGTGTACAGAGTGGAGCCGAGTGTGTACGAGGTATATGGAGCGGAGCCAAGTGTGTATGAGGTGTATGGAGCTTAGCCGAGTGTGTACGAGGTGTACAGAGCGGAGCCAAGAGTGTATGGGATGTATGGAGCCATGAGCGTATGAGGTGTGTGTACCAGTGGTACACCCCCCGGATGCCGCTCCCACTTGTATACTCCCAGCCGCCTCTGCTGGCAGCATTCTTCTCCCGAGCCCCAGCCGCCACTGTCCGCCCTCTGCAGCTCAGCACGGTGGGGCACGATGATGTCATCACTGAGCGCCGCTGTACTGAGACGTGCAGAGCGGCAGAGCAGATGCTGAGGAGACTGGAGCAGTGAAAAGAGAGGTGAGTATTTACTTTTATTTTATTTAATCAGTGAGTACATTGATGGGAAACTATGCAGTGTGCAATATAATATAGGAAGACAATGGGGGTGCAATATACTATATGAAGTACTCTTGGGGTGCACTATACTATATGGATTACTTTTGGGGCCCAATATACTATATGGAGGGACAATGAGGGTGCATTATACTATAAGGAAAGATGCATCATACTATATAGAGGACTATGGGGGTGCATTATACTATATGGAGGACTATGGGGGTTCATTATACTATATGGAGGACTATGGGTGTGCATTATGCTATATGGAGCTATGGAGTACTACTGGGTTGTATTTTACTATATGGAGGACTATGGGGGTGCATTATCCTATTTGGAGGACTATGGGGTGCAATATACGATATGGAGGACTATGGGGGCCCATTATACTGTATGGATGACTGTGTGGGTGCATTATAATATATGGAGGGTTATGGGGTGCATTATAGTATATGGAGAACTATGGATGATGTATTATAATATACTAGATGGCGGCCCGATTCTAAAGATTCGGGTAGTCTAGAATCCATATATAGTTTATTTACTAATAGTTACGGGAGTGCGGTGAAATGAATTGTGTGTATACAGGCGGCTCTGTGGGTAGCAGAGTATACGGTGGCTCAGTGGTTATGCGGTGGCTCAGTGGTTAGCACTGCGCGGTGGCTCAGTGGTTAGCACTGCCGGTGGCTCAGTGGTTAGCACTGCGCGGTGTGGACTCAGTGGTTAGCACTGCGCGGTGGCTCAGTGGTTAGCACTGCGCGGTGGCTCAGTGGTTAGCACTGCGCGGTGGTCTCAGTGGTTAGCACTGCACGGTGGCTCAGTGGTTAGCACAGGGCGGTGGCTCAGTGGTTAGCACAGGGCGGTGGCTCAGTGGCTAGCACAGCGCGGTGGCTCAGTGGTTAGCAGTAAGTGCGGTGAAAGTGGTCAGCGCAGCGCCGTGGGCAGAGTGGTCAGCGCAGCACCGTGGGCAGAGTGGTCAGCGCAGCGCCGTGGTCAGAGTGGTCAGCGCAGCGCCGTGGCAGAGTGGTCAGCGCAGCGCCGTGGCAGAGTGGTCAGCGCAGCGCCGTGGGCAGAGTGGTCAGCACAGCGCCGTGGGCAGAGTGGTCATCGCAGCGCCGTGGGCAGATGGTGGATCAGTGCAGCGCGCCGTGGGCAGAGTGGTCAGTGCAGTGCTGTGGGCAGAGTGGTCAGCACACACATACACACACATACACACACTCCGCTATACTTACCACTGGCCCTGCGTCTTCCCCGCCGCCTGGATCCTCAGTCGACATGTCGCCGCCCCGGACGACTGGATCCAATATGGCATCTGGGAAGTCTGGCGAGACTTCCCGGACGCCATCTTGGACAAAGTATGTCGCCGCCCCCGGACGACTGGATCCAATATGGCGTCCGGGAAGTCTCACGTGTCATTGTGGTGCCCGGACAAGATGAAGAAACTGAAAAGATGACCTCGATCAGAGACAAGGTCATCTATAAGGTACCCAGATGTAAATGGTTATTTGTGATAATGACTAATTCTCATCAGTGCTGTGGTTCCTGTATGCTTTTATTGACAGCTGGTAACAACAGCTCCCAGTATGTCCTAACCACTGCTAATGATGCAGTAGGAGTTGTATGTTCATGCTGTACAGTTGTGTATGGGTCTGACCTGACATTACAATTGTTTTACTATGTACTGATGGTGGTTCTGTTGAATTTTGGTACTGATGAGGGTTGTGATTTCTGTAATGATGGGGGGTTCTTTTTATGTATTTCTGTACCTCTGGTGGGTTTGGTGAAGTATTTGTGTTCTGATGAGGCTATATTGATGTATTTCTGTACATCTGGTGGGTATGGTGATGTATTTCTGTACTGATAGGGGTTATATGGATGTATTTCTGTACTTCTGGTGGATCTCGTGATGTATTTATGCTCTGATGGGGATTATATGGATGTATTTCAGTACCTCTAGTGGGTCTGGTGATGTAGTTTTATGATAATTGTTCTGATCCTGCAAACATCTAACAATCCATAACTTGTAAGCTTTCTTGATATATGACTATGTTAATAAAGTGTTGTGCATTCTAACAAGTTAAGGGTTCTATGTATTTATTTGTTAGAAGCATTAAAGGGGTTGTCCCAAGCTTGTGATGAGTCTGCAGTCACTCTATGTGTCTCTATGTGACTACAGACTTCTGAATTCTCACAGAGCGTACACTGCCTGCTGTCAGGATTGTCTGGTGCCAGCGGTGAGAGTGGAAGGTCAAGTAACCATGTATGCAATTTACATACATGCAATCATCTGCTGACTAAACATGTGAGACTTCGATCAATGAAAGGAATTGAGTGAGGCCGGACACGTCTAGTCAGAATGTAGCGAGAAGTACATAAATCGGATACTTGTGTTCACATAACCATCCAATCTTACTTTTGACATGGGAGAATCCTGAAAAAGTGCAGTGCAAGCGCCATTAGAATTTGGAGGCCTGCAGTCACCTAGACTTTCATCTGAATCCTGGACAAGCCCTTTAATTATAACATTAAACACCTTAGCCCACTCCTAACAACGTGTAATATACTCACTCCTGAAACAGCTCTTGCTCGTTCCAGCTGTCACTGTACCTGTAAGTGTAAACTTCGCATATGGAAGATTGGTCACATGATGTCTCCTGAGACCACTCAGGGGGGAGTTGGGGGGGGTAAACCGAACTCTTGTCCCGGGTGCCAGAAAATCTAGATACACCTCTGGTATATCAGAGAGAGTGTGTATGAGTTTGTGTGTGTGTGTGTGTGTGTGTGTGTGTGTGTGTGTGTGTGCAAAAAGAAGAGAAATCAGGTTGGGACATCACTGTAAAATGGATCATAATGGGGAACATTACTACAAAAGGGCATCATGATGGTGTACATCACTGCAAAAGGGGATCATGATGGGGACATCACTTCAAGAGGGGATCATGATGGGGGATATCACTGCAAAAGGGGTCAGGATTGTGTACATCACTGCAAAATAGGATCAGGATGGTGTATATCACTGCAAAAGGGGATCAGGATGGGGGATATCACTGCAAAAGGGGATCAGGATGGGAATATCACTGCAAAAGGGGATCAGGATGGGGTATATCACTGCAAAAGGGGATCAGGATGGGGATATCACTGCAAAAGGGGATCAGGATGGGGAATACACTGCAAAAGGGATCAGGATGGGGACATCACTGCAAAAGGGATCAGGATGGGGGACATCACAACAAAAGGGGATCAGGATGGGGGACATCACTATAAAGGGGATCAGGATGGGGACATTCACTACAAGATGAGGTCAGAATGAGAATATTACTACTCGAAGGAGACCAGGGTGGACACATTACTACAAGAGAACCAGAATGGGGACATTGCTACAAGAAGTGGATCTAGATGGGGACATTACTATGAGAAGGGGATCAGGATGGGGACATTACTACAAGAACACTAATATAGGATGGGGATTAGGATAGGGAAATTACTACAAGAAGGGGACAAGGATAAGGACATTACTACAAGATGGGGAACATTACTAAAAGAATGAGACGAGGGGGACATTAGTACATTGAGCAAAATATTCTGAAATTACTGAAAGTCACTTAGTCCTACAAGGAATGCAGCCCCAATATCATTTTTTTTCTGTGTGTGGCCCATTAACCAAACTGAGTTTGAGACCCGTGGTCTAGAGGGCTGAAGAGGGGCATTATTGGTATGTAGAGAGAGGCACAGTTGTGGGCATTAATTCTAAATCGGATTTTGGTGTGCTAACTAAAGAAGTATTATTTTTTTATGTGCCATACAGCAGGTGCAGTAAAAGAACAAATAGAGGACAGGTTTAGCATTGAGGTGACAGTAGGATGAGCAGTTTGTGCAGATTGTGAATAAATGGAGCAGGTGATATAAATGTAAGAAGTCAAATGCGTATTTGTTGTAAAGTTACAGACCCTCACTCTTCATGGTATCTGTTTATATTTTTTTCTCTCTGTATTGTAAAATATTGTCTGTACATGTCTCCTCTGAATTGTAAAGTGCTGCATAATATGTTCGGCACTATATAAATATAATGATTATTACTGCTACAGACGAGTTGTGGCTCAAAGAAGTCGTCATGGAGGTCTGGGCCAGTTGGAAAAGATGGGAGAAGTGAACAACTTCATCAGAAAGAATGTCAGCTATAAATTGCTGTATATAACTGTACTGTAATCTTTTATATGGTCTGCTGGACTTGTAGCTACCTCTATACGTGACTGTATTGTTGTTATATCAGTCGTGGTCTTTGTATGGTGAATTTAATTACCGTAGTGACAGCATCATTATTTGTGGTGCCTACTATACCCATTCACTAGCAGAGGCAAACAAAGAGGGCCCTTATGCAAGAACAATATATGGACCCTTTGCTACCCAATAGATCATCACAATGTGCAATTCCTTCAGATTTTGAGGTTAAAGTGGGTCCCCTAAGCTTCTTGGGCCCCAGTGTGGCCACACAGGATTGCACCAATGATATGTCCGCCCTTGCACCCACTATATTTAGGGAGACTTGTTTTGTCTCCCCCATGATTCATTCACCCCTAGCTTTGCTTCAGTATATCAGTTAAAGTTATGATAAATTAAATTTATATTAATAAAATCTGCAATTTGGCAAAAAAAAAAAAAAATATGCTGGCACTTCTTTTTGGTACTGACAGAGTTAATAATCATGTTTGGACCCCAAAGGTTTGCATGCTGACTGACAAACTCCTAATGTCTTTTAATGGCTCATTTTCTTTTTCTTCTTTAACACAATGTAACACTTGGAAACAACTAGTCACACATTGGATGAAACTCCAAATGATTTTGCTTAAGTACCCTGACCTTTGTTCTCGGAGTTTTGAAAGCTGTGCTGGATGCGTTTCCACATTATGTAAAATCAAAACTCGTTAACATTAAGAAGCGCAGGCTACAAGAGCACTCAGATTAATCTGTACTAATAATAAAAAACACAGCCGAATAAAAGTGATGGCTTTGGATAAGAGAGAGCGATTCACTGTCTTGGACAGACACACAATTTTTGGGGTAAGCTTCAGCATTACTTGGAAAAGGTTGGAAAAAGAAAGAAGGATTTTTGAAATCCCTGATTTTCCAAGAGATTGGTATTTCTGCTTATACGTAAAGCACATCTGAGTCCTAGGGTTTTGATGTGGCTGTTTTATTGATCTAATTCTATTTTCTCAAAGAAATCCATCACATCACATAGAATAGCTCCCCTGTGAGATTAATTTAATAGAAATAGCCCATTTATTAGTAAATGGTGATACAATCCCTTTTATAGTGCTTTTTTATTTTAAGGTATTTTTTCCATTCAACTGTTTAATGTCTATTGGGGAAAAAAATATTTTACAGAAAGAAAATCAGTCACTTTGATGGCTCATAAGTGGATTTACATATGATGTCTGGTATAAAACATGCAAGGCAAACACTTTATCAATCATAAAATACTTTCACCACGGAATGACTACAGAATTGAGTAGACCCAAGAAAGATCATCGCATTAAAGTTTAGCCTAAAAAATAATGGCCAATCTGTACGTAAAAAAGCCAAAAAACAAGCAAGTAACAATTGTTTACATGGTAAAGGAAGATATTCTAGGCCCCACTCACACGTTCATTTCTCACATTCGTGTTCTCTGTGGTTTTTACAGATAGAACATGAACCCTTTACAGTCTATGGAGCTGTTCACATGTTCGTGTTTTTTTTGCAAAATGCGTCTGCAAAATATCATAGAGACATGTCAGGTTTTGAGCTAAGTCACAGATCAAAGTCAATCATACAAGCCAATGAGATGGTGAAAATAACAGCCTACACACAGATATCATCCGTGTTCAGTCCATGTGCTGTCTGTGAATAACATTGTAAAGGATAGGAAATGCTTTGTCACTTTAATTTTACACATGTGAAAATCTCTAATGAAACACTGATGGTAAACATAGGCTCTGACCAGGAGTATAGCTGGCCATGAGTGCTACAGTACCTAATCTCCCCATATTTTTCCTCTTTTATTTATGTTTTGGAAAGACTGTTGACATGAAACATGTAAGTGGTAAATGAGCTAAAAGTACATATTAAATCCTGATAATATGCAGAAAGCTTTAAAATTAAAGTTATGAATATATGAATCAAATTGACAGAATTATCTACATTAAGGCCGGCTTCACACCACGGTTTTTACCTTTCAGGTCCGGTCCGGTATGAACCAGACCGAACCTGATCAGGTTTTGCCACCATGTGTCCCTATGATGCGGATTGGTGCTATTTAGCCATCTGGTTTTGTGATTTTTCTCCCTTTTTGTGGATATCTGAAATTGCTACATGATTCAGATATCCAGTGGCATTGAGGTTTCCATTGATGAAGAATGGCCACTATCTTTGTACCTCATATACCACACCATACCATCAATTTTGTTTCCAACAGTCTTGGAGGGATTATCCACTGTGGGTTAGTGTCAGACCATAGCGTGGTTTTGTTTGTTAACGTCACCATTCACAAAAAGTTTGCCTCATCCCTCATCTGAAGGCAATTGTCTATGCTGTGAAATACGAGATGTGCAGCATCTGAAACAACGGATACTGGAAGCCTGTGCTAGTATTTCTTCTGAGGTGTTCCTATTAGTGTGTCAAGAGTGGGAGAAGAGGGTTGCATTGACAATTCCAACACTATAGGTACCATTACTTGAGGCAACGTTGATGCGATGTTGCCGGCAACTTCACAGCAGCGCGCACGTTTTTGGCACTTTTTCCAAGATTGCCTTGTAGATGTCACACGCAGAGATATCGTAGGCAATTCAATTACGATTTTGAAAGCAACTTTCGTGCACTGGGTATGAGCAACCCAGCAAGCGCTCTTTAACAATGTAATGAATAGGGGAAGTAGCTTTCAACATCGCTATTGCGGTGTCACACAGAGCCATACTAGCAGATTGCCTGAGCAACATTCGCCAGGTTTCAGAACATGTTCATAAACCTGGCAACTACGCTCAAGTAACTTATCGCAGTTTAATCGCCCTGTCAAACTTTGGAATGCATTAGCGATTTCAACGGACAACAGTGATGACTACGTCACTTTTGGGCGATGTTGCCTCGTGTAACAGTTCCTTATAGGCAGCACTTTGAACAGCATTTTATAAGTGGTCATAAATTTGTAAATAACTCATGAAAGAATAAAGTTATGTTAAAACCAAGCACACCATTGTTTTTCTTATGAAATTCTCAATAGGTTTGATGTGTCACATGTCCCTTTTCCCATTGAAAAAAATAAACTTGGATCCAAAATGGCCAACTTCAAAATGGCCACCATCCATCTGGAAAAGTTTTCCCCTCTCCCATATACTAATGTGCCACAAACAGGAAGTTGATATCACCAAACATTCCATTTTATTTAGGTGCATCCATATAAATGGCCTTCCCTTTACATCGCACCATCATTGCGGTTTCTTTAAAAGGGCAAAAACTTGGTCTAGGACAGTCTCTAGCCTACGGATAATGTTTCTGTGGATGGAATGTTAGTATTGTCAAACACTGCAAAACTATTGCCTTAAAAATTATTTAAAGAGGTAATGATTATAGCAATTAAAAATTTGAGATGACTTGTATGCTCACAGTTGTAATTCTTTCCATTAATAAATTTCCTATATAATCTATCAATTTCATACATTTATCTCTCTCTCTATTCTATAAAATCCCATTCCGATAAAGGTTTATAACAGCTTTTATCAATTATACTGACATTTTGTTGCAACACAGATTCCAAGATAAAAAAAATATATTTATCTACTCAATAAAAGAAAAACATGTTTGTATTAACGTCAATACATCTTCCATTGTGTAAGCAGCTGATTCATAAATTGACTAACAATGGTAGGAATGCTATATTTGCAATGGAAATATTTTTTTGTAAAGAGAACTGATGTATTCCACAGTTCCTGTGGGGCCCTAAAATAGCACTACCTCGACATTGTAACATTAAAGCAAAGTTGCTAAAATTAATAAGCCTTTTATTGAACAAAGATCAAATTCCCAGCTGTTTGGAACTTTTCCTTGGAATAAAAAGAAAAAAAATCCCTTGTGGGAGGTTTTATTGGTAACTTACATGAAAAGGGACAACCCTGCTGAGAAAGCAGCCATCATAAGGGAAGGGGAGGCCCGGTAACAGAAATGACTTCACCCCTCTGGTGCTATGCTAACTAAATGCAGCATTGAATGCAACATGTCTGCTGCATTCAAGGAAGGGGTCCCCCATGTCTCTAGTTCCCCTGTAAATTGTTAAAAAGACTTTAGAAAGTGTACAGATAACGAGTCTGGAGGGAATTACTCAGTAATGAGTCATTGCTGTTGCTGGTGTCCTCCCCGCCTCCAGCCCTCTCTGTGCCACTTCCAGTCCTCTCTTGTTCAGCCTCCTATAAGTGTCATCGCTGCTGCTGGTGTCCTCCCCGCCTCCAGCCCTCTCATGTTTAGTCTCCTGCATGTGTCATCGCTGCTGCTGGTGTCCTCTCCGCCTCCAGGCCTCATGAGGCTGAAAAATAGAGGGCTGGAGGTGGCACAGAGAGGTCTGGAGGCAGGGAGGACACCAGCAACAGCGATGACTCAATACTGAGTAAGTCCCTCAGGACCTGTTATCTGTACACTTTCTTAAGTATTTTTAACAAGTTAGAGGGGGGCAAGAGACATAGGGGACCCTTTCCCTGAATGCAGCAGACATGCTGCATTCAGTGCTGCATTCAGTTAGAATAGCACCAGGGGGGTGACAAGTCCTCTTTAGGCACATAGGATTTGTATAAATGACACAGTTCTCCACAAAACCATGGAGAAGCCAGACTACCTTTTACTTCAAGTCAAATTGTCTAGTAAGCAGAAAATAAAATAAAAAAAATAACCAGAGAAGCAGTAGAGTTAAAGTGCAAGTAAAACAATTATTTTATTACTAGATGGTGGCCCGATTCTAGCGCATCGGGTATTCTAGAATATGTATGTAGTTGACATACTGTGACTGACAGAACTTGTTAAGTCAACGTGAGTGAACTACACACACATATATATATATATATATATATATATATATATATATATATATATATACTGTATATATATATATATATATATATATATATATATATATATATATATAGCAGCGCTATGGTATATGGTGGTACATTACAGCATATGTATAGCAGCACTATAGTGTATGGCGGTACATTATAGTAAATGTATAGCAGCACTATAGTATATGGCGGTACATTACAATACATGTATAGCAGCGCTATAGTATATGGCGGTACATTACAGCACATGTATAACAGCACTATGGTATATGGCGATAAATTACAGCACATGTATAGCAGCACTATGGTATATGGCGGTACATTACAGTACATGTAAAGTAACACTATAGTATATGACGGATAGTATAGCACATGTATAGCAGCACTATAGTATATGGCAGTATATTACAGTATATGTACAGGTGCACTATAGTATATGGTGGTATTTTTTAGCACATGTATAGCAGCACTATAGTGTATGGCGGTACATTACAGTACATGTATAGCAGCACTATGGTATATGGCGATACTCTGCTCCCCGCGGCCCCCCACTCCTCCACAGTAAAAGTAAAAAAATCCTCAGTGGGGATACTCACCTGTCCGCCGGCTTGCTCCACCTCCGTCTTCTAGGTCCTACAGGCCTTTAGGACCCTAGGACCCGTCATTGTCTGGGAAACTGATCAGCTGATCGGTCACATGACCGCTAACTGCCGGGGGGGACAGGATGAAGCAGGGGGGCAGGATGGTGATGGGGAGGGGAGGGGGGGCAGGATTGTGTCGGGGAAGCAGGATGAAGGCGGGGGGGAGGATGGAGGCGCCGGGGGGAAGGATGGAGGCGGCGGGGGGGGGCAGGATGGAGCCAGAGGGGGGTCAGGATGGAGGTGGAGGGGGGCAGGATGGAGGCGGGAAAGCAAGAACAGCGGGGGGCAGACTGGAGGGAGCGGGGCAGACTGGAGGGAGCAGGGCAGACTGGAGGGAGCGGGGCAGGATGGAGGGAGCAGGGCAGGATAAAGCAAGCGGGGCAGGATGGAGCGAGCGGGGCAAGATGGATCAAGTGGGGCAGGATGGAGCCGGAGGAGCAGGATGGAGCCGGAGGAGCAGGATGGTGGCGGGGGGAGGTGGGGCAGGTTGGTGGCGAGCGGGGCAGGATGGTGGCGAGGGGGCAGGGTGTAGCAAGCGGGGCAGGATGGAGCGAGCGAAGCAGGATGGAGCCAGAGGAGCAGGATGGTGGCAGGGTGGAGCAGGATGGGGGGGGCAGGATGTAGCAAGCGGGGCAGGATGGAGCGAGTGGGGCAGGATGGAGAGAGCAGGGCAGGATGGAGCGAGCGGGGCAGGATGGAGCGAGCGGGGCAGGATGGAGCCGGAGGAACAGGATGGTGGCGGAGGGGGGCAGGATGATGGCAAGCGGGGCAGGATGGAGCGAGCGAGGCAGGATGGTGGTGGGGGGGCAGGATGGAGCCAGCGAGGCAAGATGGGGCCGGCGGGGCAGGATGGGGCCGGCGGGGCAGGATGGAGCGAGCGGGGCAGGATGGAGCCGGGGGGGCAAGATGGAGCCGGGGGGTCAGGATGGAGTGATCAGGGCAGGATGGAGCGAGCGGGGCAGGATGGTGGCGGGGGGGCAGGATGGAGCGAGCGGGGCAGGATGGAGCGAGTGAGGCAGAATGGAGCCGGAAAAGCAGGATGGAGCCGGAGGAACAGGATAGTGGCGGGGGGGCAGGGTAGAGGGGCAGGATGGTGGCGGGGGGGCAGGGTGCAGGGGCAGGATGGTGGCGAGTGGGGCAGGATGGTGGCAGGATGGAGTGAGCGGGGCAGGATGGAGCCGGAGGAGCAGGATGGTGGCGAGCGGGGCAGGATGGAGCGAGCGGGCAGGATGGAGCCAGAGGAGCAGGATGGCGGCGAGCGGGGCAGGATGGAGCGAGCGGGGCAGGATGGAGCGAGCGGGGTAGGATCGTGGCGGGTGGCAGGATGGAACGAGCGGGGCAGGATGGAGCCGTAGGAGCAGGATGGTGGCGAGCGGGGCAGGATGGAGCAAGCGGGGCAGGATGGAGCCAGAGGAGCAGGATGGCGGCGAGCGGGGCAGGATGGAGCGAGTGGGGCAGGAAGGAGCGAGCGGGGCAGGATGGAGTGAGTGGGGCAGGATGGAACCGGGGGGGCAGGAAGGAGCGAGTGGGGCAGGATGGAGTGAGCGGGGCAGGATGGAGCGAGCGGGGCAGGATGGTGGCGGGGGGGCAGGATGGTGGGGGGGTCAGGTTGGAGCGAGCGGGGCAGGATGGAGCGAGCTGGGCAGGATGGTGGCGAGCAGGGCAGGATGGTGGCAGGGACAGGATGGAGTGAGCGGGGCAGGATGGAGCGGGAGGAGCTGGATGGAGCAGGAGGAGCAGGATGGTGGCGGGGAGGCAGGATGGTGGTGGAGGGGGATGCAGGATGGTGGCGGGGGGGGCAGGATGGAGGTGGGGGGGCAGGATGGAGGCGGGGGGCAGGATGGAGCGGGAGGAGCGGGATGGAGCCGAAGGAGTAGGAAGGTGGTGGGGGGGTAGGATGGTGGCGGGGGGGCAGGATGGTGGCGGGGGGGCAGGATGGAGCCGGCGGGGCAGGGTGGAGCTGGTGGGGCAGGATGGAGACGGCGGGGCAGGATGGAGCGAGCGGGGCAGGTTGGAGCGAGCGGGGTAGGATGAAGCCGGGGGAATGGGGGCAGGATGGAACCGGGGAGGCAGGATGGAGCCGGGGGAATGGGGGCAGGATGGAACTGGGGAGGCAGGATGGAGCCGGGGCGAGGCAGGATGGAGCAAGCGAGGCAGGATGGAGCCAGGGGGGGGCAGGATAGAGCCGGGGGAAGGGCAGGATGGAGTCGGGGGGGGGGGCAGGATGGAGCTGAGGGGGGCAGGATGGAGCTGGGGGGGCAGGATGGAGCCGGGGGGGTCAGGTTAGAATGGAGCCGGGGGAGGCAGGATGGATGCGAGTGGGGGCAGGATGGATGCGGGGGGGAACAGAATGGAGCCGCGGGGGCAGCATGGAGCCGGGTATGGGAAGGGGGCAGGATGGATGCGGGGGGGCACTATGGATGCGGAGGTGGGCACGATCCCCTTCGCCCTCCTCTATTCTCACGTGTCTTTGGTAGTTGTCATGTGACAGGTCGGGCTGTGTGATGTCACATCAGCCCGCCCTGTCACATGACCGCAGTGTGATGGAGAAGACGGGTAAGAACAGCGGGAGGCGAGGGGGGACAGCATGGATGCGGGTGGGGGGGAGGCGGGGGGCAGTATCCCCCTCGCCTCCTGCTGTTCTCGCCCATCTGTACACAGGGCGGGCTGATGTGACATCACACAGCCCGCCCTGTGTACAGATGGGTGAGAACAGCGGGAGGGGAGGGGGGAGGCGAGGTGGGGGCGTGGGGGGAGAGGTGAGGTGGGGGCGGCGGGTTCCCTGTGTATCCCAGCAACAGTGGCGCTTTAGCGCCTGTCGCCGGGCTTCAGCAACAGCGGCGCTAATGCGCCACTGTCGCCAGGCTGCAAATTGGCACACAATTCAAACTTTGAATTTGCGCGCCAATTTGAATAGTCTGCGCTCATTGGTACCCGCCTCCGGCGGGCACCTATGAGTGGCTTCTGTCTGGCGCGCGATTTCTGTGACCGACAGACAGACGCCTTAGACAATTATATAGTAGATTACATGAAACTGGTGCACATTCGTGTCACCCTAGATCAGGCAGGCTGGTACAGAATCTGGCACTGCATTATGTTACCATAACACTCCATAATATTCAAGTTCACAAACAAAGCTGTAGTTATACAATCATTACAGTATATAGTGCTAATATTGCACAATCCCCAGTATACATAGCAGCAAAGTTTATATACACATTTTCAGTGCTATTGTTCGCACAAACATATGATACATATTACAATGTTCTCATATTACCAAAAAGTGAGAGCCCAGAGGAAACCCATGCAAACACAGGAAGAACATACAAACACCTTGCAGTTGTTGTCCTTGGTGGGGTTTGAACCCAGGACCCCAGCAGTGCTAAGCTGTAGTGCTAACCACTGAGCCACTATGTGAAGCTGCAGGCTGCATATAGTGTGTACACAGCACTGTACTGAACACACAGCCACACTATATACATATGTATTGTAATATAGTGTCAACCTGTATATATGTGGCGCCCCGCCATGCAGGCGTCACAGAGGGATACTGCACCCGTAAAAGAGGTGTAGATACTCCAGCTGCAAGCGGATTTTAGGATGATGGGTGGAACCCATACACAAGCACCCCCACACTAGATCACACAGTGGGAGGTACCCGGGAGGGAATAAACCACCTCTAGGGGGAGTAGTGAGTAAGTAGTCAGGCAGTGAGCCTGAGGGAGGAAGGAGGGCTCCTCAGCTGAGGGCCCAGGGAGAAGGAAAGCTATCCTAGGCGCAGACAGCAATTTGGGGTAGGAGAGGACAAAAGAAGAAAGTCAGACCTCAATAGCTTACCAGGCACCGGTGCCCACACCTGTGGGATCCTCCAAGGACCACAGAAGATCTTGGGATATATATACTGCTCAGGGTCTTAAGCAACAAAGAGAGGGTACCAGGCACCGTTGAAGGAGCAGGCGGTGGCCAACAGAAGGTAACCCGACAGGAGCGAAGAGAGAGAGAGAGACAGCAGGAGGCCAGATCCGCTTTATGGGGTCAGACTTCACACAAACTACTTGGAAGCAGGGAAGAATTGACGGAGAAAAGGCACACACTGAGGGTTCCATCCTACCACTTGGGATCCACTCGCCGCCATCTGTTAGCTATTTGCCATTGAACATCTTACTGAACTGAGAACTGTAACGAATGCTGCTAAAGTTTTCCAGTAAAGTACCCGGAGTGAAGTGAATTCGACTCTGCTGCATCTTCTTTCCCATGAACTTGTTCCATTCACAGGATTGCTGCTACGGAGGTCCAGTCCTGCCTGCGGAGGACTACACCATCTCAGCCGCAATACCACTGACCTCCGGCGGACTGTGGCGGCACTGGTGCCACTTCACCAGGAACTGCAGGTGACGTCACGACAAAAACTTTGTAAATAGTCCCCTGTAAATATCTCCCTTTTAAAAGAATAGTCCCCCAGGACACGGGATCAGGCGCGACCACCAATCCTCGTGACACAGTTAACCCTTTTGCCGCCTGACACCCGAGTACCCCACGGCCTGGGGCTCGACACATCTTTTTCTGGCGTCACGAACAGGATATAGTGTCCAGTACCACCGGGTACTGTGCGCTTTGAACTTGGACTTAAAATGAACTTTTTCCACCATTGCTTGGCACCAAAAATGGGTTGCCACAATTATTGCACGAGGACCCAAGATGGCGCTGTAGCCATGTACTAAACACCATGTGTTGGCCTGGGGGTGTGCCTCAGCCCCTAGAAGAAGGAGGGCCAAGATGGAGGCGCCAAAAAGTGTGTCCGCCCCGATTGCCATCAATCAATCAGGGGGGCGGCCCACAGGAAGTTCCGCGGGAGTGGCTGCTGATAGCAAGACACACCGGAAGAGAAGGACAGAAACAACTAGACTCTTTTGTACCCGGCAGCATGGCAGCAGCCCGGTGGAGAGATATCGTGCGAGAGCTGGAACAGCAGACCCGCGCTGACCTGGGCGATCCGGCATTGATATCCCTCTTAACCATAGAGGGGGATGCTAAATACTGGCGGGATGCTTTCACCCGGCTCCGCCAAGAAATGGAACAGACCCTGACTTGGGTGTGTCGGTATGGAGTGGCGAGCGGACATTTGAACTGTCCTTAAAGAGAACGACCAGCGAGGCACGGGAGGCGGCGGTGGCCGAACGAGCAGTGGAAGAGTACCGCGCCTCCTTACCACCCGTCACAGCACCCGTCCAGACCCAGGACATGGGAGTTCAGACAGAGCCCCCAACTTCACCACCATCCCGGGCCAGCAGCTGTCTCCAGCCAGAGGCAGCTTGGACGTCCCCCACCTCACCAGACGTAGAGGTCGAGGAGGGGTTTGACTCACCGTTGCCGGGTTCTCAGGTCTCAGGTGTTGCTTCCCTCGTCACGGTTTCGCGCCTGAGGCTGTGGGGCCCGGTGGTCAGATCAAAAGGGGATGAACAGATGGGGATAATTCTTAGTTGTTGTGACGCCACCTGTAGGAATTCCGGTGATTTCACCAGCGCTGCTTGGGCCTCCGGGGGATGTGCGGCAGCTTGATGGGACGCTCCCCACAAGACGAGCGGGAGTCCCCGGGGCCAGGAGCTGTCTTGAGGTAATATGGCAGCCCAGGTAGTTTAGAATGTGCACAGTTAATAGCAGTTCGAAGAAAAGCTCAGACACCAGATTCCTCTGTAACGACGTTTTGCTTATGAAATATTCCTATATTCTAATTGTCATAGCAGAGTGTCGCTTTTTCTACTATAGTAAGTATTGTGTTGCACCTGTGCACACTGACAGGATTGACTGCCGCAGTTATTCTTGAATTTTAGTATAGGTTCACACCCTCTGTTGTGCACCGTCCCCGCCCTGGGCCTGTTTGAGCTAGTGTTCTTTGTTATAATTTTTTTCCAATTTGTCTATAAAAGAGAGGAGGTTTTTAACCCAGATAGAAGCTGTAAATGGAGGTTAGGGACCCAGTCAAGCAGACATACCTCAATGCGGCGACTGGGTGGTTTATCGATATGGCCTTATTTATAAAGCTAAGTGTCTCAATTTTTTTGCTTATTAAATATGCCTATATTCTAATTGTCATGGAAGAGTGCTGCTTTTTCTACTATTGTTATGTCTGAGTGACACGTTACCCTGAGGTGTGTGTGTGTGCAACCTGACAGGCAGCTACATCTTTGTGTAGTCCGATAAGAAGAATGTTGCTTGTTGTCTGTATACTTTATTGAACGTTGATAAATATATTTGGTGAAACTAGGAGTAATGAAACATAGAACAGCATATGTATTAATGCATCAAGGAAATATACGTCACAAATATCCGTGTGATGTACATACAACATCTACAAATTCAGTCTATATCTAGCCTAATAAATGCAGCTGACTAAAAGGGAGGAGGCGGTTTAGAACATTTGATATTTGCAAAGAACATAAACTTGCTTACCAGCAATAGAAAACCATTAAAGGGAACCTGTCACCTCTGAAAAGCCACCTAACCTCATCAATAGATGTCCCTGCACCCTCCTATTACTAGTATAACTATCCCTCTCTCTCTCTGCTAAATGCCTGTTTTTAATGTTGTAAATGTGGCGCCCCTGCGACCAGGAGGCCACAAGAGGGAAGTGCAGGCAGGTAAGAAAGGTGGTTGAAAACACACCCACACCGCACAAACACCGACCCTACGTCTAGGACTCTAGGATGGGCAAGGGGTGGCGGGTGTAGCAAAGTGGGTGGAAAGTAGGTGGACACTGACAAGTGGGTGGAGCAAGAGCAGAAGTTAGTTAGTCAGAGAGAGAACACAGAGAGAGAAGGTGGTTGGAGAAGCAGTGAGGAAGGCTTCCCAGTCAGTTTTGGGTTCCCTAGAGGTGCAGAATCCTGTGAGGCACAGACCCTAGGAGAGAAAGCCCACTCCATAGCCTGGAAGTGACGGGAAGGAGAAAGAGACTGAAAGAGACCCCACAGCTGAGAAGGTGGGAGGACAAGGGCCCAGCAGCAGCACACATCTTAGCTGAGCAGAGGAACCCTGAGCTGAAACAGTGACAGACAGAAGGGCCTGGTGTGCCTAAATACCAGAACCTGGGGCACTGGAGGGCTAGGCCAAAGACCAGAGAACGGGCTCTGAAGAAGTGACCGGGATTCCAGACCCTAATCGCGAGACACACCGGTGGGGGGGAAGAAACTTTCCATGATGCTGCCTATCTTTCCATCACGGTCTAAGAACACAGTTGTCACACTAGGACTGGTGACCCTGACTGTAAGGGAAATATATTCACCCGTGAGTCCGCGACGACCAGACTGAACCCGTGGGTGAGGTATTACGTTAACACTGAGAGAGAAGCCTGAAAGGACTTTAAGAGAGCAACGCAGAAACGCTACCTGAGCTGCACAGTTTGAGTTGCCCAGAGCAGAGCCAAATTGTGAGCACTGTAACTGGAAAGAGCTGAAAGAACTGTAACTTATAAACTGTTGTGAACTAATGCTGAAGACCTTAAGTAAAGTACCCAGTAAGCTCATCACTGCCTGAGACTGTTTACTTCCAGCGTCGCAGTGAAGTCCCGCCTGTGGAGCCACAGACTGTCATCACTGCACACTGGCTGGAGAGCTGCAGCTTTGAAGTAAGTCAACTGCACTGCACACAATCCCTCACCAAGCCCATCCACCCATCCAACACAACTAGTCCTGCCCTGGGGACCCTCAGCCCTACCCGAGGAGGGCTTACTATCCACGCTGCCCCAAGTCACCATCCCCAGCAGGAATACGGCAGCGGTGGTTCTACTAACCACATACCCCGGGTGGCGTCATGACAAATCCCTTGTAAATAACCCCTTTTTGGACTGACCCCAGGCCACCCGATCGGGTCATGACTACCGTGATACCCCAGAGAGATAGCACTGGCCTGGCTCCCGAATACCCCATAGACTGGGGGCGCATCATAAAAAATATTTTCAAACTTACTCATTAAGATGATAATGAAGTGGGGGCTATATGCAATAGTCCCCCTGGGCGTGTTTGTTTGCAGCCTCCAGCATCCTATTTATTGTAATTAAATTTTGCGCCCCCAGCCTGGCTCCCTCCGCACTGCCATGGAGCCTTCCTGTGGGAATGACGCTGAACGCGTCATTTACAGAATCGCGGGCCCCTTAGCAACCTAATATTTGTCTTAGCAGCGGCATAGCGCTGCTAAGCGGGGCTCCGTAGAACCCCGCTTAGCAGCGTGTGGCGCCCCGCAACGAGTGCGTCACAGGAGGGTATTGCAGCCATAAATGCAGCAGCAATATTCTCCGACCCAGCAGTTATGTGGTTAACATAGAGATCCGAACCCTGCATGCATCACCTAGAATAGAGGGCCAATCCTAGGTCCTGGTGGACGGAGTGTAAGGGTAGTGTAGGAGAAGTACAGACACTTAGTGTTAGTGAGGGTCGATGGAGAAGTCTAGAACGAGACCTTGAGGAGAGAGCTCTAGAACTTGGGCTTGGAGTAGGAGCGGGGGCTCTGCATCTCGTGCAGCCCCGGGGCGTCACCAGTCGGGTGTTAGCACCTGAGGCCTCAACAACCGGGATCGGGCATCATCAACCACGGGTTTCCAAAAAGACCCCCGTGCCCCAAAAGACCACAGCCGGTTCACTGGTACCGAAGCTGGCAGCAGTTCACCTCTGCTACGCGAACCAGAAGCGTGGAGGAGCAGCTTTACAGGAGCACCCCACCACCAGCCAAATTCCAGTCATCTAACCAGCGGTGTACCCACCGAGGGACCCAAGGCTCCCCAAAACATCCACAACGTATATCTTGGATAGGGATTGAAGCAGCCTCCCCGTACCCGACCTGGTATTCCTGGGCGACACTGGCAACCACTTAGCTAGAATGGAGGAACACTACGGATCTCTAAGGGACACCATTACTGCTGAGTCCACCCGGTCTACTACCCGTGAACTGTATACCATGTACTGCCTGCTGGTTACAGTAAAGACCCGTTGCAGAGACATTCTGTGTCCGTGCTTCCTTATGAACTGTCCGTCCGCACTACAATGTAACCGCAGCTGCCGCACAATATCTTAAGCAGCTCCACCCTCCGGGATCACCGCTCAGCCTGTGGGGAGCGTTCCATCTCGCTGCTGTCCATCCCCCGGAGGTTCCGCAGCGTCGGTAACGATTACCGAAACTACTCATAGGTGGCGTCACGAATAAATTAAAAAACCCCTTTAATCTGTTCCCGTAAGACGTCTTCACTATTGATCTGCACTCAGCCGGGCCTCACTACCGGCAGGCGCGGCCCACCCGTGACAAGGAGGAAGGAGCTTCAGCCTGTCTAAACCGGAGTCCCCGGCCGCGGTGAGTCAGAGAATGGCGTCACGAACAGGATACGAGCAGGCCCGTTCCCTAACGGGTATAATGTGGTTAAAAATGACTTTAATGTCTACAATTTGGACTTTGTTCGTCCCTAAAAGAACTTTCCCACCTTTTCACCGTTGGGCCAAGATGGCGCCCAAGATGGCATTCCGCCACAAGGATCCGCCACGTGCAAGCCCAGGGGTGAGCCACCGCCCCTCATCGTGGGAGGGCTAAAGGAAAAGGCGCCAAACTCTTTGTCCGCCCTGATTGCTCGACTCAACCATGGGGGCAGACCCCAAAGACTTTTCCCACGATTGGACTACAAATGCCAAAAGGAAATGGGAGTGTCAGAGACAGTTCTTCACCAGCTCTCTACCAGAACGGTTACCGGTTGAACGGGTGTGGTTCCCTCCAAAAGAAGATAATGGCCAGCACGAGACTCCAAGACCTGATGCGGGAGGTCGAGGCGGAGGCCAGAGCCGCCATAGGCCAACCGGGTCCGGGTCCTGCCCTTACTATTGACGGCAGCCCCGACTTCTGGCAGGAGGCTCTGCAAGACCTCCGCGTGAGGTTAATCGAGACGGTAGAATGGACGATCCGCAGCTGGAGCGCGAGCCTGGGCCGCCGACTACATCAAGCGATGCAGCAGAGCCGACCGGGTACAGCTACTCTAGGACCGGACGACGTCGCCAGCTTCTCAACTACCTCACCGTCGCCTACCACCTGTCCCGCTTCGTCACCGGAGCCTATAGACTGCACCATTCCAGTGGAGGCCACAGCTCAACTCGTTCCAGCAATTGAAACCGCAGCCGACCCCGTTCTTGAGCTTACAACACGCTCCACCGAAGAGCTTGACCTTTACCAGGTTCCTCCTGAGGAACCCGCTAACAGTTGTACCACCAAAAAGACTGTCGCCTGTTTCGTCCCCGTACCGGAGGCTTCCTTTGCAACTGCCGAGGCCTACCTGGTAACCGGGATTGAGACACCGCTACCTGCAGAAACAGATGAAGAAGCAGACAGCCTGGAAGCCCTGCAGGATGTCCCTGAGGAAGGATCCGCAGCACCATCACCCTGCTGTACAGAGGAACTTGCTCTAACATCTCCAACCATCGAGCAGCCCGATGTGGTCATTGAGGGAGAAGAGGTAGATGACGACGACGAGACCCACAGCATCCCTGAGGATCTCGACACCGGTTTTGCTTGGGGAGACACCGAGGATCCTCCGTTCAAGCAGCCAGCTCGGGTACACTGGTCGGGTGCAACGCCGACACCTTCCCTGTGCCGGTCCACCGGGTGCCGGTCCAGACTGCCCGCCAAGCTCAAGCTTCCTACCAAACCACCAGCTCCACCGTTCATCTTTACACCCCGAGCCGTACCGACGGAGATGTACGCCAGCACCGACGAGAGGAGTGGCAAGCCCGTGAACGTTCCAACATGCAGGCCCGTGCCGAGGCTCACCGCCAGCCGCCGCTGCCTGATGAACTCCGCTGCGAAGGTAGACTTTCCACCTTTAATCTATTTACTGGGTGGGGGTTCGCTTGGGAGGTGGGTTTGAATGAGGAGGTGTTTGTGGGGCGCCGGGAAGTCGAGTCACACTTGCCCAGAGGACATCCCGATCGCGAATTATACCGGGGCGATATAATAACCTACGAACGCTATGCTTGTCCAGATGGGTGGTTCGCTATCCGGGTGCGCCATCGTTCTCAGCGCCAGTGACTCTAAAGCTTGGACTCACTCAATGACTCTGTTCCTGTTTTAATCACTGACTGTGAAACCTGGCGGCTACAGCCTGAACTCTTATGAAGGACAGCCGACCGCCCGCCGGGTCCACAAAAGTGTCACCTGTTTATTTTACCTACCTCACTTTTATGCAAAGTAATGACCTGTCATTAATAAAAGTGTTTATTACTTGTTATAAAATATAAAAACCTCTGTAATGTGGGTAGTGTGACGCTTGGGGACAAGCGAATTTAACCAAGGGGGAGTGTGGCGCCCCGCAACGAGTGCGTCACAGGAGGGTATTGCAGCCATAAATGCAGCAGCAATATTCTCCGACCCAGCAGTTATGTGGTTAACATAGAGATCCGAACCCTGCATGCATCACCTAGAATAGAGGGCCAACCTAGGTCCTGGTGGGCGGAGTGTAAGGGTAGTGTAGGAGAAGTACAGACACTTAGTGTTAGTGAGGGTCGATGGAGAAGTCTAGAACGAGACCTTGAGGAGAGAGCTCTAGAACTTGGGCTTGGAGTAGGAGCGGGGGCTCTGCACCTCGTGCAGCCCCCGAGCATTCCATCTCGCTGCTGTCCATCCCCCGGAGGTTCCGCAGCGTCGGTAACGATTACCGAAACTACTCATAGGTGGCGTCACGAATAAATTAAAAAACCCCTTTAATCTGGCCCACCCGTGACAAGGAGGAAGGAGCTTCAGCCTGTCTAAACCGGAGTCCCCGGCCGCGGTGAGTCAAGCGCACATCGCTACTATGGTACACATCGGGGTGCTAAGGGGCCATAGTAACCTGATGTTTACCGTAGCAGTGGTGTGTGCTGCTAAGCGGGGTTCTATGGAGCCCCGTTTAGCAGCGCTGTGCCACTGCTAAGGAAAATATCGGGTTGATAAGGGGCCAGCGGTTCCGGAAATGACGCGTTCAGCGTCATTCCCACAGGAAGGCTCCATAGCAGTGCAGAGGGAGCCAGGCTTGGGGCGCGAAATTTAATTACAATTTCACGCCCATGGGGACGTGATAAAGGATGCTGGAGGTTGCAAACCAACATGTCCAGGTGGACTATTTCATATAGCCCCCACTTAATTATTATCTTAATGAGTAAGTTTAAAAACATTTTTTACAACATTAAAAACAGGCATTTAGCAGAGAGGGATAGTTATAATTGTAATAGGAAGATGCAGGGACATGCATTGATAGGTTAGGTGGCTTTTCTGAGGTGACAGGTTCCCTTTAAGTCCAAAAATCTAATTTTTCAAGTTTTATGGCTGACATAATAAATGCACATATTGTGCACAAAAGTGCATCAAAATCTCAAAAGGACTGCTTAAATACAGGAGGAAACACGAGAAAATAGATAACGTTTTAATAAACATGTCAATTTTTATTACAAACATTATCCAGAGAAATGTTACGGTACATAAAAAAGGGTGACAACACCCACACGGACAAAAAACAAAATAAACAAAAAAACAAACGAAAAGGACTGTTGCCATGCAACAAGATGGTCAATGTATATACATATATACTGGGGGATTTGTCAAGGTAGTTGAAAAACAAACTCAGTAGAAAAAAAATCAAGAGTTAAAAAGTCAATGCACTCTATGTATTTTAACACCATTGATAAAGCAGTGTGGTTTAAAGGGTTAATTAAAACCCACAGTGTGGTGAAATCGGCCACTGAACCTGGCAGCTCCACAGCGCCTCCTGTTAAACCCAGGTCAGTCAGAGAACTGCCTGAGGATAAAGAAGGGCCGCAGCTGCCTTGCCTGTGCTGGTTTATTAAGGCACCTCTCAGTGAGTGTGGTATATGTCTTCTAGCCCGCAGCTAGAAGCACATATAATCTCCTCCACCCCGTCACTGCCAGAGGCCCTGAATAACCCCAAGCACAAATGCTGCCACCAGCTTCTCATTTAATATAAGTCCGGTCCGTGGTCGGGCTTATATTGGGTCAGAAACCAACCCAGGTAGCGTTATATGAGCACACGGACGTGGGAATCGTGATCAAGATAAAAAGAGCAACTCAAGATTAAATTTATATATTTAATCACCCTAATGGTACACTAGATATTAATATTTACAGTTATTATTCAGATGTTACAAATATTACAGTCAGATATGCCAATAAAAGGAGGAACGGAATACACAGAATTACACACACATGTGAGCAGTTACCTTAGTGCTGATGGCACCACAAGGGCGGCGTGGCACCAATCTGTTCCTTGGGTAATCTCTGGCTTTGGTGGGAAAATGCCCATTCAGAAGAAATACGAGGTGGAGATGGGGCAGATGAGTTTTATACATTATGGGCTGCCCCCTGTCTCCACCCATCTCACACCTCTGGGATGTCTCACAACTCCCACCCCTCTGAGGGGAGATATGGACACCCAGATTCCATAATGTTCCCTAGCCTTGTCCATCGGCATCACAGACGGAAGATAATACTTTCATATTTTTAGTTATGATTTTATCTTCGTCTGGATATGAAACATGGCTACTCTGGTAGCAGCCTAGTAGCCAATATCCTCTTTAGATGGCTTACAGTTATCCTACATCCATGTGAATACCAGCCCTATTTCCGTCTAGATGTCACGATCATGGATCTACGCTTGCCATGTTCATAGACAGCACGGCTCATGAAATATTAATGTTATAGTCACGGTGCCTTCCAGTCTGCCTGGGAAGAAAGAGACTTAAATTGGACGTGTCACCTTTTGGCAAAACCCCAGTCCTGAGGAAGCTCCAATAACCTACCTGATTGCATATCAAAGGTGAGGATGGCTCCTTTTGTGTGGCCTTGCTGGCTGGTAGCTAGGTGCTAATTACTCTGCCATTTGTCAGATGAATGACTTCTGCCTTCCAGGGTGGGGGCTTATCTCTTTATGAGTGAGATGTGCCTTCAAATTGCTTTCTGGGAGAAATGGAATATGGGGGATATGGCAATTTTCCTTACCAACATTCATCACACCTCCCCCTTTTAGACGGCGTTAGGGGATGGCACATTCCTGTGTCTCCCCGTGCGCCCGTCCGCTACCTCCCCTTGGCAGTGTAGCCCGACAGCGTTACCGTGGTCCTGGTCACTCTTGTGGCGAATGGTGAAGTTGTGTTCCTGGAGCGCAAGGCTCCCATGTAACAACCTTCCATTCGTCACGGGGACCGTGTGTAGCCGCTGAGGGGGTTGTGATCTGTCCCCACGATAGAGTGGCGTCCACACAAGTGTGGCTGCAGACGCTGCGGGGCTCACACCATTGCCGGAAACTCCCTTTTCCATCGTGGAGCAGGCCGCCTCCCTCCCTGGATCCCACAGTACCCTCTCTCCTCTGGTGGTGGAGACAGCCGTCTCCGCGAGGTGGCTTGGCACCTCAGGACTAGCACTCGCTGGTAGTGCAGTCTCAAAACCCTGGCTTGGCATAGCCAGAAGCGGTGCAAAGGCCTCACTCCCATAGAGACCCTCTGGGACCTGTTCTGGGTCAGACATGGGTTCAGTTATCCCTCGACGGAGTGAGGGCCCAGAGAGCAGTGTACGACCTGCATTCTCACTCCTCAGTCCACGGGTGACAGCGACTTGGACAGCTGTCTCCCCGGGGGATAACGTCACCTTCCCATCGGCCCTACTGGCCTGCAACAACTCTTTCCTGTCATGCTGACAGGCCAGGGATACAGCTTTCCCATCATCCTGACAGGCCGGGGATACGGCTTTCCCATCATCCTGAAATGTTAGGGGCAGCCCCTGCCCCTCATCTTGACAGGTCACGGGAAACGTGTCCCCGCCCCTCTGACAGGTGTTGGGCACTGAGGTCCCATCACTCTGACAGACCGGGGGTACTTCTATGGCACCCGGACAGGGTATGGGTACAACTTTTCCATAGTCCTGACCGGTTGGGGGTACCATTCTTCTATCATCCAGACATGTTATGGGCTTGAGCCACCCATCCCCTTGACTGGCTGTAGGAACACCTGCCCCACTGCCCCAACACGGTATGGGGATCGCCTCCCCATCTCCGTGGCAGTCAGTGAGCACAACTGCATGTTGGTCCCTGGGCCACACCTCCGGTGACCCTGCTGGACCGTTACCTTGCACAGCTGTCCTTGGTCCCAGACCACCTGCTTGAGGCCTGAGTCCAAGGGAGGCTGTGCCACACGCTCCTTGAGCGCTTTCAGGCTGACGTCAACTCTTGACGCTACCTGACACCCCTGATGAGACGTGGTAAGAGTGAAGAAACTGCCACGTCCTCCGTCAGTTCCACGGGGCCTGTCTCCTGGCCTCCGTGTAGACCTTCCCCACTGCCCTGACAGGTTATGGGGACCGCATCCCCACCCTCCTGGCAGCCGGTGGGTACAACTACCGGTTGGTCCCTGGGCCACACCTCCGGTGACCCCTGCTGGACCGTTGCCTGGTACAGCCGTTCTTGGTTCCGGACCACCTGCTCGTGGCCAGAGTCCGAGGAAGGCTGTGCCACCTGCTCTTGGAGAGCTTCCAGGCGGTCGTCAGCCCTGACGCCACCTGACACCCCTGACGAGACATGGTCAGCGAAGAAGAAACTGCCACAGTTTCCGTCAGTTCCCCGGGACCTGTCTCCTGGCCTCCGTCTGACTCAGCAGCCACTTGGTCTGAAGGGGAGAAGCCTCTGAACCTCCGCGAGGTTCCCTGGGCTCCAGCACCCCCACTCCTGGTGACAGCGGTTATGGCAGCTGTAACCATGAGCAGTGCCTGCTTCCCCTCCGCTCCTGACCAAGTCGCCGGTGCAGGCGGACTATCCTGGCCTCCTGACATCCCGGTGGTGGGGGGTTCCTGCCCTGGGATCTCACCTGGTGGCTGCACTTCTCCTATGACAGCCCCATACTCCCCGACATGTTCCACCCCTTGCAGCTCCTCAGAGCTCAGCGTCTGGGCCTTACCTGGCAGCACCACATTCCCTGTGGGTACTCCGACCTCGATCGTTGGCTCCTTGGCTGCAATACCTGGCTGATTACAACAGAGAGCAGTGTCACAGCCATCTGTGTCTGCTCCTTCTGCAGCTCTCAGCCCCCTCAGCCCCCTCTGTCTGCCCTCTGAGAACAAGAGGTGTGCTGGCTGATCCTGGCCTAAGGCCGTTCTACAATTCTCTTTATCTTCTCCCCCTCCCTGTCACTGTCAGCCCTTTGTGTGCTGTGTTGTGTGGAGTGTCACTGCAAACATCATCAACATCATCAATAATAACATCATCATTAATAACGTCATCCCCATCAACACTTTCAATATTGGATAGTGCACATTCTGGTGGATCAGAACTGGGGGGGTCAGTGGCCACATACTTGGACACTAGCCGCCCCAAGTCTGACCCAAGCAATACATTTGCCGGAATATTAGCAGAGACCCCCACCTCCCTCACTCCCCTCCCCGCACCCCAGTCCAGATAAACCCTGGCAACAGGCAACGCGGGTTCCACGCCTCCAATTCCGGAGACGGCGAGGGACTTTCCGGGGATCAAGTCCTGGGGGGAGACCATTTCGGGTCGCACCAAAGTCCGTTCAGCGCCGGTGTCCCGCAGTCCCATGGCCACTGAGCAGCCTATGGTGACGGGTTGAAAATTGTCCAGGGACCTACCACCACCCCCACCCACACACAAAACAGTGGCCGTTTTTGGGGACGGTGTCTTATGGCGCTGAGGACACATGGCCTTGAAGTGTCCTGGTTGATTGCAGAGGTGACACCGTCTGGGTTCTGCTGCCAACCTGGAGAGGGGAACAGGGGGTAAGAGAGGGGCTGCCCCCTGCATTCTGGGGGCCGGGGTCACGGGTGCAGGGTTGGTCTTACCCCCTCTCCAGGTGCTGCTGCTGGTCCTCCTGGTCTCAGGTACTCGGTTGTTCATGTACTCGTCTGCCAGGACCGCGGTCTCACAGGCCCCCTTCGGTTTCCGGTCGCGGATGAACTGTTGGAGGTCCTCGGGACAGTTCCACAGGAATTGCTCCATCACGAACAACTCCTGGATCTCTTGGGCTTTGCTGCGCTCCAAACCTTTGATCCAGTGGTCAGCTGCTCTCAGTAGGGCCCGCATGTGGTCGGTCCAGGGATCCTTTGGACCCCTCTGCAGGCTTCGGAACTTCTTGCGGTAGGACTCCGGGGTGAGGTTGAACTGTCGGATCAGGGCCTGCTTGATGCTCGCATAGTCTGGCGACTCCCCAGCAGGGAAGTCCCCCAAGGCTTTTATGGCGTCACCCCTCAGACGGGGGGTCAGGTACTGGGCCCACTGGCCTGAGTCCAGGTTGTATTGCCTGCAGTTCTTCTCAAAGGCCAGCAGAAAAGAATCCAGGTCTCCGCCTGCCTCCAGAAGGGGAAAGTTCTCAACTCGGACCTTCGGTGGCTTGGGCTCCTGGTTGGCTGGAGCGGGCTGCGAGATCCCAAGCTGAGCCAAGGTGAGCTGGTGCTGGAGCTCTGCAGCCTCATGGCGCTCTGTAGCTTCACGCTCTGCAAGTCGTTCTGCAGCTTCACACTCTGCAAGTCGCTCTGCAGCTTCACGCTCCACAGCCTCACGTCGTTCTGCAGCTGCCATGAGGGTCTCGTAGGTGCTCTGGTCTCCAGCTTCAAGTCGAGCCAGGGCAGCTCGAAAAAGGGCATCCGAGCCCATCTGGCTGGAGCAACCAGCAGGTGGTGATCTGCCAACTGCGGGGCTGAGGACAGGGGGTATTGGCCCCACTGCAGAGTCGACCACTGGGGATTAGCTCCTTGAGGACCTGTGCATGGTATCCTCCTCGCCTAGACCAACAGTGTCCTCCACCACCTCTTGCATATCAGCCACAGCAAGTGCCCTCTGCAGCGCTTGGCTCCTGGTACCCTGGGCCAGTTTAGCACCTCCTGGTCACTGACACACAGCTGCAACCTGATGCACCCACACACCTTATATTTGCACTCTGACTGTCTAGTGTTGAGTTGATCTTAGGACCCTGACAGCAAAAGCTACTGCCAGCAGTCCCTAGTGTTAGGGAGTTGGGTCCACAACACTATTATCTTGATCCCACCGCTGCCACCACTTGTGGTGAAATCGGCCACTGAACCTGGCAGCTCCACAGCGCCTCCTGTTAAACCCAGGTCAGTCAGAGAACTGCCTGAGGATAAAGAAGGGCCGCAGCTGCCTTGCCTGTGCTGGTTTATTAAGGCACCTCTCAGTGAGTGTGGTATATGTCTTCTAGCCCGCAGCTAGAAGCACATATAATCTCCTCCACCCCGTCACTGCCAGAGGCCCTGAATAACCCCAAGCACAAATGCTGCCACCAGCTTCTCATTTAATATAAGTCCGGTCCGTGGTCGGGCTTATATTGGGTCAGAAACCAACCCAGGTAGCGTTATATGAGCACACGGACGTGGGAATCGTGATCAAGATAAAAAGAGCAACTCAAGATTAAATTTATATATTTAATCACCCTAATGGTACACTAGATATTAATATTTACAGTTATTATTCAGATGTTACAAATATTACAGTCAGATATGCCAATAAAAGGAGGAATGGAATACACAGAATTACACACGCATGTGAGCAGTTACCTTAGTGCTGATGGCACCACAAGGGCGGCGTGGCACCAATCTGTTCTTTGGGTAATCTCTGGCCTTGGTGGAAAAATGCCCATTCAGAAGAAATACGAGGTGGAGATGGGGCAGATGAGTTTTATACATTATGGGCTGCCCCCTGTCTCCACCCATCTCACACCTCTGGGATGTCTCACAACTCCCACCCCTCTGAGGGGAGATATGGACACCCAGATTCCATAATGTTCCCTAGCCTTGTCCATCGGCATCACAGACGGAAGATAATACTTTCATATTTTTAGTTATGATTTTATCTTCGTCTGGATATGAAACATGGCTACTCTGGTAGCAGCCTAGTAGCCAATATCCTCTTTAGATGGCTTACAGTTATCCTACATCCATGTGAATACCAGCCCTATTTCCGTCTAGATGTCACGATCATGGATCTACGCTTGCCATGTTCATAGACAGCATGGCTCATGAAATATTAATGTTATAGTCTGCCTGGGAAGAAAGAGACTTAAATTGGATGTGTCACCTTTTGGCAAAACCCCAGTCCTGAGGAAGCTCCAATAACCTACCTGATTGCATATCAAAGGTGAGGATGGCTCCTTTTGTGTGGCCTTGCTGGCTGGTAGCTAGGTGCTAATTACTCTGCCATTTGTCAGATGAATGACTTCTGCCTTCCAGGGTGGGGGCTTATCTCTTTATGAGTGAGATGTGCCTTCAAATTGCTTTCTGGGAGAAATGGAATATGGGGACTATGGCAATTTTCCTTACCAACATTCACCACACACAGTATTACACAAAATTTTACTGCAACAGGTATTGTTCCCCCATGAAAAGCTTAAAAAGACTACAATACCTCAGACTGAAAGAGCATTCTATTAATGTGCAAGAACAATGTCTCATGTAAAAATTCAAAGCTCGTCAATGAAAGGGGGTGCAGAATTATATGTTACTAGATGGCGGGCCGATTCTAAAGAATCGGGTAGTCTAGAATCCATATATAGTTTATTTATTAATAGTTAGGGGATTGCGGTGAAATAAATTGTGTGTATACAGGTGGCTCAGTGGGTAGCAGAGTATACGGTGGCTCAGTAGTTACGACTGTATATGGTGGCTCAGTGGTTGGCACTGTATATGGTGGCTCAGTGGTTGGCACTGTATATGGTGGCTCAGTGGTTAGCACTGTATATGGTGGCTTAGTGGTTAGCACTGTACGGTGGCTCAGTGGTTAGCACTGTATATGGTGGCTCAGTGGTTAGCACTGTATATGGTGGCTCAGTGGTTAGCACTGTATATGGTGGCTCAGTGGTTAGCACTGTATGTGGTGGCTCAGTGGTTAGCACTGTACGGTGGCTCAGTGGTTAGCACTGTATATAGTGTCTCAGTGGTTAGCCTTGTATATAGTGGCTCAGTGCTTAGCCTTGTATACGGTGGCTCAGTGGTTAGCCTTGTATACGGTGGCTCAGTGGTTAGCACTGTATACGGTGGGTCCGTGGTTAGCACTGTATACGGTGGGTCAGTGGTTAGCACTGTATACGGTGGCTCAGTGGTTAGCACTGTATACGCTGGCTCAGTGGTTAGCACTGTATACGGTGGCTCAGTGGTTAGCACTGTATACGGTGGCTCAGTGGTTAGCACTGTATACGGTGGGTCAGTGGTTAGCACTGCGCGGGTGGCTTAGTGGTTAGCACAGTATGATGGCTGAGTGGTTAGCACAGTATACACTAGTTCAGTGGTTAGCACAGTATGATGGCTCAGTGGTTTTCAGTGTATATGGTGGCTCAGTGGTTAGCAGTGTATTTGATGGCTCAGTGGTTTTCACGGTGTGAAGGCTTAGTGGTTTGCACAGTGCTGTGGCTCAGTGGTTTTCACAGTGCGTTGGCTCAGTGGTTAGCACTGCGCAGTGGCTGAGCGGTCAGTGCAGCATGGAGGCAGAGTGGTATTCGCAAGATGGAGGCAGAGTGGTCAGCGCAGGATGGAGGCAGAGTGTTGAGCGCAGGATGGGGGCAGAGTGGTCAGCGCAGGATGGGGGCAGAGTGGACAGTGCAGGATGGAGGCTCAGTGGTCAGTGCAGGATGGAGGCTCAGTGGTCAGCACAGGATGGAGTGGTCAGTGCAGAATGGAGGCTCAGTAGTCAGCGCAGGATGGAGGCTGAGTGGTCAGCGCAGGATGGAGGCTGAGTGGTCAGCGCAGGATGGAGGCTGAGTGGTCAGGACAGGATGGAGACTCAGTGGTGAGCACAGGATGGAGGCTCAGTGGTCAACACAGGATGGAGGCTCAGTGGTCAGCACAGCAGTGAGTGGTCAGCACAGGAGTGAGTGGTCAGCGCAGGATGGAGGTTGAATGGTCAGCGCAGGATGGAGGCTGAGTGGTCAGCGCAGTATGTAGACTCAGTGGTCAGCACAGGATGGAGACTCAGTGGTGAGCACAGGATGAAGGCTCAGTGGTCAGCACAGGATGGAGGCTCAGTGGTCAGCACAGGAGTGAGTGGTCAGCACAGGAGTAAGTGGTCAGCACAGGATGGAGGTTGAGTGGTCAGCACAGGATGGAGGCTGAGTGGTCAGCGCAGGATGGAGGCTCAGTGGTCAGCGCAGGATGGAGGCTCAGTGGTCATCGCAGGATGGAGGCTCAGTGGTCATCGCAGGATGGAGGCTGAGTGGTCAGCGCAGGATGGAGGCTGAGTGGTCAGCACAGGATGGAGTGGTCAGCACAGGATGGAGGCTCAGTGGTCAGCACAGGATGGAGTGGTCAGCGCAGGATGGAGGCTCAGTGGTCAGCGCAGGATGGAGGCTCAGTGGTCAGCACAGGATGGAGGCTCAGTGGTCAGCGCGGGATGGAGGCTCAGTGGTCAGTGCGGGATGGAGGCAGAGTGGGCAGCGCAGGATGGAGGCAGAGTGGTGAGCGCAGGATGGAGGAAGAGTGGTCAGCGCAGGATGGAGGCTCAGTGGTCAGCGCAGGATGGATGCTCAGTGGTCAGCAGAGGATGGAGGCTAAGTGGTCAGCACAGGATGGAGGCTGAGTGGTTAGCGCAGGATGGAGGCTCAGTGGTCAGTGCAGGATGGAGGCTGAGTGGTCATCGCAGGATGGAGGCTGAGTGGTCATCGCAGGATGGAGGCTGAGTGGTCAGCGCAGGATGAAGGCTGAGTGGTCAGCGCAGGATGGAGGCTGAGTGGTCATCACAGGATGGAGTGGTCAGCGCAGGATGGAGGCTTAGTGGTCAGCAGAGGATGGAGGCTGAGTGGTCAGCACAGGATGGAGGCTGAGTGGTCAGTGCAGGATGGAGGCTCAGTGGTCAGTGCAGGATGGAGGCTCAGTGGTCAGCGCAGGATGGAGGCTCAGTGGTCAGCGCAGGATGGAGGCTGAGTGGTCAGCGCAGGATGGAGGCTGAGTGGTCAGTGCAGGATGGAGGCTGAGTGGTCAGCACAGGATGGAGTGGTCAGCACAGGATGGAGGCTCAGTGGTCAGCACAGGATGGAGGCTGAGTGGTCAGCACAGGATGGAGTGGTCAGCGCAGGATGGAGGCTGAGTGGTCAGCGCAGGATGGAGGCTGAGTGGTCAGCACAGGATGGAGTGGTCAGTGCAGTATGGAGGCTCAGTGGTCAGCACAGGATGGAGGCTCAGTGGTGAGCATAGGATGGAGGCTCAGTGGTCAGCACAGGATGGAGGCTCAGTGGTCAGCACAGGATGGAGTGGTCAGCACAGGAGTGAGTGGTCAGCACAGGATGGAGGCAGAGTGGTCAGCACAGGATGGAGGCTGAGTGGCCAGCACAGGATGGAGGCTCAGTGGTCAGCGCAGGGTGGAGGCTCAGTGGTCAGCGCAGGATGGAGGCAGAGTGGTCAGCGCAGGATGGAGGCTGAGTGGTGAGCGCAGGATGGAGGCTGAGTGGTCAGCGCAGGATGGAGGCTGAGTGGTCAGCGCAGGAAGGAGGCAGAGTGGTCACCACTGGATGGAGGCAGAGTGGTCAGCACAGGATGGAGGCTCAGTGGTCAATGCAGGATGGAGGCTGAGTGGTCAGCGCAGGATGGAGGCAGAGTGGTCAGCACAGGATGGAGGCTGAGTGGTCAGCACAGGATGGAGGCTGAGTGGTCAGCGCAGGAAGGAGGCAGAGTGGTCAGCACTGGATGGAGGCAGAGTGGTCAGCAGAGGATGGAGGTTGAGTGGTCAGCACAGGATGGAGGCTGAGTGGTCAGCGCAGGAAGGAGGCAGAGTGGTCAGCACTGGATGGAGGCAGAGTGGTCAGCAGAGGATGGAGACTCAGTGGTCAGCACAGGATGGAGGCAGAGTGGTCAGCACTGGATGGAGGCAGAGTGGTCAGCACAGGATGGAGGCTCAGTGGTCAGCGCAGGATGGAGGCTGAGCGGTCAGCGCAGGATGGAGGCTCAGTGGTCAGCGCAGGATGGAGGCAGAGTGGTCAGCACTGGATGGAGGCAGAGTGGTCAGCACAGGATGGAGGCTCAGTGGTCAGCGCAGGAAGGAGGCAGAGTGGTCAGCGCAGGAAGGAGGCAGAGTAGTCAGCGCAGGAAGGAGGCAGAGTGGTCAGCACAGGAAGGAGGCAGAGTGGTCAGCACTGGATGGAGGCTGAGTGGTCAGCGCAGGATGAAGGCAGAGTGGTCAGGGCAGGACAGAGGGTGAGTGGTCAGCACAGGATGGAGGCAGAGTGGTCAGGGCAGGACAGAGGGTGAGTGGTCAGCACAGGATGGAGGCAGAGTGGTCAGTGCAGGACAGAGGGTGAGTGGTCAGTGCAGGATGGAGGCAGAGTGGTGAGCGCAGGACGGAGGGTCGGTGGTCAGCCCAGGACGGAGGGTCGGTGGTGAGCGCAGGACGGAGGGTCGGTGGTGAGGCCAGGACGGCGGCTCTGTGGTCAGCAGAGGACGGAGGCTCAGTGGTCAGCGCAGGACGGAGGCTCGGTGGTGAGGCCAGGACGGTGGCTCTGTGGTCAGCGCAGGCGAGGTGGGCAGAGCCAGGCGGCAGCGGGGCAAGGTGGGCGGAGCCTGGTGGGGTCGCAGCGAGGTGGGCGGAGCCTGGCGAGAGCCCCGTGAGGTGGGCGGAGCCTGGGGAGCCCCGGGAGTTGGGTGGAGCTTGACGGGAGCTTCAGGAGGTGGGCGGAGCTTGGGGGAGCCCCACGAGGTGGGCGGAGCCTCTCGCGAGGTTGGGGGGGCGAAGCGGGAGCGGCGCAGCGGGATGGCAGTGGGGTAAGTATACCGGAGACTGGTAGTCTGCATGAGAGTATGAGTGTGTGTGTGAGTGTGTGTGGGGGGAGGGGTACGATGATGTTGTGTCAGGGGTGTACGTGTGTGTGGACGTGGGTTGGGGGGGTGAGTGCCGAGTAGTGTGGGTCGCCAGGGTACTCCCGCTTAGGGCGGCCATCTTGGTCCACCCTGAGCGGGTGTACCCTGGGACAAAGTTACGGAAGTGTGTGCAAAGTGACGGAACTGACGTCACAAATCTCTTGTGGTTTTATATATTAGATTAGATATTGCAAGCTCTGTCCAAGCGACACACAGATCAACACATACCTCAAACGTATGTTTCACAAATTCAGTTCTGTTGCTGCCTTCATTAAGGAGGAAACTGGTGTCTCACATGGGGCGGTTTGTTTTTAGGCGCATACAGCTTGGTCCTGTGACCGCTCACAGCTGATCTCAGTATTTTCGCATCAGTGATGCATGCACATTTGTTCCCCTTAAATTCGAAAGAGGACTGGCAATCCCAGTGATGTAATCGCGCATGCGCGTGAGCATGGCAGGTGTTGCCATGACACCTGGGCTCTCGCGTCACTGTATAGGGGCCGAATACCAGGAGCAAACGGTCAGAATGGGCAGTTGCACAGCGGGGTGTAGAAAGGCTGAAGAGGGAAAAATGCAAAACAAGACAAATGCCTATTCTGCGGAACTCAAACTATGCCCACCCAAAACTCCATCTACCTTCCCATCTCAAATCAAAAGTAAACATTATCATATCTTACTTTATGAGCAGCAATATATCAAATCACAAGACAAGAGGGAGGAGGGGAGGGAGAAGAAAAAGAGCCATAATGCAATTGTCATAAGCTGTAAAAATCATCTTCAAGCCTTTGAATGTAAGTTTTTCGGATTTTGAATCCAGTAACGAGAAAGATCAATCATGACCATCATGGGCACAAAAAAACATCATCACCACAGACTGAATCTAGTGAGACGAATAAATGGCAAAATTAGTAAAAAAAAACACAAAAAACTCATAATCAAGAGAAGGGACCACAAATGTAGGTAATCAGATGACCAATGGTCAACTTTATAAGAAGGATGTGAAACTCAAAGTTTCCCTAAACCCCTTCGGATCTAGAGTGTCCAGTGTGGAGATTCACTTGACCTTAAACTTAGTTTTATTAATAACAATATAGAGAACAATACAGTAATCCACGGTAGTACATAAGATAAACTATAATCATACTGACACAGGTCATGCATTTGAATCGGTCAGCCAGGGATACATATCTGGTCAAGAAAAGGTTTTACTTATCAGTTATTTCGAGAGTATAGTTCCTGGCTACTATCTAGTTACAGGCTAAGAACCTTATTTACTTGGCAAATCTGTGGTAACTAATAAGGATAGTAAAAACTATGTACTAGAACTTGGTGAAAAATTAACGCGCAAGCGAAAACAGAAAACAGGATAGGACGTATGTGGCGCCCCTGCTACCAGGGCAGCCACAGGATGAACTGCAGCCAGGCGAGGAAGACGGTTGACGTTAGGAACACCGACACACACAGACCTTATGCCTTTTACTTTCTGTTATCAGCTCTTTTCCTCTCTTTCCCTCCCCTCCCTTTCTTCCCCCTTTTTTTTTTTTTTTTTTTTTTTTTTTTTCTTTTACTTTCTGTTATCAGCTCTTTTCTTCTTTTTTCCTCCCCTCCCCCTCTTCTTCCCCATATTTTTCCTTTTTTCCTTTTAACTCTTTTAAAACCTGCAGGTATGTGATTGGTTAGAAATAATTAATGTATATTTGTCACACATGCGAGAGGGGGCTGTTTTTTGCTTTTAAATTGTATATATTCTTTCTGTCTGTATTGCCATTGTACTGACGATTAAGTGGGCTAGACCCACGAAACGCGTCCAGGAGCTCCTTTGGAGCATGTGTGATTTTTTAAATTTTTGAAAATAAAAAAGGAATTTTGTGGCACCGGATTCTACACCTTTTTCTAATATAGAGAACAATACAGTAATCCACGGTAGTACATAAGATAAACTATAATCATACTGACACAGGTCATGCATTTGAATCGGTCAGCCAGGGATACATATCTGGTCAAGAAAAGGTTTTACTTATCAGTTATTTCGAGAGTATAGTTCCTGGCTACTATCTAGTTACAGGCTAAGAACCTTATTTACTTGGCAAATCTGTGGTAACTAATAAGGATAGTAAAAACTATGTACTAGAACTTGGTGAAAAATTAACGCGCAAGCGAAAACAGAAAACAGGATAGGACGTATGTGGCGCCCCTGCTACCAGGGCAGCCACAGGATGAACTGCAGCCAGGCGAGGAAGACGGTTGACGTTAGGAACACCGACACACACAGACCTTATGCCTAGGACTCTAGGTTATGCAAGGGATAGCCGGGATTAAGAGCAGTGTGGGAGGAGAGAAGGAGTAAGTGGACAAGTGGGTGGAGAGGCCACAAATAAAAACATGGGAACACTCAGAGAGAGAAGCAGAGAGTGAGAGAGAAGCCGAGAGCAAAAGAGGTGGAGAAGTAGAGCGGTCAGAACGAATGGCAGACATTCCCAGGAGGAGAGGTTCCCTGGAGAACGCAGAACCCTCTCTGCAGGAATACGGCAGCGGTGGTTCCTCTGACCCAAATACCCCGGGTGGCATCATGACAAATGCCCTGTAAATAATCCCTTTACTTGCCGCATCTGGGACAACGGGACTGGGACCGTCACCTTGGCATCCCAGAGACAGTACAACCCGTTCTCGAGTACACAGGTCCCTAGTGTGTGACATGTACAGCTTGAGAGAAAGATAGGAAAGAGAAGTCAGAAAAAGAAAGGGGAATCAGGGTTCAAGGTAGGTTCTGTCGTGGGGTGGAAGATGTCCAGGGATACCTATAAAACACGCTTAAATTGCCTCCAATAATTAGATGTAATCTGCAGATCCCCTAAACTCTGTCTAGTAGGACCAGGTCTCAATGAACTGGTCCTGTGAGTTGTGTATAATTGAACGAAGGTCTTAGAGCAACATCATCTCATTGACTTCAGCAAACCACATGGCCATCATGGGAGAGGAGTCTTTCTTCCATAGAAGAGGAATACCAGCCCTGGCCGACACAATTAAGTATCGTAATAGCAACCGCCTGTATGTTTTCATTGGAATGTCACTCTGTTGCAGAAGGACAAGGGCTGGGTTGAGATCCAGTCATGCTGGTGACTTTATAGACTGCTTTTTGTACATTTTCCCAGAACAGGTCAGGCTTTTGTATGACCAAAAGATGTGTAACAAACTGCTGTTTTCCTCACCACACTTCCAACAGAGAGGGCTTACCTCTGGGAAGATCGAGTACAACCTAATTAGAACCCTATTCCATCTGGAGAGTGATTTGAACCCAGTCTCCTAGAAGCAAGAAGAAATAGAGGCTCTATGTGTTAAAGCACATGTCACGCTTCGGGGAAGGCACCCTAGAGTGGACCCACTGGGCCGTGGTACCGAACTCCCCTGAGTGAGCTGGTCCTAGTTTAACCAACCCCTATTCAGGGATTGTGAGGGGCAAGCCCAGGGGGTCTAAGTACCACAGCTGCTAGTACCTGGGGGCGGCTCATAGGGTTAGCCTATACTACGGTACAGCTAAGGAGGATTTGAGGTAACAGGGCCCAAGGCTAGAAGAGCAGGATTGGTTCTACTGGGGGAAAGCACAAGGAGGACCTGACCAAAAGCCAGCAAAGCAGAAGCTTAACTAACTCAATAATCAGGCACCTCCCATCAGTGGAGGTGGCCTGATATATCGGAGGACGGGCAGCTATTGGTGAAGGGGAGTGTCTGGTTGGGCTGTGCCGAGTCCTAGAGTCACAGGGGAGGAGCGCAACCGCGCATAGTGCACCGCTCATTACACTCATGAAAACCGACCACTGCAGCATGCGGGTGCGTGAGCCGGGCGGTGAGCAGACAGGAAGGAGACCCGGCGATGGCTCCGGGACACAGCACGCCTGGACACCGGATTGGCAGAGGAGCGGAGATGCAGACCCAGCAAAGGTAAGCTGGAGAGCGGTGCCAGGGGACCTAACAGCACATATCCTTTCCCATTGGTCCTCTGACAGCTGGCGTTGTAAATCTTCCTCCCATTGTATTTGAAATTTGATTTTAGTTTGCTCTGTGGGAGTGGTAATTAAAGGGAACCTGTCAGCTACTTTATGCCTCCCCAGCTATCACTGTCTGTAGTTGCAGCTTTATAACACCAGTCTAATAATTCCTGTCTAAGCTCATAGTGTAATGTGAAAGGTGAAAGAATAGCATTTATACACTTACATTACCTTATGTAATGAGGCAGTCAGTCTCCAGCTTCGAGGACAGAGACTGTTTGGCAGGTTAATAGTTAAAATTTCAGCCTTATGTTAGAACATGTTGGGAGACCTGATGTGATGTCATAACCATGTGACTACAATAGGTGGAACTAAGTCCCCATAACATAATATGAGTTTGCTCACTTAGCTCCGCCGACTATAGTCACATGATCACACAGTTCCTTTAGCCATGCAAGTTAATACTGAGTTAACTATTATTATGCCAGACAGTCTCCCTCCACCAAGATGTAGACTGAAATGTAAGTGTATAAATGTTTTTTTTCACCTTTCACATTACACTATGAGCCAAGACAGGAATGATTAGAATAGTATTATGAAGCTGCAGGTACAGACACTGATAGCTGGGGGGACATAAACCACCTGACAGGTTGTCTTTAAGTAATATGCCAAGGACAAAGAGTGTCTGGTTGGGCAAAAACCCATGCACTTCTCCTCGAAAGGTGTCCGAGACCTAGAAAAATAGGCTCTAGGAGATTTCAGGAAATTAGCTAGTTGGTTGGCTCTCCACATGTTGAGAGCATGGGCAGCTAGGAGGTCCATGAGTTCTTCTCTTACTGGTCAGGCGCTTCTGCTGCTGAAATGTAATACCCTAAAGTGGCCCTCTCTTAAAAATGTGCAGAATACTGGGTCATCCACTCCGGGGGAAAAGAGGATTTCCCAGAATTGAAAACCGTGGAGATGACTGGGGTAAGATGTACGTTCTGACGAATGGATTATCACAGCTTGTTAGTGTGGCCCTGATTGTAGGGTGTTCTCTCAAATTCTTCACTCGACTCGACCCTACCCATGGAGTTCCAGGCAAGTGGGCATCCATGAAATCCTGCTCCACTCCAACCCACGCCACGCTTTTTGTTATCAGCTGGCCCTAAGCCTGAAATTCATGGTGGTCACGCCAATAGTAGACATGACCGCCATGAATTTCTAGTGAATTTTTTTTAAAAACACAACACAGAGAAAAAATATTTTTATTTGAAAAAACAAAAACAAAAAGACACTTAGGGACTCCAACTTTATTTTAAAAAAATCCTCTTCCGTCCAGCGTAGTCTAATCCAGGGTTCTTCTTTAGCTATGCTACATCTCTGGTAGAGAACCTCCACCAGAGATGTAGCAGAGCTGTGCACCCTGGGAAAGTTCATGTGAGTTCATGCCGGCAAGCATGAACTCACATGAACCCTGCCTGCACTGCTACTTCAAATGAACAGCTGACCTGAGTCCATGAGGGGCGGGGCCAAACGGCAAGTTCTGAAAAAAAACAAAAAACTCTGTTTAATGCTGCTGAAGAGGGAGAGAATGATTGGCAGCAGTGGGCAGATTAACCCCTTCCCGACATAGGACGTTGTACAACGTCCTGTGTTTCAGCCCGTTCCCGACACAGGACGTTGTACAACGTCCTGGCGTGTTTAGGCTGGTGCAGCTCCGGTGATTGTTTTAGAAAAAATCCACCGGAGCTGCAGCTAGCCAGGGACCTCTACTACGCCTTCCTGACACCCCCCCTGCCCAGGACCCCTTCGATCGGCAGTGTAAAAGTGAAACTGACGATCGGAGCGATTCAGACAGATTCACCCCTCCAGATCTGATTGGAGCTCTCCAATCAGATCTGGAGGGGCCGATCGGCAGGTGCCCTCCCCCCACTCAGCCCCCCCATGCTCCCACACATCAGGGCCCCCTTTCTCTCCCATGTGCCCCCCCCTCCGATCATATTTATCTGCCGGCGGGCTGCACTGGCACCTGCCGGTCATCACCATGCTCCAGCCTCCCATGTACTGTCCCCCCTTCGTCCAGCCGCCCCCCCGTGTCATGTGTCCCCTTCGTCCAGCTTCCCCCCCCTTCGTGTCCGGCCTGCACCCTCTACCCCCCGCATCTCCGCCATCCACCCGCCCTCCTCCTGTACTTTTGCAGCTGGCGGGCTGTCTGCAGGCTCCGGTCTGTCTGCAGGCTCCAGTCTACCTGCAGGCTCTGGTCTACCTGCAGAGCCCCCTCACCCCTGCTTATCCTCCCCCCTCCAGCCCCGCTCACCTATTCCGGCGGGCTGCCTCCTTCTCCGCAGCTCCGGTGTGGCCCCTCCTCTTCTCAGGGGCTCCTCCTCCTCATCGGTGGGTAAGTATGAATGGATGGATGGATTGATTGATGAATGGGTGAATGGATTGATGTGTGCGTGGATGTGCGTGCGTGGATGTGTGCATGCATGGATGTCACCGTGCATGGATGTGTGTGCGTGGATGTGTGCGTGCGTGGATGTCAGCTTGCGTGCGTGAATGTCAGTGTGCGTGGTTGAATGTGTGGATGTGCGTGCGTGGATGTGCGTGCGCGTGGATGTGTGCGTGGATGAATGCGCGTGGATGTGGATGTGCGTGTGTGGATGTGCGTGCGTGTGGATGTCTGCATGGATGTGTGTGTGGATGTGCGTGGATGTGGATGTGCGTGCGTGGATGTCAGCATGAGTGCGTGGATGTCAGCGTGCGTGGATGTCAGCGAGCGTGCGTGGATGTGTGCGTGGATGTGTGTGGATGTGCGTGGATGTGCATGCGTGGATGTGCGTGTGTGGATGTGCACGTGCGTGGATGTGTGTGGATGTGCGTGCGTGGATGTCAGCGTGCGTGGATGTGTGCGTACGTGGATGTCAGCGTGCGTGGATGTCAGCGTGCGTGAATGTCAGCATGCGTGGATGTGCGTGCGTGGATGTGGATATGCGTGCGTGGATGTCAGCGTACGTGGATGTGTGCGTGGATGTCAGCGTTCGTGGATGTGTGCATGCGTGGATGTGTGCGTGCGTGGATGTGTGTGTGGATGTGGATGTGCGTGCGTGGATGTGTGTGTGCGTGTATGTGTGCGTGCGTGGATGTGTGCGTGCATGGATGTGGATGTGCGTGCGTGGATGTGCGGGCGTGGTTGTGTGCGTGCGTAAATGATGGGTGCATAGGTGGATGGATGGGTGCAACAAGGGATCAAGTGTCCTCTTGTTGTAGTCTCTGGGATCATAGTCATGGTGGTGCACTGTATGACAGATCATTGTCATACAGTGCACCATAACTCTGACCCCAGAGGCTGTAGGAAAAGGACACTTGATCCCTTGATGCAGTATTTAGATGCATAGTGAACACTTTGAACGCCCAGGTGCTTCACAAATTGATCCGTAAAAATGAAAAAAGAAAATTTGTGTGAAAAAAAAGTACTTTTTCCTTATTACGGATCAATTTGTGAAGAACCTGGGGGTTCAAAGTGCTCACTATGCATCTAGATCCATTCCTTGGGGGGGGGTCTAGTTTCCAAAATGGGGTCACTTGTGAGGGAGCTCCAATGTTTAGGCACACGGGGGCTCTCCATACACGACATGGTGTCCGCTAACAATTCCAATAGTTAGCGGACACCATGTCGCATATGGAGAGCCCCTGTGTGCCTAAACATTGGAGCTCCCCCACAAGTGACCCCATTTTGGAAACTAGACCCCCCAAGGAACATATCTAGATGCATAGTGAGCACTTTGAACACCCAGGTGCTTCACAAATTGATCCGTAAAAATGAAAAAAGAAAATTTGTGTGAAATAAAAAGTACTTTTTCCTTCTTACGGATCAATTTGTGAAGCACCTGGGGGTTCAAAGTGTTCACTATGCATCTAGATGCATTCCTTGGGGGGTCTAGTTTCCAAAATGGGGTCACTTGTGGGGGAGCTCCAATGTTTAGGCACACAGGCGCTCTCCATACACGACATGGTGTCCGCTAACAATTCCAATAGTTAGCGGACACCATGTCGCGTATGGAGAGCCCCTGTGTGCCTAAACTTTGGAGCTCCCCCACAAGTGACCACATTTTGAAAACTAGACCCCCCAAGGAACATATCTAGATGCATAGTGAGCACTTTGAACTCCCATGTGCTTCACAAATTGATCCGTAAAAATGAAAAAAGAAGATTTGTGTGAAATAAAAAGTACTTTTTCCTTCTTACGGATCAATTTGGGAAGCACCTGGGGGTTCAAAGTGCTCACTATGCTTCTAGATGCATTCCTTGGGGGGTCTAGTTTCCAAAATGGGGTCATTTGTGAGGGAGCTCCAATGTTTAGGCACACAGGGGCTCTCCATATGCGACATGGTGTCCGCTAATAATTCCAATTGTTAGCGGACACCATGTTGGGTATGGAGAGCTCCTGTGTGCCTAAACATTGGAGCTCCCCCACAAGTGACCCCATTTTGGAAATTAGACCCCCCCAAGGAACTTATCTAGATGGGTGGTGAGCATTTTGAACCCCCAGGTGCTTCACAAATTCATCTGTAAAATTGAATAAGCACTTTTTTTTCCACAAAAATATTCTTTTTTCATTTTTACAGATTATTTTGTGAAGCATCGGGGTGTTCAAAATGCTCACCACCCATGTAGATAAGTTCCCTGGGGGGTCTAGTTTCCAAAATGGGGTCACTTGTGGGGGAGCTCCAATGTTTAGGCACACAGGGGCTCTCCAAACGCGACATGGTGTCCGCTAACAATTTGAAAAATCAGCTCCAATTGTTAGCGGACACCATGTTGCATGTGGAGAGCTCTTATGTGCCTAAACATTGGAGCTCCCTCACAAGTGACCCCATTTTGGAAACTAGACCCCCCCCCACGGAACTTATCTAGATGGGTGGTGAGCATTTTGAACCCCCAGGTGCTTCACAAATTCATCCGTAAAAATGAAAAGGTACTTTTTTTTCCATAAAAATTTCTTTTTTCACTTTTACGATTAATTTGTGAAGCACTGGGGCTTTCAAAATGCTCACCACCCATCTAGATAAGTTCCCTGGGGGGTCTAGTTTCCAAAATGGGGTCACTTGTGAGGGAGCTCCAATGTTTAGGCACACAGGGGCTCTCCAAACGCAACATGGTGTCCGCTAACAATTTGACTGAAAAATCAGCTCAGATTGTTAGCGGACACCATGTCGCGTTTGGACAGCCCCTGTGTGCCTAAACATTGGAGCTCCCTCACAAGTGACCCCATTTTGGAAACTAGACCCCCCCAGGGAACTTATCTAGATGGGTGGTGAGCATTTTGAACCCCCAGGTGCTTCACAAATTCTTCCGTAAAAATGAAAAAGTACTTATTATTCCACAAAAATTTTATTTTAGCCTAAATTTTTCCATTTTCACATGGGGAACAGGATAAAATGGATCCTAAAAATTGTTGGGCAATTTCTCCTGAGTACACTGATACCTCATATGTGGTCATAAACCACTGTTTGGGCACACGGTATGGCTCAGAAGGGAAGGAGTGCAATTTGACTTTTTGAATGGAAAATTAGCTCCAAAAGTCAAATTGCACTCCTTCCCTTCTGAGCCCTACCGTGCGCCCAAACAGTGGTTTATGACCACATATGAGATATCGATGTACTCAGGAGAAATTGCCCAACAATTTTTAGGATCCATTTTATCCTGTTGCCCATGTGAAAATGAAAGAATTGAGGCTAAAAGAACATTTTTGTTGGAAAAATTAAAATGACCATTTTTTCCTTCCACTTTGCTTTAGTGTCCGTGAAGCACCTGAAGGGTTAATATTCTTCTTGAATGCAGTTTTGAGTAGCTTGAGGGGTGCAGTTTTTGGAATGGTGTCACTATTGGGTGTTTTCTGTCATGTACACCCCTCAAAGGGACTTCAAATGTGATGTGGTCACTAAAAAAAATGGTTTTGTAAATTTTGCTGGAAAAATGAAAAATTGCTGATGAACTTTGAACCCTTATAGCTTCCTAACAAATTTTTTTTTTTTCAAAATTGTGCTGATGTAAAGTAGACATGTGGAAAATGTAATTTATTAACTATTTTGTGTCACATAACTCTCTAGTTTAGCAGAATAAAAATTCATAATTTGAAAATTGCAAAATTTTCACATTTTTTGCCAAATTTTTTATTTTTTCACAAATAATCACAAAAATTATCGACCTAAGTTTAATACTAACATGAAGCCCAATATGTCACAAAAAAACAATCTCAGAATCGCTAGGATCCGTTGAAGCGTTCCAGAGATATTACCTCATAAAGGGACACTGGTCAGAATTGACAAAAATGGCCTGGTCATTAGGGTCAAAATAGGCCCGGGGGTGAAGGGGTTAAACATGCAGGGTGTGTGAATCTGCCCGTCGGGTCCAGCCTCTGGCCACCTCCTTTCCGGCTGCAGGATGTAAGTTTGGTTTGGTATTCCCTGAGGAAGGCGCTAGGTGGGGCGCGAAACGCGTTGGAGGAAGGAGAATAAAAGTATGGAAATCTGTTTGCTGAAACTCTGACTCATTGGTGAGTTTTTCTTGAGCTTGGAGCAGCGCGGACCGTGACACACCTTCATTCCCATCATCATTCTGCATATCTAAATCAATTGGTAGCTTACCGGGTCTTGCACGCATAAATTAGGCTGGGGTGCAGTTTGTAGAACTCACTGGAACATAGTTATACAGATCTACCAAATCGGGGAATTTCTCTGGCCATTGATTTCCTTTTGACTCTGGTAATGTTTTCAACAGGTCAATTACAATATGGTTCATCTTCTCGCATAAGCCATTTGTTTGGGGATGGTACGCTGCCGTGTGGATCTTCTTACAGCCATACATATTGCAGAACACCTGGAAAATTTCTGATTCAAAGGCTGGGCCTTGGTCTGCAAGGACTTTTTCCGGGTAGCCATGCGGTCAACAGAAATGTGTCTGAAATGCTCTTGCAGCCGTCTTCGCTGTCAGGTCGTTGACGGGTACCACCACTAAGAAGCGTGAGTAATGGTCCACGATGTTTAAGGCATAGACATAGCCTGACTGGCTTGGTGACAACTTGACGTGGTCTAGCGCAACTAACTCCAGTGGTTGCTTGGTTACTATGGACTGGAGTGGGCCTCTCTGTTGATCTTATCTTCTGGGGTTGCATGGGCCACATTTTCTACACCAATGTTCAATTGACTTCCTCATGCCAACCCAGTAGAATCTCTCTCTTAGGAGCACCTCCAACTTCTTCCATCCAAAATTACCTGTACCGTCGTGGTAGGCTTCTAAGACCATTTTGACTTCTCTCTTGGGTACGATTATCTGCCAGACTAATTCATGTGTTTTAGGGTTGGTGTCCTTTCTGCAGACCTTCCCTTGATACAGGAACAACTTGCCTTGCTCTTTCCAGAGGTATTGGGGCGTTCTGGTTAGGGTATGTACTTTGTTGTGTAAGCAGTTCTTTCACTAGCTTCACAGCCGGGTCGCTATCCTGGGTGCCAGCCCATCCATGGTGTGCTAACGGGTTAAGACTTGCCTGCTGTTCTCTTTGGTAGATGCCGGGTTGATACTTGTCTACCTTAAAACGATGAAAGGCTAGTAGCTCAATTTCTTCCAGCTCCTCCGGTTCTTATTCCATGTCTTTTAGGTGTGGCATCCGGGATAAGGCATTTGTGTTCCCGTTCTTGCGGCCTGCCCTATATTTGATGAGAAAATTGTAGTTAGACAGCCGGGCTATCCATCGCTGCTCCAACGCACCTAATTTTGCTAAATCCAGGTGGGTCAACGGGTTGTTATCCGTGTGGATGGTAAATTCTGCAGCTGCCAGGTAATGCTTGAAACATTCAGTTACAGCCCATACTACTGCCAGTAGTTCTAACTTGAAAGTACTGTAATTCTAAGGGTTTCATTCCGTAGGCCGGAGTTTCCTGCTTGCAAAGGGAATAACTCTCACTTTGCCTCCTTGCTTCTGTGACAGTACTGCTCCCAGTCCCACGTTGCTGGCATCCGTGTATAGAATGAATGGTTGATGGTAATCCAGATATGCCAGGATCTCTTCTCTTGTCAGCGCACACTTCAGCTTGTTGAAGGAGTCTTCCCTCTCTTCACTCCACTGCAAAGGAGGATTACCGGTTGAAGACCTTCTTGACTGTCCTACCAGTGTGTCTTGCAGGGGAGCTGGTAACTTCGTGAATCCTCTGATAAATCTTCCATAAAAGCCTACCAGGTCCAGGAATTGCCTCACTTCTTTCACGTTAATAGGTCTTGGCCAATCCCTTATCACGGTGACTTTATCAGGATCTGGTGCTACTCCCTCTGAACTCACAACATGTCCCAGGTACTGTACCTTTGGCTTGAGAAGGTGGCACTTGGATGGCTTGATTTTCATGCCGTATCCGGATAAGGCTTCAAACACTTCTGCCAAGTCTTGTAGATGTTGCTCATACGTCTTGGAGTAGACTGTTATGTCATCTAGGTACAGGAGGACAGTTTCAAAGTTCTTATGTCCTAGTCAGCTCTCCATCAGGCGTTGAAAGGTACCGGATGCGTTGCAGAGTCCAAATGGCATACAATTGAACTCACTGAGGCCCATCGGCGTAGTAAACGCTGTCTTCTCCTTGTCGGCCTCGGCCACAGGAACTTGCCAGTGCCCACTAGTCAGATCAAGGATAGAAAAGTAGTTAGCAGATTTTAATGCAGCTAATGACTCCTCAATCCTAGGTAACGGGTATGTGTCCCTATGTGTGATGCGGTTGATCTACCGGTAATCTACGCACATTCTGATGGTCCCATCCTTCTATTTAACTAACACTAGAGGCGCTGCCCAGGGGCTACAACTGTCTCTTATTACCCCTGCAGTTTTCATTTGTTTGAGCATGTCTTTGGTGGTTTGGTAGTGAGCGGGTGGTAATGGTCTATACCTCTCTTTTATAGGCTGATGGTTACCTATGGGTATAGTGTGCTCTACCCCTTTAATTTGCCCAAAATCTAACGGGTGTTTGCTGAATATTTGCTCATATTCTTTCACTACCCGGTATACTCCATGCTTTTGATGGGAAGGTGTAGAACTGGTACCCACAGGTAGCTTTTGGCACCAATCCTCCAGCTTTTCCCCTGAGGCATTGTCATCCGCCTGACTTGACGGGTTCAGAGGCTCGACAGCTGTGATGGCATTGTTATCAGCTATAAACAATTTAGCCATGGTAGCATACTTTGGTAATGTGACCTCATCTTCCCCGCAATTTAGAAGGCATAATGGCACTCTTCCCCGATGTACCTCGACTAGCCCTCTGGCTGTCAGTATGGACAGTACTACTGTCTGAGTACACAGGTTCTACCAGGGCCCGATAGTTTTGCCCTTTAATGCCTATTGCAGCTCTACACCAGACCAACATTTCAGTTTTGGGAGGTATCACAATCGGTACTGGATCACTTACACGTACACTGCCGATTTCACCTTCGGATATTTCTACCTTTTATTTTATCATCAGGGCTTTAATTTCCTTGTGCAGAAGCCTCTGCTGTCCGGTTCTGGCAGTCTCGGTGATCTGCTGCAAGACAGTAATTACCTTGGAAAAACACTTTTAAATCACATTCATTCCTAGTAACATTACTGGTTCACGATCTCGCCGGTTAACATCTATAATAACACCCTGGTTCTGCAATTCTACCTTCCCAATCTAAATGGTCATTTCTCATTACTAGCCCATAAGTTCATTATAAGGTCAGATGGGCCACTGTTAATGTCTGAATCAGCACAGTACCTTTTGAATAGAGCATGTGGAATTGATGTTATCTGGGACCCCGTATCCAACAAGGCACTAAAGGAAGGGAAAGCCATCCAACACGATAGGGATGACCGGACGTCCTCCCACGAATCTGTCATACTAGGCTGAAGGACCTTGAGAGTTTATTCCTGAGCAGAGGCCCGCCTGCCCAGGGAATCCTTGTTTAAAGCACATTCCCGGGCAAAGTGACCTGGTTTCTGACAACGGCGGCAAATGGGCTGTCCATCCGGTTGATAGCGGTCGCTGGGTCGTCCTCTCGTCGCTTGACACCTCCTAGGCCTCATCCACGGGACATCCTTCTTGCTGGTCGCCAACTCGATCTTGGGTGCAGGCTTGGATCCTCTCAGCTCCTTGATGACTTTAGCCATGGAGATAACCGTGTCTGTCAGGGCATCTAGCTTTTGGATGAGGGCCTCATTGAAGATAGGCTCTCTGTGTTCAGCAGCAGTCGCTGACATGGCAGATGTCGCTGATGCTGTCGGCTGCTGAGGTGCTGCTGCAGGGCCTTGCATAGAGTTTAGATCCCGGGGCTCCTCTACCTATTGCAGACAGATGGCTCTGTCTTTTAACTGAGCAAACGTCATTTCAGGATTCTGAATAATCATCATACTCAGCTGTACTCTGTGAGAAAGGGGATAAGAGGCCCTATATGAACTGGTCAATTAGCATTTTATCAGCTCCCGGGGCTAAGGCAGGTTCTGCTAGTTTAAGTGCTTTGAGTGCTTCCTGCAAGTTAAGGCATAGCATTTTCCTTAGGCTTTTGTTGACATGCAAAGAACCTTATTTTGGCTCTGGTGTCAGCACTAGATTCAAATGCTACAGCTACAAGATGCTATACAGTGTCCTTATGTGTGTCTAGCCAGGACGCAACCTCCCGCTGCGCATTGCCAGTTAACTGTCCAATAATCATTCCAACACGCTGGGCTTCAGTCAGGGGGTACATTACATTGTAAGCTTTTATCTTTGTAATAAAGTCATTAAGAGTATTAGGCTCACCGGAGTATTGGGGCAGCCACATTGCCCCCGGAGTATACGGCATCAGGAATGGCATGATGGGTGCTGCTCCTCGTGCCGCTGCACCGCCGGGTGCTGCTCTGTTATCAGGCGCTGCAGCTCCGCCGGCTGCTTCGCCGCTGTTCGGAGCTGCTGGTTCTTCCAGTTGCGACATCCTGTGCCCCCTTAGTTAAGGTCGACCCTCATGTCTTCCGCTTCCGTCCAGATGTCTAACAAAGGTTCCGCGGTGCACCAGGGATTCTCTTCCCCGCCGGATGTCGTCAGCACCAGGGAGGAGGCTGGATTCACGCCTCTGCAGGGTACCACCCCCTTTCTTCCTGCGCGTCGCACATTTTGCGATGGCGGATTTTCAAAATTGCAGTTCTTATGGCACGCGCAGCTTAAAAACAGTTTGCCGCGCGCTCAGCAATGGTGGCAGGTTCAAAACAGTCATAAATCACGGCACACACTGCCCGGTTTACTGGGCACGGTAGATCGTGTTCATAGACGCCAAGTTGTGGAACCCACTGGGATGGGGTACTCAGTACTGGACAGGGGTACTGCTGGGGATATCACAGCAGTGTTGGTCCGGACCGTGTCCCGGGTTCCGCAAGTAAATGGGGGATATATTTACAGGCGAGTTTGTCATGACGCCACCCATGGGTTGTGGTCAGGGTGACCACCGCTGCTGCAGAACCTCCAGGGATGATGTTTGGCAGCTGAAGATAGAATGGTCCTCCGCAGGTAGGGCCTGGTTCCCCGGGGCAGTGATAGTTAAAGTCTATGATGGATGCTGTAGATGTTGCAGGTTAGGGATGATAGTAGAGACGGTGGTTGCTTGTGAGGGAAAGTAGGGCAGGTACAAGGATCACACACACTCACGGTTTTGAAGTTTTCCAAAGCTTTACTGCAGATAGTCTTTAGCAGAGCACTGTTCACGGAGTCTGTACCGGGGCCGGGTTGCTCCCACTCTGTCCGGGTCCTCAGCTTCCCTCTGCTGCGCTGTGTGTGTGGCCCGGCTGCTTTAGCTGAGCTGCTGGCACTGTCTCACCTCACAGGCACCCCCTTTGCTAGGCAACTTGAGTCTTTCCGTGTATTTCTGACCCCGCCATGTTGCTTCGCTGAGGTACAGTGTAGATCTATAACCTCCACTATTCCGGTGTTTACTGTGCTGCATGTGTCAGTCACAGTTTCGGATCCGGTATCCGGTCTGTACGCTCCTCCGGGGTGAGTTATGAGGTAACTCAATCTCCCAGATGTGTTCCTCTGTTTCTTGTGCTCCTTCCCTCAGACCCTGGCTAGGCCTGGAATCGAGGAGCAGACTGTAGAGAAGCTTGACGCTGCCCTTTTACACTACAGTCTCTCTTCCTCAGTTCTCCCAGGAACTGAACTGCTCTCTTCACAGTACTGCTATGTACTGAACTAACTACTTCCTCATTCACCAGAATATATAAGGAAGCTGCTTTAGCTCCCCCTTCTGGCCTAGAGGTGTTAGTGCAGTGTCCAGTGTTGTGTGTGGAGTGAACCCATGTTGATGTTACTGTGGCACATTAACCCCTGGGGTGCCACAATAACAGTTCTGTAGCCCTGAAAGAACAAGTGAAAGGAGGTATATTTAAAGGGGTTAATAGTTTATGATTTAAAGTCATGTCAGCTAAGGTATCTGGTCAGGAGTGACCAGCATTGCTAGTAGTGGCCCTAGGGTATGGATGGTGAAGCAGCAAGTTGGATTACTTCTCTCAGTAGAAGCAAGTCCCTGGCGTGATGATGGGGGTTGTAGTGTGAGATGCAGAATACAAAGACAAGGAGGCAGTTGAATGCAGTCTTTACCTTTACTGAAGATTGATGGCAAGTCCAGGGGTACTGGTCACCAGGTTCAGGGTCCTGTCTGTCCAGAAGTAGATGAAGTCCGCTCCACCAACTGGGTAGAATAAGCCTTTCTTTCTATGTTCATCTGTGTGTGAGAATTCAGCAGCCTAGGAGCTGATCTGTCTCCCTGTGTCTCTTCTGCTGCAGCTGCTCCAGCTAGCCTGCATTGTGAACCCCTTGTAAGCTACTCTCTAAGTCCCAACCTGAGCTCTCTATAATTTGATGCAGTTGGTGCTGCATAGGTGACCAGAGGATGTGCAGTCCTTTGGTCTCCAGATTTTGCTGCAAGGATTTGCAATCCCTGATAGCCCAGGACTCTGGTGTCTTGCTCAGCGTAGTCCTAAAGTGAGCATATCCAGCTCCAGCTCCAGACATGTTCCGTCTCTTTTTGCTTCTTCTTCCCTTCCCTTCTCACTAACTAATAGTGATGAGCGAGTATGCTTGTGACTACTCGGTACTCGCACGAGTATCACTGTACTCGGGCTACTCGGCGAGTACCAAATAATCTCGCGATACTCGTGCTGTGCTCATGGTCCTCATCCCTGCATGTTGGCGCTCTTTAGAGAGCCAGCCCACATGCAGGGATTGGCTGGCAGTCACTGCAATGCCACAGCCATGTTAGTTGTGGCATTGCAGTGATTGGCCCGTCCGCACAGCGTGACCGAGCCTTTATAAGACCCGGCCACGATGTGCTCTGCACACAGCCATCCAGACAGTGAGTGTAGGGAGAGTGTCTGCTACTGCTTAGGGACAGATTTGCGGCCCTCATAGGTAGATCCGGAGCAGGGCTGCAAACTGCTGCTGACCACAACAGTCCTTCTCAGGACTAATCTAGGAGGATATAGGCAGGGTGATCCAGATCAAGATCCAAGCTTTTCTGTGACCATAACAGTCACCAGACTGTTGTACCTACTAGCTTGATACAGGTTAGGGACTAAAATTCTACTTTCCTGTGACCTGAACAGTCACCAGACTGTTGTACTTACTAGCTTGATACAGGTTAGGGACTAAAATCCTACTTTCCTGTGACCTGAACAGTCACCAGACTATTGTAGTTACTAGCTTGATACAGGCAGGTTCTAAAATCCAACTTTCATGTGACCTGAACAGTCACCAGACTGTTGTACTTACTAGCTTGATACAGGTTAGGGACTAAAATCCTACTTTCCTGTGACCTGAACAGTCACCAGACTGTTGTACTTACTAGCTTGATACAGGTTGGGGACTAAAATCCTACTTTCCTGTGACCTGAACAGTCACCAGACTGTTGTACTTACTAGCTTGATACAGGCAGGTTCTAAAATCCAACTTTCCTGTGACCTGAACAGTCACCAGACTGTTGTACTTACTAGCTTGATACAGGCAGGTTCTAAAATCCAACTTTCCTGTGACCTGAACAGTCACCAGACTGTTGTACTTACTAGCTTGATACAGATTAGGGACTAAAATCCTACTTTCCTGTGACCTGAACAGTCACCAGACTGTTGTACTTACTAGCTTGATACAGGCAGGTTCTAAAATCCAACTTTCCTGTGACCTGAACAGTCACCAGACTGTTGTATTAACTAGCTTGATACAGGTTAGGGACTAAAATCCTACTTTCCTGTGACCTGAACAGTCACCAGACTGTTGTACTTACTAGCTTGATACAGGCAGGTTCTAAAATCCAACTTTCCTGGGACCTGAACAGTCACCAGACTGTTGTACTTACTAGCTTGATACAGGCAGGTTCTAAAATCCAACTTTCCTGGGACCTGAACAGTCACCAGACTGTTGTACTTACTAGCTTGATACAGGTTAGGGACTAAAATCCTACTTTCCTGTGACCTGAACAGTCACCAGACTGTTGTACTTACTAGCTTGATACAGGTTAGGGACTAAAATCCTACTTTCCTGTGACCTGAACAGTCACCAGACTGTTGTACTTACTAGCTTGATACAGGTTAGGGACTAAAATCCTACTTTCCTGGGACCTGAACAGTCACCAGACTGTTGTACTTACTAGCTTGATACAGGCAGATTCTAAAATCCAACTTTCCTGTGACCTGAACAGTCACCAGACTGTTGTACTTACTAGCTTGATACAGGTTAGGGACTAAAATCCAACTTTCCTGTGACCTGAAAAGTCACCAGACTGTTGTACTTACTAGCTTGAAACAGGTTAGGGACTAAAATCCTACTTTCCTGTGACCTGAACAGTCACCAGACTGTTGTACTTACTAGCTTGATACAGGCAGGTTCTAAAATCCAACTTTCTTGTGACCTGAACAGTCACCAGACTGTTGTCGCTGTATACAGGCAAAATGCGCAAGGGCGTTGGCAAGGGCGTTGGCAAGGAACAAGGAAGTGAACGTGATGGTGGTGCAGGCAGAGGCCGAGGTCGTGTGCAAGCACTAATTTCCCAACGCCAAAGGGGCACATCTACTCGCTCGCACGTCCTGTCCCAAATTCTTGGGGCCTGCAGCAGTACACCGCTCTTGAACCAAGACCAGTGTCAACAGGATGTTACTTGGATAGCGGATAATGCTTGAAGTCAGATTGGCACCTCCACAAATACCCTGTCTTCCACACGGTCAAGTGTCAGTAGCCGTGATACTGCACCGCACATTTCCCAACCTGATCCTCCTTCCTACCACCAGGCCAAGTACACATCCACAGACATTACTGATCACACACTTGGACACTCGGAAGAGCTGTTCATGTATCCATTCGCAGAATCTGGCCTCTCGCCAGCTCCTGTTGAAGTGGGTGATGAGGAGATGGTATGTACAGATGCCCAAATATTTGAGCAGCCACGTTCTCACGAACGGAACGTTGGCATCGTGTCTCAACAAGGGGTGGACGAAGATGAGATACAATTGCCAGGAAGTCAGGAGGAGGATCAGGGTGCGGAAGAGGAAGACGACGTGGTGGATGATCCAGTAGCTGACCCAACCTGGCAGGAGGATATGCAGAGCGAGGACAGCAGTGCACAGGGGGAGGGAGGCATAGCATCCCAACAAGCAGTGCAAAGCAGGGTCGTGTCCGCAGGCAGAAGGCAGGCAACCGTTCCCCGGAACAACAACACGACTCAAGGTGCCTGTGCAAATGTTAGGTCTTCCCGAGTCTGGCAGTTTTTTAAGTTGGCTCCAGATGACTCTAAAAAGGCCATTTGCAACACCTGCCATGCCAGCATCAGCAGGGGTACGAAAACTAGCAGCCTGACCACCACCAGCATGATCAGGCACATGTCAGCCAAGCACCCGACTTTGTGGAAAGTACAACAGAGTCGAGGAGCGGTGCTTGCTGATGTCACTGCTACGTCTTCGCGTGTTGTGCGTGTGAGCCAATCCTCTGTCCATGCTGGCCGCGAACAAGCCTCCGGCCCTGCACCTGAAGTTGCCCACGCACAAATAACACCACCATCAGGCACGTCCTTGTCCCAGCGCAGCGTTCAATTATCCATTCAGCAAACCTTTGAATGCAGGCGCAAATACGCTGCCAACGCCCCACATGCCACAGTCCTAAATTCTCACATTTTGCAACTCATAGCGCTAGAAATGTTGCCTTTCCGGCTGGTGGAGACGGAAGCATTCCGCGACCTGATGGCGGCTGCTGTCCCACGTTACTCGGTCCCCAGCCGCCACTATTTCTCCAGATGTGCCGTCCCCGCATTGCATAACCACGTGTCCCAAAGCATCACACGTGCCCTGAACAACGCTGTTTCAGCCAAAGTCCACCTAACCACAGACACGTGGACAAGTGCTTGTGGGCAAGGCCGCTACATCTCCTTGACGGCACACTGGGTTAATATTGTGGAGGCTGGGACCCAGTCTGAGCAAGGGACGGAACACGTCCTTCCCACACCAAGGATAGCAGGCCCTACCTCTGTCAGGGTTTCACCGACACTCTACAGCTCCGGAATGTCATGCTCCTCAGCCTCCTCCTCCTGCGCATCCTCATCCACTGTACCCTCCACACCAGTCCCAAGCTGGAAGCACTGCAGCACTGCCTCTGCGAAGCGGCAACAGGCTGTGCTGAAGCTAGTCTGCATAGGTGACAAACCCCACAATGCCGAAGAGGTGTGGACAGCTCTGAAACAGCAGGCAGATCACTGGCTCACACCTCTGAACCTAAAGCCAGGAAAGGTCGTGTGTGACAATGGCCGGAACCTGGTGGCAGCTTTGAGGTGAGGCCAGCTGACGCATGTTCCATGCGTGGCCCATGTGCTCAACCTGGTGGTTCAGCGGTTTCTAAAATCATACCCAGAGCTGTCTGATCTGATGGTAAAAGTTCGCCGCCTGTCTGCACATTTTCGCAAGTCACCTGCTGCTTCAGCCGGCCTTGCTGGCTTTCAGCGCCGTTTGCGTCTTCCGGCCCACAGACTGGTGTGTGATGTCCCCACGCGTTGGAATTCAACTCTGCACATGTTGGTCAGGATATGTGAGCAGAAGAGGGCAGTTGTTGACTACCTGCATCACCTAAGCCTTCGGGAAATGGGTCAAACTCCACACATAACACCTGAGGAGTGGAGATGGATGTCCGACCTATGTACCGTCCTCCAAAACTTTGAGGACCCCACCAAGATGGTGAGCTGCGATGACGCCATTATTAGCGTCACCATACCACTACTCTGCCTTCTAAAACGGTCTCTGCTGAAAAACAAAGAGGATGCATTGCCGGCGTAGCGCGATGACTTGGAGCAAGAAACAGTAGTGGGTGAGGGTGATAACACACAGCCCAGCCTCATCTCATCACAACGTGCAGTGGAGGACTATGACGAGGAGGAGGAGGATGAAGACATGGAGCAACTCTCTGGCCAAATTGAGGATATGACATGCACACCAGTCATACCCTCGAATCAGCGTGGCTGGCCAGAGGACAGGGGAGATGAGGAGGAGGAGGAGGAGGACAACATGTTCAGTCATCGTGTTGTTCAGAATACGGAAGTGATGGCTGTTAAGAGTCTGGCGCACATGGCTGACTTTATGGTAAGCTGCCTGGCTCGTGACCCTCACGTTCAGAACATCTTGGCCGACAATTAGTACTGGTTGGCAACACTGTTAGACCCACGCTACAAGGAGAACTTTATGTCTCTCATTCCTGAGGCGGAGAGGTCAGCCAAACTGCAGCAGTTCCAGAAGGCCATAGTCACGGAAGTAGGCAAAGCATTTCCCTCACAAAACGCTAGCGGCATAGGTCAGGAATCGGTGGACAACCAAGGCGTACGGCCGAGAGGGGCACAAGTCCAATCCGCCAGAGGTAGGGGAACAGTCTTTACGATGTGGGACAGTTTTCTCAGCCCCTCACGTACCACAGCCCCTGAGGTGCGGGGTAGTGCCACAAGAAATGCTAAGTTTGGCAAGATGCTGAAGGAGTACCTTGCAGATCGAACAACTGTACTGCGAGATTCCTCTGTGCCTTACAATTATTGGGTCTCCAAGCTGGATACGTGGCATGAATTGGCTCTCTACGCCTTGGAAGTCCTGGCCTGCCCTGCCGCTAGCGTTTTGTCAGAGCGTGTTTTCAGTGCCGCAGGTGGAATCATTACTGATAAACGCACCCGCCTGTCAACTGAAAATGCTGACAGGCTGACTCTGATCAAGATGAACAAGAGTTGGATTGGGCCAGACTTCACCACACCACCAACAAATGACAGCGGAATTTAAATTTTGTTATGGGAATTTGCCATGTACCTCCACTCACCCATGGGTACACACTTCTGGACTTTGGCTAATCGCTGGAATGCTCCTCCTTCTCCTCATGTGCCACCATGATAACCGTTACAATAGGTAGGCTGTTGTTTCAGGTATACCCCCAGTGGTAAATTTTTTCGCCCATTCTTTTAGAATGGGCATTACAACGACAGGAGACCCACTCCTTTTCAATGGGAAAAATGTTTTGAGGCCCTCATGCACGTCTCTATCCAGGGACAATGTGGAGCCTCCCAATTTTTGGCTTCCCTGCCAAAGGGCTATACTACAATACACCCAATTGAGGTTTACAGGCCCTCATGCATGTCTGTATGCATGGGTCATTGTGGAGCCTCCCAATTTTTGGCTGCCCTGCCAAAGGGCTAAACTACAATACACCCACTTCAGGTTTACAGGCCCTCCTGCACGTCTCTATCCTGGGACAATGTGGAGCCTCCCAATTTTTGGCTGCCCTGCCAAAGGGCTATACTACAATACACCCAATTGAGGTTTACAGGCCCTCATGCATGTCTGTATGCATGGGTCATTGTGGAGCCTCCCAATTTTTTGCTGCCCGGCCAAAGGGCTATACTACAATACACCCACTTCAGGTTTACAGGCCCTCCTGCACGTCTCTATCCTGGGACAATGTGGAGCCTCCCAATTTTTGGCTGCCCTGCCAAAGGGCTAAACAACAATACACCCAATTGAGGTTTACAGGCCCTCATGCATGTCTGTATGCATGGGTCATTTTGGAGCCTCCCAATTTTTGGCTGCCCTGCCAAAAGGCTCTACTACAATACACCCACTTCAGGTTTACAGGCTCTCCTGCACGTCTGTATCCTGGGACAATATGGAACCTGCCAATTTTTGGCTGCCCTGCCAAAGGGCTATACTACAATACACCCAATTGAGGTTTACAGGCTCATGCATGTCTGTATGCATGGGTCATTGTGGAGCCTCCCAATTTTTGGCTGCCCTGCCAAAGGGCTATACTACAATACACCCACTTCAGGTTTACAGGCCCTCCTGCACGTCTCTATCCTGGGACAATGTGGAGACTCCCAATTTTTGGCTGCCCTGCCAAAGGGCTATACTACAATACACCCACTTCAGGTTTACAGGCCCTCATGCACGTCTCTATCCAGGGGCATTGGTGAACCTCCCAATTTTGAACTGCCCTGGCAAAGGAAAATACTACAATACACCCACTTCCTCAAAATGGGCACATTATGTCAAAACATGGCTTCCTGTACGTCGCTTCTCAGGGACATCGGAGTGCCGAACAATGTTTTCATGTAAAATCTTTCATGTAATCACAAAAAGTAACATACACCAGCTGTATCTCACTATTGGGTATGTGCCCTTAACATTTCCAGCCTAAATATTCATTTTGGCGTCATTTTGGAAGGTTTTCTGGTGACTCTGTAAAATTGGCGTGAAACTCGGACAAGATTGTTCACAGCTGTGACTTTTGAGTGAGAAATGCTTCCAGGGGTCTTCCCCACGGTGTTGCCATGTCATTTGAGCACTCTTCTGAGAGTTTTGTGACATTTTTAGGGTTTCTACATGCTGCCGGCGGTAATTTCATAAAAATACTCGGGTCTCCCATTGGATAACATTGGGCTCGGTACTCGGGCCGAGTACACGAGTATCTCGGGATGCTCGGCCCGAGCTTCGAGCACCCGAGCATTTTAGTACTCGCTCATCACTACTAACTAACCCTTCCCCCCAGCCACAGGAGGCAGTCAACCTAAAAACTAGGTGTTTGTCCTACCTTTTCTGGACAAGGACAGGCTGTGTGTGAATGCATAGTTTTACCTAATGTAGAGAGCTCCAATTACCTCTGGACATGATACCCCCATCTGTTAGGGAGGTGATACCACTGTGGTGACTGGACAGCAGGGGTGCCACATATCCACAGGTGCTGCCTAAGGTATATACTGTTCAGTTCACTTTGGGACTCAAACCAAGTAATACAGCGCCCCATGTTCTTCTGCACATAAGAGCACAGGGCAGACACCTATTTCTGTGAGAAATAATGTGCTGAGAACCTTCCACAAAGGGTAAGTGTATGCTATAATTTCTCAAAAGGTAGTAATAGTGACAGCAACTGCATTATTGGCAACTTGACCATGAAGTTGTTGAGCTGGACCATAAGTAGATGACAGGAAGCATGCTGTTTCCATTATATATTATCAACTTTGGAACCGTACCAGTGTCAGAGAGGTGTGCACATGATTGGAAGTGTGGACGACTTCCAATCATGCACAGTGAGCCTCTCTGAAGTTGGGACGCTTACACCCAGATTCACAGGAGCTCAATGCAGTGAGGGGAACAAAGCTGTGTTCATGTACGACTTTGTATAGCACTGGCAAATACACCAGCTTTTGTAAAGCATGTTATCATGCCCACAGGGGGCGCCCACAGGGGTAGAATGCCAAAGGACAGGTTTCACATCTTATATTACATGAGTGATATCTATTGTAATTTCTACAATACCATACAGTAGAGGGAATTTTTGTAATTCAACCCCTTATATGCCTTAATGTGACCTACCCCCACCCCTCCCTCAGTTCCCAGTCAGCATTTTATTCTTAGCTGAATTCCCTGTTAAGAAAAAACAGCACAAATTGAATCTGAACATTTTTTAATGTAAAACTTTGTAAAGTAAACATTGGAAAACATTAACCTAGAACAATTGTAAAAGTGCAAAAGTGACGGAACTACAAAATGGATTGCAACCTCACAACACATCAGTATTTGTTGTCCCATTTCTGTGTTTTGAATTCCCTCCAGGTTGGGTTTGTAATACTGATGACTGACCCACTCGACTAGTCAAAGTCCTCTGCATATCATAAACATATTTTAGGCGGCCGTCACACGCACAGATATTGCGCAAGATATCGCTTGAACGCGGCCGATTAAACATCGCGTAAGCGATGTCTGTGCGTGTGACGGCAAGATACGACGAGCGAGATCTGATCAAATCGCAAAATCGAGATCTGAGGTCCGGACCTCAGATCTAGCGATTTACGATTTAGCGATCTGCTTCATCGTGGTGTATGACACCACGATGAACGATCTCCCAGCGGCAGAGCCTATGCTGGGAGATGGTAACTATGGTACACGTCGGGTAACTAAGTGCCGCGCGGCGCCTAGTAACCCGATGTGTACCATAGTTACCAGCGAGATCGCTGCTCCACATCGCTGGTGAGTCTGTCTGTGTGACATCTCACCAGCGATGTGAGCGATATTGTAAGCGATCGCGCGTGCACGTGATCGCTTACAATATCGTTCTAGATATCTTAGCGTGTGACGGCCACCTTAGAAATACTTTTTCAAAGATCTTTTTATTTATGCAAACTCATGAAGGGGCTGTTAGGCAGAGAATTTTGATACGTGCACAGAACTGCTCGTGGTTTTGGAGGCATAGAGGATGTCACAGGTTCTCTTTAAAGAAAATTCACAAATTTTCACAGTCATGTTAGCTTGAATGAAATGGTCATCGCTATAGAGCATCCTCCAACTATAAAACTTCTCAACAATGTTGAAAATATATAGTGTGAACAAGGCTGAAACAACCTGATCTGAGAAATAATATTGCAAATTAAATTCTGGATTAACAGCAAGGATAATTCTTTCCATGTTTCATATGAATTATGCTCGTACCACAGCTGGTGTTATCTGGACATCTTAGTTATAACTTAAATCACATTTCTCACTGACTTCAAATTAAGTCCAAGAAATTGTTAGGAGATAATCTGCATTTTCTAATTAATGACATTCATATGCGTACATTTTTAGAACATGGAAAAAATGAGACATAGGTGTGGGCGAACATTATGATGGAAAGGGTTTGTTGGCTCTGTAAAAAATGATTTATCACAATTTTCCCCCCTTTTAAAGAGCTCATCATTTAACCCTTTAATTATTAGGATTGGGGCAAGAATTTTATTTTATCGTTGCATTCAAAAAGCTGCAACTTTTTCTTTTCCATTAACATAAGTGTGTACAGGCTTATATTTTGTGGGATTGATTTAATTTATTATTACACCTTTTTTTTGTACATTGTAAGAGATGAATAATCAAATCGATTAAAATTAGAATTTGTGGAGTCGATTAAATTTTCAAAACATTTGATTTGCAAATAATCAATTTTCAGCAAATCTCAATACTGTAAATTAATTGCACAGAAAAGCCTTTGAGGTTTCCTAAGGCTGGTTTCACACTGGCGTTTGTGTCTGCATGTGTATGGCACACAGACGCAAACGCAGCCATACTAATGTGAACGCAGCGGAGAATTTCCGCATGCGTTCAAATTAGTATGCAGCACGGCCAGCTAATCAGCTGTCTCGGCGGCGGCCGGGAGGCGGAGATCAGCGGTGGAGATCTCCTCCTCCCGACCACAGCTGATCTCCCGCCGACATCACCTGATTGCTGTTTCAAATCTTCGGCGCCGACATCACCTATTCGGTGTCGGCGTGGGAGATCTAAACATCTGTCAGATCAGCTGTTTCTTCAAATCTCCCGCGCTGACACAGGCGGGAAATCAGTGGAGGCACTAGCTGATCTCACGGTGGCCGCCGCTGATCAGCGGCGGCCAGCAAGAGAGATTTCAATGTGATCCGCAGTGTTCTCCTGCACTGTCATGCGGAGGACACTGCGCATCCATTGACTTCAATGCGTGGTTTGTGCGCTTGCAGATAAAACAAGCACCCGCGACCGCACAAAAAATGCAACAAGCTGCATTCAGAGTGCGCTCGGAGGGTGCACAAATTATGCGCATCCGAACGCAATAGCAACCAAACGCAGCCAAATGCAGGCACTTGCGTTCCCATGTTAAACATAGGAACGATGTGCGCAAGCGTTTGGCTGCGTTCGGTGCCCTGCGTTTGCATACACCAGTGTGAAACCACCCTAGGACTGTATTCAACCTCTGTTGAGCTCTGTAATGCAAGCAAAATCTTATTAACCCCTTAGTGACAGAGCCAATTTCCACCTTAATGACCAGACCAGTTTTTGTAATTCTGACCAGTGTCCCTTTATGAGGGTGTAACTCTGGAACGCTTCAATGGATCATAGCGATTCTGAGATTATTTTTTCATGACACATTGGGCTTCATGTTGTTGATAATTTTTGCGTTTATTTGTGAAAAAATAAAAAATTTGGCGATAATTTTGAAAATTTAGCAAGTTTCAAATTTTGAATTTTTATTCTGCTAAACCAGAGAGATATGTGACAGAAAATAGTTAATAAATAACATTTCCCACATGTCTACTTTACATCAGCACAATTTTTGAAAAAAAAAAATTGGGGGGTTAGGACGTTATAAGGGTTCAAAGTTCATCAGCAATTTCTCATTTTTACAGCAAAATTTAAAAAAACATTTTTTTAGTGACCGCATCACATTTGAAGTCCCTTTGAGGGGCGTACATGACAGAAAACACCGAGAAGTGACACCATTCCAAAAACTGCACCCCTCAAGCTACTCAAAACTACATTCAAGAAGATTATTAACCCTTCAGGTGCTTCTCATGAGCTAAAGCAAAGTGGAAAAATAAATTTACATTTTAATTTTTCCAACAAGATTGTTCTTTTAGCCTCAATTTTTTCATTTTCACATGATCAACAGGATAAAATGGATCCTAAAATTTGTTGGGCAATTTCTCCTGAGTACACCGATACCTCATATGTGGTCATAAACCACTGTTTAGGCGCACTGCAGGGCTCAGAAGGGAAGGAGCGCAATTTGACTTTTGGAGCTAATTTTCCATTCAAAAAGTCAAATTGCGCTCCTTCCCTTCTGAGCCCTGCCGTGCGCCCAAACAGTGGTTTATGACCACATATGAAGTATCAGTGTACTCAGGAGAAATTGCCCAACCAAATTTAAGATGCAATTTGGAATGTAGAAGGAAAACCGGGCACTGACCTTATGTTGCTGCAGTTGAAATTGTGGCACAGAACCAGGTCCAGCGTTGCTCAGCCGTAGGACATAGTCATTTTTATCCAAAAAGAAAGAAGAAGGCGGCACTCATTGGACCGGTGAAGACAGGTTTCTTTATTCCAGTCGCGGTATTACATCAGGTGGAGGGTGTGGGGAGGGAGGTGCAGGGATGACGGAGCCCGTTTCGAGTAGTACTTACTCTTCAACAAATCTGTTGAAGAGTAAGCACTACTCGAAACGGGCTCCGTCATCCCTGCACCTCCCTCCCTGCACCCTCCACCTGATGTAATACCGCGACTGGAATAAAGAAACCTGTCTTCACCGGTCCAATGAGTGCCGCCTTCTTCTTTCTTTTTGGATAAAAATTTAAGATGCATTTTATCCTGTTGCTCATGTAAAAATGAAAAAATGGAGTCCAAAAGAAAATTTGTGTGAAAAAAAGTACTTTTTCATTTTTACGAATCTATTTGTGAACCACTAGGGGTTCAAAGTGCTCACTATGCATCTAAATATGTTCCTTGGGGTGTCTAGTTTCCAAAATGGGGTCACTTGTGGGGGAGCTCCAATATTTAGGCACACAGGGGCTCTCCATATGCAACATGGTGTCCGCTAAAAATTTGAATGGAAAATTAGCTCCAATTGTTAGCGGACACCATGTTGTGTATGGAGAGCCCCTGTGTGCCTAAAAATTGGAGCTCCCCCACAAGTGACCCCATTTTGAAAACTAGATCCCTCAAGGAACTTATTTAGATGCATAGTGAGCACTTTTAACCCCCAGGTGCTTCACAAATGAATCCGTAAAAATGAAAAAAGAAATGGAGAGCCCCTGTGTGCCTAAACATTGGAGCTCCCCCACAAGGGACCCCATTTTAGTAACTAGACGCCTCAAGGATTATATCTAGGGGTATAGTGAGCATTTGGAACCTACAGCTACTTCACAGAGTTTGATAAAATCATATTGAACATTTCTTTTTTCACACAATTTCTCACTTTTAAGGCATGTGCGCAAGATCCGGAGACACCGTGTCCTGGTTGTCTCCTCTCCTGCATTTTTTAAAATGATTTCATTACTAAATAAAAAAAAAAAATGACGTGGAACTTCGCCATATTTTTGGTCCAGACAGGTACAGCAGGCAGCTACGGGCTGCCACCAACCCCTTCTGCCTAGTTTTACCTGGCTGGAAACCAAAAATATAGGGAAGCCCTTTTCTTTTAATAATTTCATGAAATAATTTTTTAAAAAAATGGCGTGGGCTTTGCCATATTTTTGGGCCAGCCAGGTACAACTAAGCAGCTGGGGGCTGGAATCCTCAGCGTAGGGAGGCCCAAGCTTTCTGGGTTTCCCCCCGCTGCAAATTGCAGCCCGCAGCCGCCCCAGAAAATGGCGCATTCATAGAAGCGCCATTTTCTGGCGCTGTAACCAGCTCTTCCAGCTGCCGTGTAGCAGTGGCAGACTGGCTAATAAGGGATTAATGCCAGCTTTTTGGCAGCTGGCACTAAGCCCGAGATTCATAATGTCTGGCCAATATTAGACCGGACCATTAGGAATCTCTAGTAGATTGCAAAGAAAACAAAACACAGAGAAAAATATTTTTATTGGAAAAAAAACACAAACACATATTTAGACCCCATCTTTATTACGGTGACCCGACGTAGTCCAGTGGGATGGTCCGACGTAGTCCAGTGGGAAGGTCCGACATAGTCCATTGGGAAGGTCCAACGTAGTCCAGTGGGAGGTCCCGCAACGATTCTCATTCAGATGATGATCTGAATTTAACCCCCTGTGTGGTCACAAAAAGGTTAACTGCAGATCACACCTGTGTTGTCACACAGGGGTTAACTGCAGATCAGGTAACCCCTTGTGACCACACAGGGATGATGATCTGCAGTTAACCCCTTGTGACCACACAAGGGGTTAACTGCAGATCATCATCCCTTTGTGTTGTCACAAGGGGTTAACGGCAGATCCGGTAACCCCTTGTGACCACACAGGGATGATGATCTGCAGTTAACCCCTTGTGACCGCACAAGGGGTTAACTGCAGATCATCATCCCTGTGTGGTCACAAGGGGTTAACTGCAGATCAGGTAACCCTTGTGACCACACAGGGATGATGATCTGCAGTTAACCCCTTGTGACCACACAGGGGGTCAACTGCAGATCACCCCTGTGTGGTCCTTCAGGGGTTAACTCTGTATCTGTTCTGGTGCACGCAGAGCAGCTGCGCCGGGACAGAGGCAGAGCGAAGATGGCGGGTGATGCTGCAGGACGGGTAAGTATGAGAGCAGGGAAGGGGGGGGTGCGAATCGGAGGGGGTCAGGGTAGGCGGGGGACGACCTGGGGAAGACCTGGGGAAGGGGGGGGTTGGGTTGAATACCGGAGGGTGAGCTGGGGAGAGGAACAGGGGGAGCTGGGGAGCGGAGCAGGGAGGAGGGGGAGCTGGGAAGTGGAGGAGGGGGAGATCAGGGGTGAGGGGGATGACATTGGGGGGCCACTGAGGGGACCAGTGGCCCCCCAGGTATGAGAGCATCTCTATGCGATCTGACCTGTCAGGTCGCATAGAGATGAAGCGGAGGCGGCGGGTTTTGCTGCCGGCCTCCGCCATTTTTACATGTTCCGGGGGTGGGTGATCCCCAGGAGGGGGGGGGGGGGGTGATACCCAGTACTGGTGGTCTTGGGGCATTGGGAGGTTAATACCCTCACTTTGATCCGACATGTGTTTTCAAGTCGGATCAAAGTGAAAGTACTTTTTACCGGCAATGTCACTTTTTCTAATGTGATGACCGGTAAACGGTGCTTACCGGTCATCACATTACTGGTGCCGGTAAAACACCAGCCAATTCCTAATCTCTAGGGTCTCAGCTACAATCAATATGCTGACACCCTAGATATTTTAGCTACAGGGGCTGCGCACCAGGGCTTAGTTCTGCCTTACGTCTACAGACCCTTTTTTTTCCGACGTTTGTAGACGTAAGGCCGTCGTTAAGAGGTTAAATGTCTCTAATCAGCTTGCTGTGCACTGTGGTCATCATGAAATCACCAACCAATCATTAGCAGTGTTGTGCTGTAACCATGGGGATAATCCACCTCGTGTTTCCACTGTCACACCCCTCAGACGTCATCATCCAATCTCCTGCTCCGCTCACTGCATGTCATCTCCAAGGCTGATTCTCATTTGAGTGTCTGTAAACTCCATTGCACATGTCCGGCGTCTGGGTCTAATTGGCTCATTTCCTGCTGCATCATCAGTGTTACTCAGACCTGATAGGTCAACATAGAAGCCTCTCAAGTCCTTATGCACGGGGTCTGTGCTCAGTCTACGCTCCACCTCTTATCTGGTGAACTGTGGATTAACTCCTAGTATTCCAGGGCAGATATTCATACACAGTTCATTCATTATCCCACAAAATACATATATCACCCAAATATCACATAGTTCTTAGTCACAGCAACTAAGAGACATCACAATGCCTCATATTTTCCAGATCTTAATTTCTTCAGCTATCCTAGCTGCCCAAATCCAACCCAATCCTCAAGATTAGTGATACCACACTCCTACCCAATTTTTATCTATGTCCAAGGGGCATTTAACCGTAGTTATCCAAACTTTAATTTATGGCTCCCCACAAGCAACCCCAATCCTATAACCTAGGAGGCAATGTAATGTCTCCTCCATATCATATTTTTTACATTTTTATATCAGTATCACAGTGAAACAACTGGCTCAGTTTCAGCTTGATCTTGGTTGGCAAGATCTTGTAACAACTTATGGTCCAAGGTGGTCTAAAGAATCTAATTAAAAACAGTGTTAAAAATCGACTGTTGTCAGCAGGAATAATCACCGACTTTCACAAAGTCCTATCTGAGCAGACAACCCCTTTGATCATATTCCATATTGAGACCCCTCGTATACTTTGTTTGTAGTTCAAAGATCCACCTTAGTTCTTTCTTTTTCAAGACCGCCAGTCTGTCACCACCTCTCCTCATCGGTGGGACGTCATTAATCACCCTATAATGCAGTTGGTTCACTGTGACCAGCTGATTTGAAGTGTTTTGGGATCAGGAGTACCACCATTCCATTCCTGATCGTGCTTTTGTGTTTACTTATCCTTGCCCGTACCGCCATTGTGGTCTCCCCCACATAGAAGAGACCACACGGGCAATATATCATATATATCACAAAATTACTACTACATGTATATCTCCTCTGTATTGTATATTTCTTACCGGATAATGGATGGTGGAAAACTCTTCCCTTCAACATATTATTACAACTCGCACAACCCAGACAGGGAAAATTTCCCATACTAGGTTGGCCAAAAGTAAGCTGTATGTCACTATTTGAACCCCCTACGTCAGATTTAACCAATGTATCCCTCAGATTACGTCCCCTATGATAAGAAAGGAGTGGTGGATATTCAAACTCTTTTATATTGGGGTGTCCTCCACTCAAAATAGACCAGTGCCGCTAATGATATTGGATACTTTACTACTCATCCCGTTATAGGTAGTTACTAACGGTATGCATTTTTCTTTAGTTTTAGAAACCTCCCCTTCCAGCAATTGTCCAAAGCTAAAGCGAGCACCTTAAAGTATTTCAACTTTTGTGCAGGCTAACCCCTCTGAAGGAATTTATCACACATTTCTTGCAATCGCATATCAACTCATTTCTTATCCGAAACTATGCGCTTTACTCTTATCAACTGGCTCCAAGGTAGAGATTCTACCATTTTCCTTGGGTGCTCGCTGGAAAAGTGCAAAGTACTGTTCCGATCTGTCTCTTTAACATATAGATCAGTACTTAAAAAAACATTGATTTTATAGACCATAGTATCCAAAAATTGCACCTTTTCCAGCGAGCACACCATTGTAAAACCCAACTCTGGATATATGTTATTCAATTCGTCAAAAAAGAGGTTCAACTCATCATTAGTTCCTTCCCAGATAAAGAAAATGTCGTCGATGTAATGACGCCATCCCCTGACATGATGCCAATACATGGACCTTTACACGTATTCGCTCTCCAGGGCAGCCATGTAGATGTTAGCATAAGTAGGGGCCACATTGGACCCCATGGCTGTCCCGCAGCGGTGCAGGAAGTAATCGTTCCCAAAGAGGAAAAAATTCCTCCTGAGGACGAACTCCAGCAGCGCCAGAGCGAACCGTGCACAGTCCGGCAACATGTCAGAAGCGGCGAGCGTCACATCGACGGCATTGAGACCTTTTTCATGTTCAATTAAGGTGTATAATGCCACCACATCAAATGACACCAAATACGATATATCCTTAACTTGTACACCCTCCAAAGATCCAATAAAGTCCGAAGTGTCTCTCGTATATGGTAGGGCCATTGTCGCAAATTTACGTAGCAAATGGTCCAAAAAAATGTCAACTTTGTTGGATATAGATCCTCTACCTGAAACGATTGGACGTCTGGTCGGGTTTTTTAAATCTTTATGGATCTTTGGAAGGGTGTACAGGATAGGAGTTTTTGATAGTAGATAACTTTTTGATCAATTAGGCCTGCCATCAATGCTTCATTAATCATCTCTTTTAATTCCCTCTGATATACATTCGTAGCGTTAGACAATTTTTCATACACGTCTATATCAGATAGCTGTCTCAAGATCTCTTGCTTATATTGAGAAGTGTCCATCACCACAATAGCCCCACCTTTAATGGTGGGCTTTTTGGTGATAGACGCATTCTCTTTCAATTCCTTAATGATCCCCCTCTCTGTGCAACTCAGATTAGATCGTCCTTTTTTATATCGTTTTTCCTTCAATTTCTCTACCTCATTTTTCACTAGATTTATGTAGGTTTCAATCACCGCATCATGTTCCGGTGATTCAAATCTACTTTTATTGAACAATCCCAGCGCTTCCAGAGAGAGAGATTCAGTAGGAATATCAAGCTTCATTTTTTCTTTACCTGCGAAAAAACGTGTAAGTTCCAATCTCCTAAAGAACAGATACAAGTCGTTATCCAATTCAAACCAATCAATTTCCCCTTTTGGGCAAAACGATAGGCCCTTAGATAAAACACTAATCTGCATATCTGTAAGGGAAAAAGATGAGATATTTACCACTAATGGTACCTTTACACGCCGCGAATGCAGGCTGGATACATCCCGCTACTTCACGTGCACGAGCACGCTCAAACGGTTACAAATGGTCAACGCATCACCTTTACACGCCGCGACAAGATGCGCTACGCCACGCTACATCTATAGCTAGCTACATCGCCGGGTGTCTCAAGTAGCCAGCTGTAGCTCATTTACACACCGCTACAACCAGCTACTATGGGCGTACCTGGTGCAGCAGGGACAGCACATAGGCGTGCTACAATTGTGGATTACGAGACGTCCGTACGCTGATAGGACAAAGCAATAATACCATGATTGGCCAGGCATCGCAGGAGGCTGAGTAATACAGCACGCTCGAGCGATTGTGTAGTGTGACTCGTCAGCTCCTTAAATATGCCTCCCTATGCAGCGACTACCAATCGTAACGCAGGAGCTTCCACCAATGATCGCACATGGGGCGTGGTAACACGGAGCCAGGGTCACGCCTTAGCTACATCGCAGCCTGTCCCGAGTTCCCTTCCGTTGCTTCTTTACACGCCGATACAGCTCGCTACCATCGGCGTTGTAGCCATCAGTTTTCGAGCAGAGCTAGGAAACAGATGTATCTGTTGCCGGCTGTATCGTCACGTCTTCAGACGCCGCTACGACGGGCTACATTGGCGCTACAAGCTACATTTGTAGCCTGTAGCGGGATGTATCCAGCCTGCCGTCGCGGCGTGTAAAGGTACCATTACGGATTTGTTTCTGGCCGGCCTTCTTCGTCCTGGAGCGTGTTATCGGTGGTAACCCCTTTTCCCCGGTGTTTCCGGCCACCCCGGGGGTTGGCCCGGTGGCTCCGAGTCCATCTCTGCCTAAAAAAGAAGAACTGGCATCCGCTGAAATCTGCATGCCATCATCGGTTGAATCTGATTCACCTTCAGTGAAACCAAACAGTGCCTGTGGACCACCTGGCTGTTGTGGTCTCTTTGGTCTCCTTCCTCCTCTAGGTTTTCCAGGACCAGGTTTAGGTCTAGGGCCATATGGCACGGATTTCTTGAACTGCCATCCATATATGCGATTGTTATTATAGTCCTCAACATCTCTATGACATTTTGCACGTTTATTGTCCTCCAAATCTGAGCAGTATTTCACTAAGATATCATCTACCTTATCATCAATGTCCTTCAACTCCTCATCGGTGGTTATATCCCGCAATAGGGGGCGTGTGGCCTCCAACTTCTTTTTAATGCTCTCGATTTCCTTACTGAGATATTCAATATTCAGTAACATGATGTCAAACGCATATTTGTTACTGATTGCTTCAAATCGATCACAAAACTGGACATTATTAGGGAGCAATGTGGGACTCAGGCTAGATCTCAGTCCTCTCGGTATTCTACGGACCTTGTAATATTCTACTAGCGTCCCCACATGCAATTCTAAGGAAATAAGCCTCTTACTATCATTTTCCCATCTGTGCTTCAGCATCTGTACAGTGGGTTGATTGAGAAAAGAGTTATCACCTTCAGCAACCTGTATAATTCTTGCTGCTTCCTCATCGGTGTAAGAAATCGAACAGGTTGGAACTGGTTCACCACCTTCTGAACTTTCTCCATAATAGCAAAATTTTCACTTAGCCTGATGCACGTAAACTCCGACTCCATGTATACATATAAAGAGAAAAAATGGCTTACAGCACCTAAGCACTCAGAGACAATCTACAGTCTCATATGGCAAATAGCCAAAAAAAAGGTGCACGTTTAAACCAAGGAGTCCATCCTGGGTACTTACGTAACAATAAACTGAAGTAAAAAATCAGCGCCTCTCACTCAGGTGGTATTTTCAATCCATCTTTGCTTTATTCCAATCCGTTAAAAGGCACGACGTTTCGAACCACGCACGGTTCTTTATCAAGCACAAACCATATTTAACACAGATTTCCTTATATAATACAATCCCCTCCCCCTTATTAACAAATCACCAATCAGTTATCTGCAATATCACAACATTGTAAAAAACAATACATATAATATAATAAAATCGCCACCAGGATCATATCAGTGTTATAAGGATCTCACCTAATCCTCCATGTGCTCTTATCGTGCCCAGTGTCTCTGAGCACTATATTAAATGTCTCTGATCAGCTTGCTGTGCACTGTGACCATCATGAAATCACCAACCAATCATTAGCAGTGTTGTGCTGTAACCATGGGGATAATCCACCTCATGTTTCCACTGTCACACCTCTCAGACGTCATCATCCAATCTCCTGCTCCGCTTACTGCATGTCATCTCCAAGGCTGATTCTCATTTGAGTGTCTGTAAATTCCATCTCACCTCTCACCTGAGTGAGAGGCGCTGTTTTTTTACTTCAGTTTATTGTTACGTAAGTACACAGGATGGACTCCTTGGTTTAAACGTGCGCCTTTTTTTGGCTATTTGCCATATGAGACTGTAAATTGTCTCTGAGTGCTTAGGTGCTGTAAGACATTTTTTCTCTTTATATGTATACCTCGCGTTATCAACATCTTGGCGGACACTCATTACTGGTTGGTGACACTTTTAGACCCACGAAACAAGGAGAACTTTATTTCTCTTATTCCTGAGGCAGAGAGGTCTACAAAAATGCTGCAGTACCAGAAGGCCATAGTCGCGGAATTAGTAAAAAAATTCCCTTCTGAAAACGCTAGCGGCAGAGGTCATGATTCGGTGGACAACCAAGGCGTCCGGCCGAGAGAGGAACAAGTCCAATCCAGCAGAGGTAGGGGAACACTCTCAAACATCTGGGACACTTTTCTCAGCACCTCCCGTACCACAGGCCCTGAGGTGCGGGGTAGTGTCACAAGGACTGCAAAGCTTGCCAAGATGCTGAGGGAGTACCTTGCCAATCGTGCAAAAGTGCTCCTAGACTCCTCTGTGCCTTATAATTATTGGATATCCAAGCTGGACACGTGCCAGGAACTGGCTCTCTACGCCTTGGAAGTCCTGGCCTGCCCTGCCGCTAGGGTTTTGTCAGAGCGTGTTTTTAGTGCCGCAGGTGGAATCATTACTGATAAACGCAGCCGCCTGTCAACTGAAAATGCTGACAGGCTGACTCTGATCAAATTGAACAAGGGTTGGATTGGGCCTGACTTCACCACACCACCACCAAATGATAGCGGAATTTTAATTTTGTGGCGGTAGATTGCCATGCACCTCCGCACTCCCACACATCGGTACACACTTCATGTCTTTGGCTACTTGCTGTGCTTCTCCTACTTCTCCTCCTCATCAGCCACCATCATATGATCAGTGCGACCGTGGTTCATGATGCCAGGAAAACAAATTTATGATATTTATGATGATGATGACCCTAACCGTTCAAAAGTTAGGCAGTAGTTTCATGTATACCCCCCAGGGGTAAATGTTTTAGTCCATGCTTACAGGATGGGCATTACAAGTACAGGAGACCCGCTCCTTTGTAATGGAAACAATATTTAGAGGCTCTCCTCCATGTTTCTTTCCAGGGGCATTGAAGTGCCTCCCAATTTTTGGCAGCCCTGCCTACGGCAATACTACAAAAGACAATCTTCCTTAAAATGGGCACAATATTTAAAGAGGCCCTCATGCACGTCTCTTTCCATGGGCATTGGGGTGCCTCCCAATTTTTGGCTGCCCTGCCTAAGGCAATACTACAAAAGACCCACTTCCTTAAAATGGGCAAATTATTCAAAGAGGCCCTCATGCACACCTCTATCCAGGGGCATTGGGGTGCCTCCCAATTTTTGTCTGCCCTGCCTAGGGCAATACTAAAAAAGACCCACTTCCTTAAAATGGGCACATTATTTAAAGAGGCCTTCATGTACGTCTCTTCCCAGGGGCATGGGAGTGCCACACAATTTTTTTTTCAAAAAATCTTTCATGTAATCCAACATACTAAACTAACATACACCAACTCTGTCTCACAAGTGGATATGAACCCTTAATATTTTCTCCATGAAAATCCATTTAGGTTTCATTTTGTAATGTTTTCTTGACAGTCCGTAAAAGTGGCGTAATAGTATGACAACATTGTTCACAGCAGTGACCTTGGAGTCTGAACTGCTTACAGGGGCTTCCACATGCTGTTCCCATGTCATTTGAGCACTGCTCTGATAGTTTTGTGACATTTTTAGGGTTTATCCATGCTGCCGGGTCATGCCAGAAAAATACTCTGGTCTTCCATAGCATAATATTGGGCTCGGTGCTCGAGCCGAGTACATGAGTATCTTGGGATGCTCGGCCCGAGCTTCGAGCACCCAAGCATTTTAGTACTCGCTCATCTCTAATAACATGCCTATATCTGTGTCTCCTTCCCCTTTTACTCGTCTATCTCTTCTTTTCACATTTTTATATGTAGTTTTCACTTTTCCATATGTTTGTTGTATCTTCTGAGTAGTTTGTCACCTTTTGGACACTTTAGAAAGTGTTTTCTATGTGTTTTCTATGTGTTTGCATGTGTTTGTGTTTGGCTGACATTGTTTTCAATGGGATTCGACGGTGTTCGACGAACATTTGATGAACATTGGATGAACAAGCGCCCGAATTGAATTAGAACACTAGGGTGGTGGCTCATCTCTAGTCATGAGGTAATTTTTTTTAGGTACTCCAGTATAGCATCTCCTAAAAACCCATCTAGGATTTTACCCACAGCAGAGGTTAAGTTTACTGGCCTATAATTTCCAAGTTCAGTTTTTGTCCCCTTTTTGAATATTGGCACCACATTTGCTATCCGCCAGTCCTGTGGTACAGACCTTGTTATTATGGAATCTTTGAATATTAATAATAATGGTCTATCTATGACGGTACTTAATTCCTGCAGTACTCTGGGGTGTATCCCATCCGGGCCCGGGTATTTGTCAACTTTAGTGAATTTTAGACTGTGCCGTACTTTCTGTTGGGTTAAGCAGGTGACATTTAATGGAGAGTTTTTATTATCACTGATCATGTTATATGTCATGGGATTTTCTTGTGTAAATACTTTTGAAAAAAAGTCATTTAGCATATTGGGTTTTTCCTCATTCTCATCCATCATTTCATCCAGGCTATTTTTAAGGGGGCCAACACAATGATTTTTTAATTTCTTACTATTTATGTAGTTAAAGAATATTTTGGGATTTGTTTTTACTTTCTCAGGCAAGGAGTCTCTCTGTCTCAATCTTTACTGCCTTGATTTGCTTTTTACAGATGTTATGTAATTTTCTGCATTTATTTAATGCCTTATCACTACCTACTTGCTTTAATTTGCTAAATGCTTTCTTTTTGTCACTTATTGCACCCTTTACAGCTCTATTTAGCCATAATGGTTTCCTCCTATTTCTAGCATGTTTATTCCCATACGGCAGGGGTCTGAAACTCGCGGCCCGCGGGCCGCATGCGGCCCGCCACGCTCCCCAGTGCGGCCCGGGGCACCATGAAAGAAAAAAGCATGCCCCAGGCCATTATACATTGAGCTGCCGCGGTACCACTTTATGACTGTGACTTCCGGGTACCGCTGGCTCAAACAAGTGCCTTCGCGCCTGTACATTCACGCAAGCAGGCGGCCGGTGGACCAATCAGAAGCCTCCTGTGACGTCACAGGAGGCTTCTGATTGGTCCGCCGGCTGCCTGCTTTCATGAATGTACAGGCGCGAAGGCGATTGTTTGAGCCGGTGGTACCCGGAAGTCACAGTCATAAAGTGGTACCGCGGCGGCTCCATGTATAATGAGCCCGGGGCATTAATGAAATAGGCTGGCCGGGCTCTCAGTTTGCGGCCGCAGCTGCTGCCCTGCTCACCCGGCCAGACCTGACAGCGCAAACGCCCCCCCCACTGCTCCTCACTCATCCGGAGCTCTGACAGTACATTGCCCCCCCCTTCCCGCTCCTCACCCAGCCAGAGCTGACAGCAAACACCCCCTCAACACTGCTCCCGACCCAGCCGGAACTGTCAGCACATCGCCGCCGCCCCCCCCCCCCCCCGGCTCCTCTCCCGGCCAGCAAGCAGACACCCACCCCAAAAACCCACTCCCCTGCCGCCTCTGGGCTGCCAGGGTCATGCTACTCCCGGATTAAGTTCAGCCAGCCAGCCCCTGATCAGGTGTGTATGAGTGAGTGTATTTGTGTGTATATGAGTGTGTTTGTGTTATATGTGTGAGTATGTGTGTATGTGTATATTGTGTGGTGTATTGTGTGTTGTGATGTGTGTATTTTGTGTATATGTGAGTGTGTGTGTACTTGTGTGTATATGTGTAGTATTAGTGTGTATATGTGTATGTGTATTTGTGTGTATATGTGAGTAAGTGTGTATGTGTTATATGTGTGAGTATTTGTGTGTATATGTAAGTGTGTATGTGTATATGTGTGAGTATTTGTGTGTATATGTGAGTGAGTGTGTGTATAAGTGTGTGAGTGTATTTGTGTGTATATGTGGTGGTGTGATATTTGTGTGTATATGTGAGTGTGTGTGTGTATTTGTGTGTATATGTGAGTAAGTGTGTATGTGTATATGTGTGAGTATTTGTGTGTATATGTGAGTGAGTGTGTGTGTATATGTGTGAGTGTATTTGTGTGTATATGTGAGTGAGTGTGTGTGTATATGTGTGAGTGTATTTGTGTGTATATGTGAGTGAGTGTGTGTGTATATGTGTGACTGTATTTGTGTGTATATGTGAGTGTGTGTGTATATGTGTGAGCGTTTGTGTGTATATGTGTGAGTGTATGTGTGTGTATTGTGTGTATATATGTGAGTGTGTGTGTATATGTGTGAGTGTATTTGTGTGTATATTGAGTGAGTGTGTGTTTGTGTTATATATGAGTGAGTGTGTATGTTATATGTGATATTTGTTATATATATGTGAGTGTGTATGTGTATATGTGTGAGTGTATGTTTGTGTGCGTGTATATTTGTATGTGAGTGTATGTATATGTGTGAGTGTATTCCCGCGCCGCCTGAGCGGCACATCGCCGGCGGCTGGTGCCGGCTGCTGGGTTCAGGCTGGTGCCGGCCGCCGGGTGCTAGCTGGTGCCGGCTGCTGCTGGCAAGTGGAAGACTGGGAGCAACAGAGGAAGAAGCTGCCGGAATGAAAAGAGTGGAGTCAGGTAAGGCGCTGTTACAGCCGAAGATAGCAGCCTGGGGGGGAGGGGAACGTGACCACTGAAAGTGCCTAGGGGGGCAGAAACTCCAAATATGGCCCTATGTAAGTGTGTCAATGTGTGAGTGTGTATGTGTTTGTGTGAATATGTCTGAGGATATATGTGAGTTTGTGTGAATGTGCGGGTGTGTATATATGGGCTTTTCCACACACCTGCGCTCTCAGTATTTAGCGCTTCTGCGCTAAATACTTAGGCTTTGACAGAGAAGCGCAGGTGCGTGTATGCAAGCAGCGTTTCCCTGTGCGCTCTGGATAAGCGCACACTATGCAGGCTGCTGTATGAAATGGTTACCACAATACACATCGGGTAACCAGGGACAGCGTCTACTGAAAGCGGACCCATACACGCACCTGCGCTTCTCTGTCAAAACCTAAGTATTTAGCACAGAAGCGCTAAATACTGAGAGCGCAGGTGTGTGGACAAGCCCTATGTGAGTGTGTGTGTGTGAGCGAGAGAACAAAAAGAACAGAGACCAGGACATTACTACAAGATGACAAGGGAGGGAACATTACTTCAAGAAGGGGACCAGGATTGGGACATTACTACAAGACGGGCACCAGTTTGGGGGACATTAATATACAATGGGGACCAGTATGGGGACATTACTACATAAAGGGGATTAGGGTGGGGACATTCCTACAAGAAGATCATAATTTGTACTTTACTAGATTGAGCAAAAAATTCTGGTATTGCTAAAATGTCACATAGGGTACCGTTACACGTCGCAACATTGCATGCAATTTCACTGGCAATTTGCTGGTTGCAGTGAAATCTTGGACACATTGTTCCATTTTCTTGCCGTGTACAAATGTAACAATGTGTCCATGATTTCACTGCAACCAGCAAATTGGCTGTGAAATTGCATGCAATGTTGCGATGTGTAACGGTACCCTTAGTCCTACAAGCAATGCGGCCCCCCGATATCAATTTTTTTCTACATGCGGCCCACCAACCCAACCGAGTTTGAGACCCCTGCCATAGGGTATATATTGTGCACATGTCGTATTCAGGATGCTAATATACGTCTCCCATTTGCTTTGTGTACCTTTATGTCTCAGGACATCGTCCCAGTTTATTGCACTAAGATCATCTCTCAATCGTTGGAAATTTGTCTTCCTGAAGGTTAGTGTCCTTGTAGCCCATCTACTACACATCTTATTAAAGGATACATGAAAACGTATTATTTTATGATCACTATCACCCAAGTCACTTCCAACCATATATATGATATGCGGTCCGGCCTGTTGGTTAATATTAGGTCTAACAGTGCCCCCTTTCTTGTTGGGTCCTGGACCAGTTTTGAAAGGAAATTGCCTCTCATAGTTGTCAAAAACCTATTACCTTTGCTGGAACTTCCCGTTTCTGTTCCCCAATGAATTTCAGGGTAGTTGAAGTCCCCCATAATAATGACTTCTCCCTGAGTCGCTGCTTCATCTATTTGCTTTATGAAGATATTCTTCTCCACTTCCATTATTGTTGGAGACTTATAACAAACCCCTATCAGTAATTTATTATTTTCTCCCCTTTCCCCTTATCTCCACCCATTGGAACGCTACTGTTTCATTAGATTCACATATATTATCACGTAGGATGGGTTTTAAGGATGATTTAACATATAAACACCCTCCCCCTCACTTATTTTTATGGTAATTTCTGAAGAGGTTATAGCCCTGTGAATTAACAGCCCTGTAAAGGCTCTCGACCAGCCATGTCTCCAATATCCCCACCATGTCATAATTATTTTCCAACAAAATTAATTCTAATTCCTCCATTTTGTTGGCGATGCTTCTGGCATTAGTGAATATGCACTTTATGCATCTCTCTTTACCTCTATTCCTTCCTACTATATTGACTGTTCTAACTCCACCCCCCATGCCACCCTGAATTTCATTATTTGTGCCCAGGTTACCATTTACACTATCTTCTCCTCCTGTACAATGAATACCCTCCCCCCCAATCCCTAGTTTAAATATTCCTTCAACCTTCCAGCCTTTTTCTCCCCCAGCACAGCTGCACCCTCCCCATTCAGGTGCAACCCGTTCCTAGCATAGAACCTGTAGCCAACAGAGAAGTCGGCCCAGTTCTCCAGGAACTCAACCCCTCCATCCTGTACCAATTCCTGAGCCACTTATTTATCTCCTTAATCTCCTGTTGCCCATCTGGCATGGCACGTGGTACAGGCAGTATTTCAGAGAATAATACCTTGGAGATCCTTGCCTTAAGCTTGCAGCCTAGTTCCCTGAAATCATCTTTAAGGACCTTCCACCTACCTCTAACTTTGTTATTTGTGCCAATGTGTACCATGACCGCTGGGTCCTCACCAGCCCCTCCCAGTAATCTGTCAACCCGATCAGCAATGTACCGGACTCGAGCGCCAGGTAGGCAGCACACTGTTCGATGATCACTGCCTGTGTGACTGATTGCCCTATCTGTTCCCCTAATAATTGAGTCCCCCACTACCAGAACCTTTCTGGCCTGCCCAGCTCTCTGGTTTTCCCCCTTACTGTAGCAGACACTCCTCCGGGTTTCAGAGGACATGCAGTGCTATCCCTGTGCTGACTCCTATCCACCCTTTCTTCTGTGTACATAAGGACCAAAACAGTGACAAATCTCTGCGTAGCACAGTCCCGTAGGAAAGAGTCCTTACCACTCCGACCACATGTTTTACCTTTCCACTTGGAGTTGAAAAGGTTGCCTCCGCTATCAGATACTTGCGGAGTTCTCCATGAATACATATGACCCCGACCTTCCCCCCACTGGATTTCAACACTTAGATCAATGATCCATGGAAGAGGGTCTCTAGACTCCCTGAGTCCAAGAGAGCCTCGGCTCGTTGTACATTGACATGCACCTGGCACAGATGGGGTTCAGTTGTTGGACGGACCGTGTCCGTAGTGTAAATGGTGCAAGCGTACATAGACAACCGGCGTGTAAACCCGCAGTCCATGGGGACAGCAGTTAAGGGGCAATTGGCAGCCACATGTCCTGGCCCTGGCATTGCCAGCACCTAATTGCAGTGGTGCTGTCAGTCCTTGAGACCAATTTAGGGGCAACTGGTCTCCTGCCACCCTCACTCTGAGGTACTCCCTCAGCGGGGGCTTGGTTCTTACTGTCTCCATCACAGGGACATGCACCTTTCCCAGGCTCCTGGGGCCGACGTGCCAGATGCATTGAGTCCTGTACAAACTCCTGAGTGGCTGTATACCACTCAATCAGGCTAACCACTTGGTCCAGGTTATCTGGGTCTCTTTGCCCCACCCAATGCTGTATAGCGGCTGGCAGAGTTATTATTATTAAATATTTATATAGCACCATTAGGTACCAATGCGCTTTACATGTGTAAGGGCAGACGAGGACAAGAACGTAAAGTGATGACAATTAAATCATACAGGTACAGTAGGGCAGAGGATCCTGTCCACGAGAGCTCACAGTCTACAGGGGATGGGTGGGGAGACAGTAGGAAAGGAAGAGGTGAGGGTGAGAGGGTGCAGCGGATTAGGTCTCAGTGTGGGTTGTAGACTTGAAGGAAGAGGTGGGTCTTCAGGTTTTTCTTGAAGGTTCCCAGGGTAGGGGAGTGTCTGATGTGGTGGGGGAGAGAGTTCCAAAGTATGGCGGATGCACGAGAGAAGTCTTGTTTGCAGTTGTGTGAGGAGGAAATGCGAGGGGAAAAGAGAAGGAGCACTTGAGAGGAGCGTAGATTGCATAAAGGGAGGTATCGGGAGACAGGTCGGAGATGTATGGAGGGGACAGGTTGTGTATGGCCTTGTATGTCAAGGTTAAGGTTCTGAACTGGGATCTCTGGAAATGGGGAGGCATTGAAGGGCTCGGCAGAAGGGAGAGACAGGGGAGTAGCAGGGAGACAGGTGGATGAGTCAGGCAGCGGAATTGAGGATGGTTCGCAAAGGTGTGAGGAAGGTAGAGGGAGGCCGGTGAGCAGTTGATTGTAATAGTCGAGGCGGGAGATGATGAAGGTGTGGACAAGTGTTTTAGCAGTGCAAGAGAAAAGAAAGAGAAAGGGGCGCAATAGTGCGGTTACCAGCCGCTTATAGTTTTTACCTTCTAAGTGTTTTAGCAGTGTCTTGGTCAAGGAAAGAGTGGATTCGGGTAATGTTTTTGAGCTGGAGTTGGCAGGCGATGAGGGCTTGGATGTGGGGCTTGAAGGAGAGGGAAGAGTCGAGGAATACCCAGGGGCACTTGGTGTGGGGAACGGGTGAGAGTGAACAGTCATTGACAGTGATGGATAGGTCGGGTGGGGGGGAGATCAACTGGGGGTGAAGACGATGAACTCTGTTTTGTCCAATTTAAGTTTGAGGAAGCGAGCGGAGAATAACGATGAGATGGCGGACAGGCATTGCAGAATTTTGGATAGTAGGGAGGAGATGTCGGGGCCGGACAGGTAGAGCTGGGTGACATCGGTGTAGAGGTGGTATTGAAGGCCATGGGACTCAAAGAGTTGGCCTAGGCCGAGGGTGTAAATGGAGAAGAGTAGTGGTCCCAAGACCAAGCCTTAGGGAACGCCAACAGAAAGGGGGTAGGGCAGGGAAGAGGTGTGGGTGTGGGTGATGCTGAAAGTCCGGTCTTTTAGGTAAGAGGAAATCCAGGAGAGGGCTAGGTCAGGGATGCCAAGAGATTCTAAAATTTGAAGTACGAGGGAGTGGTCATCTGTGTCAAAGCCACAGAAAGGTCGAGAAGGAGGATGGAGTAGTGTTGCTCTTGGCGGTCAGTAGGTCGTTGGTGACTTTGGTTAGGGCTGTTTTGGTGGAGTGGTGGGGTCAGAAACCGGATTGTAGGTTGTCAAAGAGTGAGCAGGAGGAGAGGTGAGAGGACAGTTTGGAATAGACATGTTGTTCAAGTAATTTTGAGGTGAAGGGGAGGAGAGATATGGGGTGATAGTTGGAGACTGCTTCAGGGTCGAGGAGGGATATTTGAGGATGGGTGTGATTAGGGCATGTTTGAAGGATGAGGGATGAGTTCTCACCAGCTGGTCGACCACCACCCTCTCCACCATCTGGGCCTAAGTCAAGATTTCATGCTGGAACCACCTTTTTACTAGCTGCAGTAAATCATTGCATGGACCTTTGTGGAGACCCGACAGGTCTCAGGCATAACACCTGTTGGGCTCTCACATAGGTATTAACCCCCAGTCGGGCAAGGATCTCACCTTTTAGCTTCCCATAGTCCTGGGCATCTTCTCTACTGAGGTCAAAACAGGCCTTCTGCACATCTCCTATCAAGAACGGAGCCACCACTTCAGCCCACTGGTCAGCTGGTAAGTTTTCCCACTCCGCTGTGCGCTCATAAACATAAGGAAATTTTGCACATTGTTCTCCCAACTCAAGCTTCCTCAATGCTGAGAGGACCCTGTCCAGGCCTCTTGATGTTTCGGGATAGGCGCTGGTGGCGTGTCTTGCAGAGCCGCAATCTGCTGCAGTATCAGCTCATTAGCTTTCTGCTGCTGTTGGTATAGTAGCTGCGGCTGCTGTTGTTGCTCCTGTTGTTGTGTTGAAGCTGCTGGTACTGCTGTTGGGTGAGCACCAACTGCTTCAGTAGCTCCTCCATGTTGTCGACAGGTCTGTGCTGTAGCTTAGTTGCTTGATCATGGACATGCAGCTTTTAGGGATATGCCTCAGTTCACACTGCCCGCATTCTTTACCATATTGTAGTGCGCGGTGTTCACATTGTGCGGTAAGGAGGCAATGACCCAAGGAAAGTTAAACTTAAACGGCTTTATTTTCAAGCACTCACAACTCAAATGCAAAAGACGTCCTCCGGGTTACAGCCGGGTGATCCAAACAGTCCGAGTAAACCTATTGCCGTGGGGAAGGGCCGCACCATTTTCACTCTGCAGCCCCCCAATTACTTTGTTCTTACAAATCTGTGTTGTGCCTTCACACAATCTTGCATTGCATGGAGCTTCCTGCTCTGCAGCTTGCAAACAAATCACTGACACCCAAACCCTTTGCTGAAGGTTGTTTTAAAAGGAATCTGTGGCCATGAGCCACATGCAAGACCCGGACTGGAGGGAGTGGTCTGTCCCCTGTCCTGCAACCACAGGTAAGCCTGTGATTGCAATGCCCTCCAGTGGGTTCAATATGCTTCGGGTGCGCATTCTGGGGGACACATATCGTCCCTCACATATGATTACCCTCACTGCCTCACAGTATAAAAAAACATTTGTGGTACAGTGGCATTAATTGTAATTATAATAATTAAAAAAATGATGTGCAGCTTTGCTGTATGCCAGTGAGGTACAACTTGCCAGTCAGGTACAACTAGGAAGCCACAGGCTGCTACCCACCCCCATATGCCTAGTTGTACTTGGCTGGTATCCAAAAATACTTATAGAAATAATTTTAAAAACTTACGTGGGGCTTCGCCGTATTTTTGGTTGCTAGCCAGGTACAACTAGACAGCTGAGGGCTGAAATCCTCAGCATGGGGAGGCCCCAGCATTCTGGCCCCCTCACACTGTGAATTAAAGCCTGCAGCCACTCCTGAAATTGGCGCATCATAGAAGTTCCATTTTTTGGCATTCTACCCAATACGTCCAGCTACCCTGAGGTGGTGGTAGACCGGGTTATAAAAGTTTAATGTCAGCTGTGATTTCTCAGCTGGCATCAAGCCCTGGCATTAGCAATGTAGAGGCGTCTCCAAGATACCTCCCATTACTAATGCCTGAAATAGTTAAAAAAGATAATCAGACACTTTTTTAAAAATAGTTTTTATTACAAATAAAAACACATTCTGTTAGGACTATGGATCTCTATTGACATCCTGTGAATTTTGACCCTTTTCAAAATGCCATCTGTTGCTTCACTCCTGATCATGTGATACTCCCCTCTGCCTTTATAAACCTCTGCCTATCATCTACCTATCTATCGAGTATTCAGTTTCAATTTCAGGCTTTCTGTACTTTTCAAGTGTGCTCTATCTCCTCTGAGCGCTCCAGCTTTACCAGATACTGCCTTGGACCCAGTAATCTCACCAGCCTCAGCTTCTCTCCTGCTTCCAGCTGCCTGTGTTTAGTTTCCTGATTTTGCTTCTGATTCACAAGCCCTGTGTCATGTAAGCATATTGTGTCCTACCAGCACTTAGAACTATTGTTTATAGTGCAGATACAGCATTATGGACATTAAAGGGAACTGTCAGGTAGTTTATGCCCCAACAGCTATCACTGGAGTATCTGACAAAAATACCTCATGACCATTATCAACATGGTTTTACGATGGACCGTTCCTGTCAAACTAATCAATAAGCTTCTATGAAGAAGTAAGTTCTGGACTGGACAAGAAATGCAGTGGATGTGTGTATAGGACTTTTCAAAGCTTTGATACGGTGCCACAAAGAGGTTGATACATAAATGAGGCAATGGGATAGGGGAAAATATGTTAATGTGGGTTAAGAACTGGCTTAGTGATAGGAACAAAGGGTGGTTTAATGGAACAACTCAGAATGGGTCACAGTAACAGTGGGGTACCACAGGGTCAGTGTTGGGCCCGCTCCTATTTAATATATTTATTAATGACCTTGTAGGGGGCATACAGAGTAGAATCTCAATATTTGCAGATGACACTAAACTCTCTGCAGGGTAATCAATACAGAGGAGGACAATTTTATATTACAGGAGGATTTATGTAAACTAGAAGCTTGGGCTGCTAAATGGCAAATGCGCTTTAATGGGGATAAATGTAAAGTCATGCACTTGGGCAGAGGAAACAAAGGGTATAATTATGTGCTTAATTATAAAACACTGGGCAAAACTATCACTGAAAAAGACCTGGGTGTATGGGTAGATGACAAACTCACATTTAGTGGCCAGTGTCAGGCAGCTGCTGCAAAGGCAAATAAAATAATGGGATGTATTAAAAGAGGCATAGATGCTCATGAGGAGAACATAATTTTACCTCTATACAAGTCACTAGTGCGACCACACTTAGAATACTGTGTACAATTCTGGTCTCCGGTGTATAAGAAAGACATAGCTGAACTAGAGCGGGTCCAGAGAAGAGCGACAAAAGTTATTAGAGGTCTAAGGGGTCTGCAATACCAAGACAGGTTATTAAACTTGGGGTTATTTAGCTTGGAAAAACGAAGGCTTAGGGTGATCTTATAATAATGTACAAATATATGAGGGGGCAGTACAGAGACCTTTCTAATGATCTCTTTACTCTTAGGCCTGAGACTGGGACAAGGGGGCATCCTCTACGTCTGGAGGGAAGAAGGTTTAATCATAATCACAGACGCGGATTCTTTACTGTAAGAGCAGTGAGACTATGGAACTCTCTGCCACATGATGTTGTAATGAGTGAGTCACTACTAACATTTAAGAAGGGCCTGGATGCCTTTCTTGAAAACTATAATATTACCGGTTATATATACTAGATTCTTTGATAGGGCGTTGATCCAGGGAATTAGTCTGATTGCCGTATCTGGAGTCAGGAAGGAATTTTTTCCCCCAATGTGGAGATTAGTGTTGCCACATGGGGTTTTTTTTGCCTTCCTCTGGATCAACATGTTAGGCTATGGGTTGAACTAGATGGACTTAAAGTCTTCCTTCAACCTTAAAAACTATGTTACTATGTTACTATGTATGTTACTGTCTGTAGCTGGAGCTTTATAATACTATTCTAATCATCCCTGTTTGAGTAATAGTGTAATGTGAAAGGTGAAAAAAAAAGCATGTATACACTTACACTTCAGTAACCACATTGGAGGAGGGAGACTGTCTGGCAGGATAATAGTTAACTCACTTTTAACTTGGATAGCTAAAGGACCTGTGTGATGTAAGGATCATGTGACCAAAGTGGGCGGAGCTAAGCCAGCAAACGCATTATTTTCTATGAGAACTTATCTCCGCCTATTGTAGTCACATGGTTGTGACATCACATCAGGTGTCCCAACATGTTCTAGCACAAGACTGAAATGTTAACTATTAACCTGCCAAACAGTCCCCGTCATCCAAGCTGGGGACTGACTGCTTCATTACATAAGGAAATGTAAGTGTAGAAATGCTTTTTTCACCTTTTACATTACACTATGAGCTCAGACAGGGATGATTAGAATAGTATTATGAAGCTGCAGCTACAGACAGTGATAGCTGGAGAGGCATAAACCACCTGTCAGGTTCCATTTAAGACTCTTTAAAAGCTATTTTGCACCAATAAGTATTAGACTTCTTTTTCTGGGGATTCCCTTTCTCAGGACTCTTGGAATTTATTATTTATGGACTTTGTTTTTATCCATCGTTTCTCCCAGTAAAAACTTTTCTCCAGAGACTTTTGTGTTTATGTTATTTTGCTAGAACTATTTTCAAAGACTTTCAGTATTACCTGTTTGATAAACTTTCTCATTTGCTGCACATCACATTATATCTGCAACGTGTGTGAAATATAGATTTGTTCACCTTAAACTTGGTTGCAGAGTTGTCTGTGCTCCCAATTGCTAATTGATCCTTGAGTAATCTTACAGTACATTACACACTCTCTCATTATTTAGTGGCTGTATATATGTATATAATATCATTAATGGATCAGCGGCTATATGTACAGTACTAGTGTATAGACCAAAGGTCCTAAGAAGATCCAGTGAGTCACAAATTGAGACAGAGGCAGAAATAAACAACAATTGCTTTACTGAAATAGGAATTAGGGAAAGATTCAGTATTGAATGCAATAATTTCAAGATTCCCTTTTTAACACTACCTCTATCGATTACACATACACAGCGAATGCTGGTATCGGTATGCCAATTTTAAGGTTCCAAGATTATGTGTGTTACACCCAGATCTGGAACACATTTACCTAAGAACTACATCAGCAATGGGTTAAACTAACTAAAAAATGGAATGATGGTAATCCGATGAAGGTGCTCAATGGGGCACTCCTGAGATGGCACACCAAGTATAATTATAACTACTAAAAAGACATAAACTACATCAATGACTCTTATATGCTTAACATAGGGATATCCTATCCGGGTAACTTAAAGATACGGTACCATTTACCTCAAGTAGAGTTTCACACCGGCCTGTGATACGTGTTGGCTGCAGCAAGTCCCAAAAAGAAAAACCTTTGGCACCAAAAAAACCTTTCAAATGACAAAAAAATATGTGGCTTATCAGCCAATGCTAAGTTCACACCTCTGGTACCTTGGTTCTGTAGCTTCGGTGTATAACTATTAGAAAAACCAGTACTCTAGGTCTGGATTATATGTTTCCATGCTACAACTATTAAATTCAAACAAACAAGAGGAAAAGTTGCTTTAGCAAAAAGGGATTCTATTTATTAAGAACAATCCACATAGTTAGAAAAATGTTGACAAGTAATGTTTCAAGGTAAAAGTAAAGTGCACAGTGATGAGACAAACGATAACACATAAGGAGTTGCTTCCACAGCACTTTGGAACTCGGTTGACAAAGGGTTATACAGGTTTTACAGAGATGTATACATATACAGTTTCAAAAGGGTTTTTACAATTTAATGTCATGCATGTTATCATACATAGTATATATGTTGCTTAGATGGCAGGTTTTGCTCGGTCTATAGGTTTTGCATCCAAATCTCAGGTGGCCACTTATTAGGATCTTATACATATCATTGTTAACACAGCCTAAGATGGAGCACCTCTTCCACTCTAACCACCTATTCCTGCAGAACACATTGCCTTATGCTGCCAGCTTAGACAATACCCCCTTACTGCAATAACTACAGAGGTCGCCAATCTCTGTTCAATAACCTAGAGCCAAGGCTCGTGTGTCAACCTGCAGTCATACCATGTGCTTGCTGGAGGGTCCCTCCGTGCGTGTGCCGGCCCCTACGCCGTTTCGCTGGTAAGCTTCGTCAGGGGGCGTGGCTACGGTACATTTCCTTTCCCCTTTTATGCCATGTGACTCTGCACCTGATTATCTTCTGCAATCCCGGAGCTCTATGCGGCGCATGCGCATACCGCCGCTACGGCTCGCACCCTCTTCCCAGCCCCGTCATGGCTGCGCGCTAGTTGTTTAAACTGCAGCCATGGTGACGGGAGTGGGCGGGATAGGAGCCGGCGACCGGATGGGCCATGCGCACCTCGCTCCTGACCGGGAGAAGGTGAAATACTTGCTGACAATGCAATAGCAGTTGTTTTTGTGTGTACCCTAAATCGCTACCTATATCACTCTTCAAAGATAACACTTCTATACATCAAGAAAAGGACATAATCCATGTACTCACCATCTGGGGCATATTGTATATTTACACTCAGTATTACAGTGTATGAGTCCCCATTATATAGAGTTAAGATCTCACAATTACCAAATAGATAATAACATCATACATAAACAGGTTCTATATATCTCATGCCCCCCGATGCTCAGATTCAGTCCTATATCCATCACAGAAAATGTTCCACTTTTACAGATGAGCAGGGGATAATTGTAGACTAATATGTCAGCACAGTTCTTTTGAGATCTTGCATGTCTTAATCAGGCAGTTGTCACATCAAAGGGGTTTTAGGGAGACACCGCAGCCAGTTCTATCCGAAAAGGGTGAAAAGAAGTGAAATTAAAAAATATATGAGATTAAAATCAGCACCCACGAGTCAGCAACATCATACATTTCAAGGTCAAATAAAGACATTATACACAAACGCACTGGATTAACCCAGATATGAGGCAAAACTATTCACTTCATTGAGCCCTATAGGTGCCAACGTGCCTAGGACCGTAATCCAATGGCATTCCCGCTGCTGCAATTTCTTCATTATATCACCTCCCCTAGACCCTAAACTAACATGTTCAATTCCTCTGACCATAAAGGTCTTTGGATTTGAATTATGATGTTCCTTAAAATGGCGCGGGATGGTTTTTAAGGTTGTTACCTCTTCAACCTCTTTGGCTGCGATAATATCGCGAACATGTTCGCGTATTCGCACCTTCATCTGTCTGGAGGTAAGGCCTATGTAGACCTTGGGACATCCACATGTGGCATAATAGATGACTTGACTAGTTGTACATGAGATGTAGCTACGAATTGGGAATCGTAATTTACCATCTGTGGATTCAAAATCACTACATCGCAATGTATTTTTGCACGAAACACAGTCACCACATGAGAAACAGCCTTGAATTTTTGGCCGCCTCCCAAATGGTGTCAATGTCTCTGGGATATAGTGACTCTCTACCAGGATGTCTTTGAGGTTTCGGCTTCTTCTACAAGTCATCTGTGGATAATGCAGCACATGTTTTTCCAATACTGAGTCGTTTTGTAAGATGTCCCAATGCCTACACAGGATTTCCCTCATCTCCCCCCATTTCTCATTAAAGGTGGAGATGAACCTAATCCCTGCGTCCTTATTCGTTCTCGGGGAGGGTTGGAGCAGTTTATCACGTGACATATATTTCGCTCTATGATAGGCCCTTTTTATGGAACGATTGCTATAGCCCCTGGCCCGGAATCGTGACCTGAGTTCCCCTGCCTGCCGTTCAAAGTCCACATTGGATGAGCAAATCCTTCTTACTCTCAAGAACTGACCAACCGGAACGGCTTTTATAGTTGAATGATGATGACCCGACGATGCATGGAGCAGCGAATTAGTTGAAGTGGGCTTCCTGAACACCTCTGTCTGTAACAGACCAACGTGATCTCGCCGTATTTTGATGTCCAGGAAGTCCACTGAATCCGCGCTACATACATACGTCAATCTCAAATTCAAATCATTTTGATTGAGCTGGTCCATGAAGTCCCCGAGCTCGGCCTCACCACCCTGCCAGATAAAGAGGACATCATCTATGTACCTTAGCCAAATTTGCACCTGGGATACGGCCAGCGCCCCGCCCCCACCAAACAACTCCCTCTCCCAGTATCTGAGAAAGAGATTTGCGTAGGACGGAGCGCAGGCCGCACCCATCGCTGTGCTTCGGTGTATAGTCTGTGAAGCACACTTTACCAGGATTCTCTCCATGTGGATGGTACCAGACCCCATCTCTTCTCTCATGGTCACTCACTGTTTTCCTGACCGCCGATCAATCGGTTCCTCACAGAAAAGGTCTCCTCAGTCTCTTCTCAGATAAGCCTGATCAGTTCAACTCAGAGTCTTTGGTCCACACAGCACGGACACTCACACAACTCCAAAGAGCCCCAAAGATTCACTGGCTCTGCATTAGTCCTCAGCAAAGACACAGGTTCTCTCAGGCCAGGGTTCAGTAACTCCTGTAGAAAAGCTTGCAGATTATTATTATTATTATTTATTTATATAGAGCCATTAGGTTCCATGGCGCTTTACATGAGGATGAGGGAGACAAGAACAAGTACACTAAATCTAGGCGATCAGGACGTACAGGTACAGAAGGGGCAGGGACCCTGCCCATGAGGGCTCACAGTCTAAGAGATAAAGTCTTTTCAACATTCAAGCTTCTCACACTGTTTGTCTTTAATAATAATAATAATTTTATTTATATAGCACCAACATATTATGCAGCACTTTACAATTTGGAGGGCACATGTACAGACAATATGAGACACTACAGAGTAACAAATATTCAAAAACCTTGAGGAGTGAGGTCCCTGCTCGCAAGCTTACAATATAGAGGAAATATGGGAGGCACAAAAGGTAACAAACAGTAGCAAAGGATGACATATATGGTCCAGCTATCAATATAATAATAATTAGGGAATTCACATAACGCTGCATGATTCGGTCATCTGTTGGGATCTGTACAAGTACAGATAAAGTGCAATATTATGCATGGAGGACAGACAGACAGTCTGGAGGTGCAGACAGATGACACAAGAGGCCAGATTTAGAAAAGGGAAGATAGGAATAGTTAGACAAGTGAGGTGAGGTGATAGGCCAGTCTAAAGAGATGTGTTTTTAAGGCTCGCTTAAAACTAATGGTATTGGGAATTAATTGAATTGTTCTTGGTAATCCGTTCCAGAGTATTGGTGCAACTCGTGAGAAGTCTTAGAGACGGGAGTGGGAGGTTCGGATTGTAGCTGATGTCAGTCTTAGGTCACTTGCGGAGAGGAGGGCACATGTAGGGTGATAGACAGAGATGAAAGAGATGTAGGGCAGAGCAGAACTGTGGAGAGGTTTGTGGGTGAGAGTGATATTTTATATTGTGCTCTATAGCGGATTGGCAACCAGTGCAATGACTGCCCTAGGATAGAGGCATCAGTGAAGCAGTTGGAGAGAAATATGACCCTGGCTGCTGCATTGAGGATGGATTGGAGAGGAGAGAGTTTTAGTAAGAGGGAGACCGATTAATAGAGAATTGCAGTAATCCAGGCGAGAATGAATAAGGGCAACAGTTAGAGATTTTGCAGAGTCAACAGTAAGAAAAGGTCGAATTCTAGAGATGTTTTTGAGGTGTAGGTGACATGAGCGAGCGAGAGACTGGATTTGGGGAGAGAAGGAGAGATCCGAGTCAAATATAACGCCAAGACAGCGGGCGTACTGCTGAGGAGTAACAATAGAACCACATACAGAAATGGCAATATTAGGTTTTGGAAGATTAGGAGAGGGAGGAAACATGAGAAGTTTAGTTTTTGACAGATTCAATTTAAGGTAGAGAAAAGACATAATGTTAGAGACAGCAGACAGACAATCACTGGTATTTTGTAGTAAACTGGAGGTGATGTCAGGAGAAGAGGTGTATAACTGGGTGCCGTCAACATAGAGATGGTACTGAAAACCAAATCTACTGACGGTTAGTCCAATGGGGACAGTGTATAGAGAGAAGAGAAAGGGACCTAGGACTGAACCCTGAGGAACCCCAACCGTGATGGGAAGAGGAGAGGAAGAGGAGCCGGAAAAAGATACAGAGAAGGAGCGGTCAGAGAGGTAGGAGGAGAACCAGGAGAGAGCGGTGTCCTTAACCCCAATAGAGCAGAGCATAGAGAGAAGGAGCTGGTGATCCACAGTATCGAATGCAGTGGAGAGATTCAGGAGGATCAACAGGGAGTAGTGACCATTAGATTTAGCTGTTAGATCATTAGAGACTTTAGTGAGGGCAGTTTCAGTAGAATGTAAGGAGCGGAAGCCAGATTGTAGAGGGTCAAGAAGAGAATTGTCAGAGAGATAGCGGATCATACGAGAGTGGACCAAGCGTTCCAGGAGATTAGAGATAAAGGGGAGATTAGAGACAGGTCTGTAGTTATTATTATTATTATTATTATTATTTATTTATATAGCGCCATTAGGTTCCATGGCGCTTTACATGAGGTTGAGGGAGACAAGAACAAGTACACTAAATCTAGGCGATCAGGACGTACAGGTACAGGAGGGGCAGGGACCCTGTCCACAAGGGCTCACAGTCTATGAGGGGTGGGTTAGGATACAGTAGGATGGGGGAATGTCAGGTATGGGGCGGTCGCCTGGGTCTCATGGCAGGTTGTAGGCTTGACGGAACAAGTGAGTCTTCAGGTGACACTTGAAGCTACTCAGGGTAGGAGAGTGTCTGACGTGTTCGGGTAGGGAGTTCCAGAGTAAGGCAGATGCCCGGGAGAAGTCCTGGACTCGGTTGTGCGAAGAGGTGATGAGGGGGAGCAGAGGAGGAGTTCTTGGGAGGAGCGGAGGTTGCGTGAGGGTAGGTACCGGGAGACCAGGTCGGAGATGTATGGTGGAGCCAGGTTGTGTATGGCTTTGTACGCCATGGTTAGTGTTTTGAATTGGGATCTCTTGGAGACGGGGAGCCAGTGAAGGGCTTGGCAGAGAGGGGAGACAGGGGAGTAGCGGGAGGACATATAGATGAGTCGGGCAGCGGAGTTGAGGATAGACTGGAGAGGTGTGAGGGAGTTAGCCGGGAGGCCATTGAGAAGGAGGTTGCAGTAGTCAAGGGAGATGATAAGAGCATGGATGAGTGTTTTAGCGGTGTCGTGGGTGAGGAAGGAGCGGATCCGTGAGATGTTCTTGAGCTGGAGCCGGAGGGATGTGGTGAGGGCCTCGATGTGGGGTTTGAAGGATAGGGAGGAGTCAAGGATTACCCCGAGGCACTTGGCTTGGGGTACTGGGGAGAGGGCACAGTCGTTGACGCAGATGGATAGGTTGGGAGGTGGGGTGGAATTTCTTGGGGGGAAGACTATGAATTCAGTTTTGTCCATGTTGAGTTTAAGGAAGCGAGCAGAGAAGAAGGATGAGATGGCGGAAAGGCATTGAGGGATTTTCGAGAGTAGGGAGGTGATGTCAGGGCCGGACAGGTAGATTTGGGTGTCGTCGGCGTAGAGGTGGTACTGGAGGCCATGGGACTCGATGAGTTGCCCTAGGCCGAGAGTGTAAATGGAGAAAAGTAGGGGTCCCAGGACCGAACCTTGGGGGACTCCGACAGAAAGGGGGTAGGGTGAGGAGGAGGTGTGGGAGTGGGAGACGCTGAAGGTCCGGTCCGCTAGGTATGAGGAGATCCAGGAGAGGGCAAGGTGGGTGATGCCAAGGGATTCCAGGATCCGGAGAAGAAGGGAGTGGTCAACCGTGTCGAAGGCGGCAGACAGGTCAAGGAGTAGCAGGATGGAGTAGTAGTGTTTGTTCTTGGCAGTCAGTAGGTCGTTGGTGACTTTGGTCAGGGCTGTTTCGGTGGAATGGAGGGGTCGGAAGCCGGACTGTAGGCGGTCAAAGTGGGAGCACGAGGAGAGGTGAGAGGACAGTTCGGAGTGGACATGCTGTTCAAGTAGCTTAGAGGCGAATGGGAGAAGAGATATGGGGCGATAGTTAGAGACAGAGGTAGGGTCAAGTGAGGTTTTTTTTAGGATGGGCGTGATTAGGGCGTGTTTGAAGGCCGAGGGGAAGGTACCAGTGCTAAGTGAAAGGTTAAAAAGGTGGGTGAGGGCTGGGATGAAAATGGAGGTGTGGTTGGGAATGAGGTGGGATGGGAGCGGGTCGTGGGCGCTGGTGGTGAGGTGTGATTTTGACAGGAGGGAGGAGAGTTGGTCTTCAGTTATGGGGGGAAGTGGCTGATGGAGGAGGAGGGCAGTGTAGGTGGGAAGGGGAGGTGTGGGGATATTGGACCGAAGCTGCTTCTGATCTTGTCGATCTTCTCCTTGAAGAAGGTCGCAAAGTCTTCAGCAGAGATGAGGGGAGAAGGGTGGGGAGCAGGTGGGCGAAGTAAGGAGTTGAAAGTTTTGAAGAGCTGCTTGGGGTTGCGGGACAGAGAGGTTATAAGGGATGAGAAGAAGGCTTGCTTGGCGGTAGTGAGTGCCGTCTTGAAGTCAGTGATGGATTGCTTGAACAGAGCAAAGTGCTCGGGGGTGTGAGACTTTTTCCATCTCCTCTCGGCGACTCTGGACGCCCGTCTCAGGTTTTTAGTGAGGGTGGTGTGCCAGGGTTGCCTGTTAATGCGTGGAGCATGGAGAGTGAGGGGGGCGGCTAGGTCGAGAGCGTTCGTTATGGTGGTGTTGTATAGGGTGGTGGCAATGTCAATGTTGTCAGCGCAGGGTAGGTCGGTGAGAAGGAGGAGTGATTCAGAGAATAAAGGAAGATCAAGATCTTTTAGGTTTCGGCGAGGGTGATCAAGTTTGCGGAGAGGGGGTAGTGTGGCAGGGGAGGAGAGGGCGGAGAAGGTCAAGAGATGGTGGTCGGACAGTGTGAGTACCGAGGTTGTGAGGTTAGAGAGGGAGCAAAGGCGGGTAAAGATGAGGTCAAGCGTGTGGCCTTGTTCGTGGGTGGGAGAGGAGGACCATTGGGAGAGCCCTAGGGAGGTGGTCAAGGAAAGAAGGTTGGAGGCGGCTGGGCGGGGAGTGTCAATGGGGATATTGAAGTCGCCCATGATGATGGAGGGGATGTCAGTGGAGAGGAAGTGAAGTAGCCAGGTGGTGAAGTGGTCAAGGAAGGAGGCGGTGGGTCCGGGGGGCGGTAGATGATGGCTATTTGGAGGTTGCAGGGGGAGAAGATTCGGACTGAGTGGGCTTCGAAGGAGGGGACAGTGACGGATGGGGGCTGGGGGATGGGGCTGAAGGTGCAGGAGTTGGACAGCAGTATGCCGACTCCACCGCCTTGTTTGCCAGAGGGACGGGGGTGTGGGACAGGCTGAGGCCGCCGTAGGATAGTGCAGCAGGGGAGGCCGTGTCGGACGGGGTGAGCCAGGTCTCGGTGAGGCCGAGGAATGACAGTTTCCTGGAGATAAAGAGATCATGGATGTCGGGGAGTTTGTTGCACACTGAGCGGGCATTCCAGAGTGCGCCGGGTAGAGCGGTAGGTGGGGCATGGGTTGGGGGAATGGGTCTGATGTTGGTGGGGTTGCGAGAGCAAGTGGTGGTGAGGTTGCGAGGGTTGGCGGTGGGTCGCGGGATGAAGGTTGTTGTTGGGATGTTGCGGGGGGGCCAGGATTGGGGGAGATGTCACCGGCAAGGAGGAGGAGTAGGCCGAGGTTAGCAGGTGGGAGCATGAGAGCTTGCGAGGCGGGCGTGCTTGTTTGGTGATTGAGGATTGAAAGTGAATGAAAAGGTTGGTGAAGTAGGTGAGGTGGTTCGGCAGGATAGAGGGTGAGAGCAGTATTTTGTTGCTGGGTGGGGGATAAGTGGGGGTAGTAGGAAGTGGAGAAGGATGGGAGTGAGAGTGAGGAGTAGCGGGAACATTGCATACGGAGAACAGGGAGTGAGTGTGGCAGCAGGGTCAGAAGCAGAGTGGGGAAAGTTGTGGTAGTGGGTGAATGGTCATCAGTGGGGAGCGGTCACGGGATGAGGTGATGACCGGGGATGAGATGCAAGGTGGGGGGTCGGATGGATGGGTCAGATGGGGAAGTTGGGGGATCAGTCGGGGCGGTCGGGGTTGACAGAGGCGATTGCTGGGTTGGCTGATGGAGCAGCCGTGGGACAGGTGAGGCATCCAGGGGTCAGTCCGGGCGGGATGCCACCAAGGTATGAGCTACAGTCCAGGGGAGATGTGGATGGGGATGAGATCTAGCAGTCCTGGACAGGGTGGTGGAGCCGAGGACAAGGTGATACAGCCAGTATGGGGAGAAATAGTAGTCAAGAGGAGGTCAGATGGCTGGGGAGGAAGGGTGGACTGATGACTAGTTCCTTACTTGTGGAAGGGATTGCAGGAGTTAATATGAGATGAAGTAGTAAGGGTGGTAGAGATTAGAATGGAAACATTGTGGGGGCTTTATATTCCTTTACCTGCCAGTCTTTTCCAGTCCATTTCTAGTCTATTTCTAAGTATTGTACTTAGAAAATGTACTTTGAAAGATGTAGTTTGGAAGATGCATAGATCAGACACGTCTGGATCAGACTTGTGGTTCTGAATAAATCTGTAGCTAACGAGGTTTCAGGTGTTGATTAGTGGCTGGTGTGGAAGAAGTGAGCAGATGATGGGGGTTACACAGAGGTAATAAAACAGGGGAAGGGCCTGGAGAACTAACTCTAGGTCATGCAACACTGATCATGAGGAATGGCAAAAAGCAGACACATGAAAGGTAAGAAAATATCAACATATATAGATATTATAAGCACAGCATATAAGCAGTGAGTATAGCAAAGCTGGGTGGATAGCTGGAAGTTCACAATGCGTACCTAACACACATTATAAGCACAGCATATAAGCAGTGAGTATAGCAAAGCTGGGTGGATAGCTGGAAGTTCACAATGCGTACCTAACACACATTATAAGCACAGCATATAAGCAGTGAGTATAGCAAAGCTGGGTGGATAGCTGGAAGTTCACAATGCGTACCTAACACACATTATAAGCACAGCATATAAGCAGTGAGTATAGCAAAGCTGGGTGGATAGCTGGAAGTTCACAATGCGTACCTAACACACATTATAAGCACAGCATATAAGCAGTGAGTATAGCAAAGCTGGGTGGATAGCTGGAAGTTCACAATGCGTACCTAACACACATTATAAGCACAGCATATAAGCAGTGAGTATAGCAAAGCTGGGTGGATAGCTGGAAGTTCACAATGCGTACCTAACACACATTATAAGCACAGCATATAAGCAGTGAGTATAGCAAAGCTGGGTGGATAGCTGGAAGTTCACAATGCGTACCTAACACACATTATAAGCACAGCATATAAGCAGTGAGTATAGCAAAGCTGGGTGGATAGCTGGAAGTTCACAATGCGTACCTGTGGGAAGAGTTAGAAGCAGAGTTCTGGTCGAGGGATTTTTTTTAGTAATGGATGTATACTGGCATGTTTGAATTAGAAGGGGAAAACACCAGATGAGAGGGAAAGATTAAATATTTTATTTAGGTGAGATGTGATAGCGGGAGAAAGGGAGGAAGGAGATGTGAGGGAATAGGGTCTCTGGTGCAGGTGGTAGGGCGAGAAGATGCAAGAAGCCGGGTGACTTTTTCCTCTGTGACCGGATCAAAGACCGAAAGTGAGTTGGATGAAGTGCAGAAGGGAGGAGAATGCATGATGTTCTGAGTCTGTAAGGAAATTTCCTGTCTTCTGTTGTCAATTTTGTCCTTAAAATATTTGGCCAGATCGTCAGCTGTGAGGCTAGTGGTTGGGGCCTGTACTCTTGGACTGAGGAGAGAATGGAAAGTGTCAAAGAGTCGTTTAGGATTGTTGGCTAGTGAAGTGATAAGGGTGTTGTAGTAAGCCTGTTTGGAGAGGTGAAGGCCGGTGTTGTATGTTTTTAGCATAAATTTATAATGGATGAAATCTTCGGCCACGTTAGATTTTCTCCACTGGTGTTCTGCACACCTGGAGCACCGCTGAAGAAACCGTGTTTGCAGTGTGTGCCAGGGTTGCCGCTGTTGGTGCCAAGTTGTTTTAAGTGTAGGAGGTGCAGCTTCATCCAGGGCACTTCGCAGTGTTTCATTATAGAGTTTTAGAGAAAGTGTCAGAACAAGAGAGGGAGGAGATTGGGAAGAGTGAAGACTGTAAATTCTTTATAAGTTTCTGAGAATCAATGGCACGTATATTCCTATAGGTGAACGAGTTGGGAGTGTCCTTGAAGGGTTGAGAGTATTTGACTGAGAATGAAAGAAGGTTGTGGTCAGAGAGTGGAAGAGAGGAATTTGTAAAATCGTGCACTGAGCAGAGCCGGGAGAAGATCAGGTCCAATGTATTCCCATCTTCATGTGTGACAGAGTTACAAAGTTGTGAAAGACCAAGAGAGGAGGTTGTGGTTAAAAGATGAGAGGCGGATGTGGAGATAGGGTTGTCGATAGGAATGTTAAAGTTACCCATGACGAGAGTGGGAAGATTGCAGGCTAGAAAGTGGGGAAGCCAAAGTGATCAAGAAATTGACGTGGGGGGCCTGGGGTCAATAAAACACTACCACTTGCAGGGAAACGGGCCTGTAGAGTCTTACAGTGTGTACCTCAAAAGAAGCGAAGATAAGTGAGGGGACAGGTGGGATAACCTGAAAAGCACAATTTGTTGACAGCAGAAGACCAATGCCTCCACCTGATCTGTTCTCAGGTCTAGGGGAATGATAAAATTGGAGGCCACCATATGAGAGAGCAGCAGCCGTAGTGTCCAGGTCTCTCTAATGGGGACGTCACACGTGCCAATGTCGTCAGCGATCTGATCGCTGATGACATTGACAGATGATCGCTGATGAGCTGTCACACAGGCAGACTCACCAGCAATTATTTTACCAGCGACATCGTGGAAATGATTTCTATATCGTTTCCACAATGTCTGCAGGCTGGTATCCAGGGTAAACTGCGGGTAACTAGGCAGAGCGCGCTGCCTAGATACCCGATGAATACCTTAGTTACCAGCCTTCTCCGCTCACCGGCTGGTATCTAAGGTACACAGCGGGTAACTAGGGACCCTAGATACCCACTGGGTACCTTAGATACCAGCTGGCGAGCGGAGAAGGCTGGTAACTAAGGTATACATCGGGTATCTAGACAGCGCGCGCTGCCTAGTTACCCGCAGTTTACCCTGGATACCAGCTCCCAGCGCTTCCTGAGAGGCGCTGGGAGCTGAAATATCGCGTCTCCCGGTGTCACACGCAGCGATGCTGCATGTACACCAGGCGACCATTGCCAGGTTTTAGAACAGGTTCTAAAACCTGACGACCATCAACCAGCGATTTTTCGCTGGTTGATGCGCCCTGTCAACACGCGTCAATATCGCTGCAACGTCACGTGCAGCAGTGATATTGCACGCAATATTGACGCGTGTGATGGCCCCATAAGAGCAAGGAGGACAATATAATGTGAAAGGAAAAAGTCATGGATGTAGGAGAGTTTGTTGCATGCTGAGCGAGGGTTCCAAAGGGCACAGTTGAAGGAGACAGATGGCATGCAGGGAATATTAATTAAATTCTTGGAGTTTCTGAGAGTAGTAGGTAAAGAGTTAAGTTTACTATTATGAGAAGGGCCTGGATTCAGTTCAATATCCCCTGCGACTAGGAGCAGAAGAATAAAGAGAGTGAGTAGATGGTTAAGGGGTTTGTGAAGCCGTCTATTATACTGTATGGAGGGTGTGGATAAATCTCGGTGTATTAACATTTTAAAAAGAGCATGAGAGCTGTACATAGGAGAGGGGATGCAGAGAGGGACTGATATGGATGGAATGAACCGAGTGTGTGGAAGAGCAGTAAATATGAGGCATGGAAGCAGCTAGCACAAAAATGATGCAAATACAAAAAGTGAACACATTTTGCAGCACAAGTGAACAAGTTATATGTCTATGTTGTTTGTCCGGCATGACTTACCCGTTTCCTGCCCAGTTTAACTGCCTGGTATAACTGCATATTGCACTTCTTAAAATCTGCACTTATTTAAATTTGCACATCATATGCTACCCCTAGACTATGTCTAAATTTATAGGGAGCTTGTGCTTAGGCTGGCTTCAGACTGCGTGTCTGATCCGATCTGTAGCTGTCCGCTTGAGGCAGACAGCCGCGGACCGGATCAGCACACAGGACGGGGGCTATTATGCCCTCCGATCCTGTGTGCAGCCGCACGCAGCTCCCGATGCTAATAGGTGAGGACCGCGGGCGCCGCGGTCCTGACCTGTCAGCTGGTTCAGCTGCGTCCGGCTGCACACAGGATCGGAGGCATAATAGCCCCCCGTCCTGTGTGCTGATCCGGTCCGCGGCTGTCTGCCTCAAGCGGACAGCTACGGATCGGATCAGACACGCAGTCTGAAGCCGGCCTTAGATCAGGATCAATTTAACTTGTTAATCAATCAATCAATCACACTAACTTAAGACAGCAGGGGAACATGCAAAGCCAGATAAATAAACACGGTTGCAGGCCAAAGTGGGCTATAAAGCCTTAGGGCCTCTTTACACGTCGCGATATCGCAACGCAACATCGATAAAAAGTCACGTGGTGTGGCCGTTGCAGTTGATATTGTTCGTGCGTTGTCTGTCGTGTAAATGGGTAATACGACGCGAAAACATGAAGATTGTGCAAGCCCTTCAACCGTACGATATTGTATATGTGATGTGGCAGGATCGTGTTGTGTGACAGCGCAAAGATTTGGAGCGCAACTTCCCCTATTCACTCCAATGTTAAATGGTCATTCCCTGGGTTGCTCATACACAGTGCGGAAAAGGGGCATACTACATCGTAGTTGCGTTGCCTGCCGATATATTCCTGTGTGAAATCTACTATGTGATCTTGGACAAGTGCCAAAAACGTGCGCGTTCCCGTGAAATCGTATGCAATATCGAACGATATTGCAACATGTAAAGTGGCCCTTACAGACAGATGACCTTATTACGGCATTCCTGAACAATCTAAGATTAAAATAATTATATACCATTACAATAGCACCGAAAGATGGGTGAATCACAGCACAATCACATCAGATGAATGAATGGATGAGATGAAATATTATATACCTTTACAATAGTACAGAAAGATGGGTGAATCACAGCACAATCACATCATATGAATGAATGGATGAGATGAAATCTATTATATAATCACGAATGGGTTTTTTTGCCCCTTTTGAGACCGCTCTCGCTGCGAGTCAGCGTGGTCATGTGGATACGAACGAAGCATTGGCCGCGCAGCGGCCATTGCGAGCAGCTCTAAGGCGACTCGCTATGCCCGCGCAGCGGGCATGGCGAGTCGCCTTAGCAGCGCGAAGCATTGGCCGCGAAGCGGCCATTGCGAGTCAGAGACTCGCACTGCTAGAATCCCGATGCATTGTGCATCGGGCACCCATCTAGTATTATATATCTGTTTGGAGAGATGAGATGAGATGAGAAGACTGTTAGATGCATATCCGGTACAACTGCATATTGCACTTCTTTAGCACGTTTTGCAGCCTGAGTCTTATCACACAACAGATCTCTGTTCATCCATCCCTTAAACACAAGTCTCCTCTCTGCTACAGATATAGGGTTTACAAGACAAGCCAAGCCCCTGCTGACTAGCTTAGGCAGTCAGAACTCACAGGGTCCTAGTGCTCTCCTGATACTATGACATTTCACTCTCACATGCCACCCCACTAGAGGTTGGCATCCCCGACACACCTCCCCACTCAAAGTCGTCCTGTACGTAGCACTGAGGGGGTATTCCAGCCGTAGATCGAGTGGTTATCCTGAGGCCCACCCTAATGGATTCACGGGGGCACAGAATTCTTTTCAGCGGTGTCAGAGGAAGCACATGATGCTGCTCCCTCCCGAGGTGTGATGTCTCGTGACCCATCATCCACGTCAGGTGGCTGACCTGATTCCCCATCTTCCAAAGGACATACCACATTCTCAACACTCTCTGCACATGGGGGCAGATCAAACACAGGGGGCAGGGGAAGACACATTATCAGACTCAAAAGCACCAGGAGTGCTCAGCACTTGGGGCACAGCATGTGGCTTTGTGGAAATGGGAGTCGTATCTTCAAACCAACACTGTTGTAGCATGTTACGGTGAAGATTACGGGTTGGCCCCCCTGTCCCCAACGGCTCGACCTCGTAGACTGGAATCTCAGGGTTCACCCTTTTTTTTTTATCAGGTACAGAGTTGCCTCCCACTAGTCACTCACTTTCCCCGACCGTTGTTTGACTCTCACCAACACTCTATCCTCTGGGAGAAAGGCTCTGTTTGCACAGGCCGCGTGTCCTTAGGAGCCACCTGACTGAGTTGATCACCCACCACCTGATGCACCATCCTTAACCGCGGCCGGTGTTCTCAAACCTATTTGGATGCGGTCCGAGAGGGAACGGAGGAGGGGTCTGGCATGCTCAAATCCTCCCCAACATCAACATGTGTGGCGAGTAGCCCGTAGTGCTGTTTATCCAATTGTAGGCCCACATCAGTTCAGTTAGACACTCAGGCCAGCGAGCCTGCTGTTTGCCCTCTAACGTCCTCAACATCTGTAACAGAGTACAATTAAAGTGCTCAAAAGCCCCATTACCTTGGGGATGATAAGGTGTCGTTCTTGACTGTGCGATACCATACAGCTGGCACAGCTCCTTCATCAGCACTCCCTGGAAAAATGCCCCATGATCTGAGTGTATTTTTTGTGGACACCCAAACACCTGGAGGAAATGTCGACACATGGCCTTAACCACCGACTGCACCATCCGATCTCTCATTGGCACCGCCACAGCATATTTAGTAAAGTGGTCTGTCATTACTAAGCAATAGGAGTCCCCAGATGTTGAGTACCCTATCAAGACATAGTCAATCATAAGCAGCTCTAAAGGAGCGGAAGTCTTAATAGACTACATGGGAGTCTGCTGTTCAGGGCTCTGGCTGAGCCCGCAGACTCAACACTGCCAACATGCCTCAGTTACTATCCCTTTCAATTCAGGGCAATAGATGACTCATTGTAGTGGAGTGTCTTTTCAATCCCAAAGAGGGCCCTCGTCTTATGTGCCTCGTGAGCAACCACCGTACCCATCCCCACAGGGATTACAAACTGGTACTAGTGCAACTCAGACGGTAGATACACCTTACGATACAAGAGGCCTTTTTGCACACATAGCTTATCCCACTGTTGCAGTAGTTTCATTCCTTCTGCGGACAGTTGGGCCTTGTCCTCTGCACTCGGGCCAAACTCCATTTTGTACGCAAGTGCGCAGTAGTGTAATGTCAGGGCACTCGTTCTGGTCTTTTGCCCAATCTGAGGGTGTTTTCCTAGGAGATATGGCATCCCTGATGCCACCCCACTTAAATGCACCACACTTCAGAAGTTAAGGCCCTGTCACACATAAAGAGATCGCTAACGAGATCGCTATTGGGATCGATGTTGCGTCACGGAAGTCGTGACGCAACAGCGATGTCGTTCTGTGTGACACATACCAATGATCTGACCCCTGCTGTGAGATCGTTGATCGTTACACACTGCTTTGGGTCATTCCTGCGTCGTTGTGCTCCCACTGGGAGCGCTACATCATTGTGTTTGACAAAGATAATGAGCAACAATCTCAATGCTACACTATGGGGAGAAAATTCACAACGACCTCGGTATAATTCTGGATCGCTAGTGCGTCGTTTTTCATATCGCTGGTAAGATACCTGTTTGACATCTCACCAGCGATGTGTAAATGACGCACCAGCGATCTCTGCACATTGTTATCGGGATCGTTGATGCGTCGTAATGTGATACTGGGCCTTAATATGTCTTCCCAAGTCAGGGGTCTCAGTGTCCTTGAGCTTGACATCAACATTTTCTCCAGAGGCTACCAGGGGTACCTTTGACAATGCATCCGCATTTCCATTTTCCCACCCAGAGCGAAACTTAATCTGGTAATTAAACTTAGCAAGGCAGTTGACTCACCGCTGCTCCAACGTTCCCAGTTTTTCATTCCCCAAGTGAGCCAGAGGGTTGTTATCAGTCATGACTAATGGTACCTTTACACGCCGCGACGGCAGGCTGGATACATCGCGCTACTTCACGTGCATGAGCACGCTCAAACGGCTACAAACGGTGAACGCACCTCCTTTACACGCCGCGACAAGGTGCGCTACGCCACGCTACATCTATAGCTAGCTACATCGCCGGGTGTCTCAAGTAGCCAGCTGTAGCTTAGCGTACCCGCTTCACACGCCGCCACCACAGGGTGAGTGGGAGCAACAAAGGCAGGACGTAAAACACAATAGGCGTGCCACAGTCCTGTACGCCGCGCCCAAACCACAACCATTGGCCAACACTACGGAGTTGTGATTGGGCACGACGGAAAGGGCGGATGGCCGAGACGTGACGTACCAGTGAGGGGAGTGAAGCACGGAATAAGCGGTTGTGACATGGCGGAGTGTGGCGAATGCATCTAAACCGATGGTAAAGCGTCACCCAGGAGCGGTGGCAAGTCATCTACCCAGTGTGCATAAAAGTAGCGGTGCCGGGGCTATGTGTACGTAGTACAAGTGTTTGCCCTGTCACGCACGATCAGCGCTTGTGACAGCGGCGTGTGTAGATAGCGGCGAGGTGCGTTTCTGCGACACACATGAGCGGCTTACAACACACAGTATGTGCGTTCTCTGTGTACACTGTATGTATCTATCTCTGGCAACAGATGTGAATGTAGTGGAACTGCTCCGTAGCAAACCTGTGAAAGATCTGTGTGACAGTGTATTAGAAAACACCTGAGAAGAATATGTCCTGCATCAATGTGCTGTCTGCAGGTGACCCTCTGCCTAGAACAAAATAAAGGCTCATGTACGCACAATGGCCACAAACACTGTTAGCCAAAAGACTGGGAAAACAACATGGCTACCCACACATATTGTCTGCACAATCCCAGCCAATAGGTGGCTATGACATCCCAGGCCCCCCACCATAAACTCCATCACATTTCCCTCCTCCACCAAGTAAACAGGCTCACACATTTGTTTGGATCCAAAAAAGTATTTAATAAATCAAAATCATTCATCGTGACCTTGGATTACAAATTGTAACCAAAAATACATCCAAATAAAAACAACAAATAAAGTGCATGTCACAATCTGCCAACACATTGCAGAGAGAGCAAATTGAACCCACATTGGAACCTGTGGAGCATCAAAAAAAATTTCAAACAACATAAACTAACTAACTAACTAACTAAACATGCACATTAGGAAAAAAAAAAAAATTGCTGAACACAAAAGAAAAGGGGTGCAGCCACCCTGCTGTCACCTCCATTGCAAAGTTAAATAAACCTCCCAGAACCAGCCAAACTACATGGCCTGGTCCTGCCAGCTCACTGCACCAGACCCATTGAAGTAGGAGCAGTAAGCGTCTCTACTGTCCCTGGCCTCCTGCCGAGTGCGGCCATGGCTCTGCGGCTGGAGTGGCACAATCACATGGCCCTCATCACGCCAAGACCCTGGACGGAGCTCCCCTGTTGTAGCGTCTGCATGATCTACATAACCTCCTGGCGTGTATGATGGCCTATCCCTACGACGCAGGAAGTTATGCAGCACACAGCAGGCCACCACTACCGCGCCAATAGACTCCGGTTTCATATGCATAGCCGTATGAAAAATCCGGAATCTATTCGCCATTATCCCAAACGCATTTTCAACTACACGGCGGGCCCGGGATAGCCGGTAGTTGAAAATGCGTCTCTCAGAAGTAAGGGCCCTCTGTGGATATGGCCGCAGTAGGTGCTCCTGAAGTGGGAATGCTTCATCCGCCACAAACGCAAAGTTGAGATGTTCGGTCGTGTGGTCATTTGAGGGTAAGTTTAGCCCACCATTCCCTAGTAGTGTTGCCAAGGAGCTTCGGGCAAACACACCCCCATCTGAGTTGCGACCGTTCATTCCAACATCCACGTAGAGGAACTCATAGTTGGCATCTACTACAGCCATGAGGATTATACTACAATACCCTTTGTAATTAAAAAACAAAGAGCCAGAGTTGGCAGGTTTGGTAATCCTCACGTGCTTACCATCCAATGCCCCGCCACAGTTGGGGAAGTTCCACCGGGTTTCAAACCCTCGGGCTACTTCCAGCCATTCTGTGGCTGTTTCTGGCATTTTCATGTAGGCTGGCTGCAGAGCTCTCCAGATGGCCCAACACGTTTCAGGGATCAGGCGGCTCAGCAGGGGCAGGGAGACACGTGACATGTATGTGAGTGATGTCATGGACTGCCCTGTAGCCAGGAACCGCAAAGTGATCGCCAACCGCTCAGCAGGTGATACTGATGGGCGCATTATAGTGTCCTGACGCGCTATCATTGGCCCTACACGCTCCAATAGGAAGGTGAAACAGTCCTCGGGCATACGGAGATAGTTTCGGTAATCATCAGGACAGTTAATCTCCAGCTCCCGCAACAGCTGCATGTGGCCCCGGGTTTCCCGCCTGAGAAGCCAATCACGGGTCCACAACCGCCGCTGTCTGCGCCTCATCAACCTTTCATACCGATCCTGATACCACATTTGCTCTTCCACCAACGCAAGAGCCACGATAACATTGCGGTCATGGATATTCTGCATCCTCAATATCAGCACCTGTAGATGAGAAACCACAACATGAGTAGGTAGAACAATATGTGCCAATGTCAGCAGGTTAAGCAAGCCACACCTATTTTTGAGGACACACTATAGCCAACTGGAGGGGAACTTGCGTCAGGCCCCGAAACACATCCCTGAAGCCAGGAAAGGCAAACACCCAGTAGTCACCCCAATCAAAATGGAAGACGCCCAATGATAATGGCCTCCTCTACATCAACTTCTATGGGAGTTTGTCAAAGTAAAACATCTGCACCTAGGTGAGTTAGAAAGGGACATGTGTCACCAATAATGTATGATAACAAATTTGCAGATGCCATTACACAGACCATAATGAAAATGTGGCCATTTCCTATTCTGGGAGGTAAAACACACAATACGTACCCCGATAGGCTGGTCAAGTAAGCTTACAAGAAGCCAACAACTGAGCACATGAGTGAGGTTGGGTACCCATGGTTACATATGTTTTTGCTGGTGGCATTTGTCCGAACCATCTATGTTATGTCTTGAGTGCCACACCTCCAAGCCATGTCTCATCCTATCCCCGTTCGACCCAGTCTCCATTGGCCACAACCAGTATGCAGACATTGATCCAGGTGACAGGAGTAACACATTTCTGTCTACAGTCCTGCAGCCAATCTCCTGTATGGTGTCTGGAAACAAACACAGCAATGTATATGTTCAAATATTCATAAGCACCAAACCAAATGCCTACTCCAAGTCCACACAGTACACTATATCTTCCCCAGCAATACAGACCCCTATACACTACGCTAAAACAGTGTCCTGCGGTCGCAAATAACACCAACATATGCACCCCACACCCCGCAATTGCCATGTGTGTCCACAGATACTTACTTAATGGGTCTGGCCAGCAAGCGTAATGTTTGCCGGCATGCGGACCTTTTAAAGGGCCGGCAACCTATCACGATTCAGCGATCTCCACCAATTAGCGGAGGTTAATTGCGGCCCCAGGTGTCCCATTACGCTGTGCGTCATTGTGTCCGTTGTGATTGGTTTAGTGGACTATAAAGGCAGGCCAATGGCCACTACACCTTGTCCAGAGGTCCATGTGCATTGAGCTACTAGTGTCCTGCCTATCTTCTGTTGCTCTGACGGTAAGCCTCTTTAGCGGTTTCTATTAAAGTGCACGGGACGCTGATGCTTGTATTGGCGGCCGCTTAGGCATTGTGTGTATGGGCATCTTTGATACGGCCTTTAATTGTGGCCCTCTAATTAGACAGATGGGTCAGTTTTTCTAGTGTATGGTAATAGCCAGGTATAGCCTCAACTGGTGTTGTGTGCGTATACATTTGGCCTTTGATGTAATTTGTGAGTCAAACATATAAAGTAGAGATTTAGAACTGTCAGGCACATCAGCATTTGATGCCTGCAATTATTGGTCCCTTCATTGCTGGGATTCTTGTTACCTCTGTTACAATTGTAGTCCCATGGATGGCCACACAACTACATGATGATGTGTTTGCACATTACATGTAGTATGTGCAGTCTTGGCACAAACCACGCCCTCCTTTCTCATCTGCTTAATGTTAACCATTTTGCTCATTACAAAGGTAGTAGCTACCACACAATGTCTTTGCTCACATGTTGGCCTACAGGTTGGTACGCACACACCGTCTCCAGGTGTTGTTTTAATATGGACAGTGGGGTCTTACATCAGGTTTCACACATGTTTAGGGGGCCACAGAGTACCTGACATGTGTAATTGTGTCACATATGTCTTTTACTTTGGACCGGTGTGACATTGTGCAAATGGCACACATAGGCCAAGTTGTAATAACAGTTATTGCTGCCTATAATGTACATATGAGAACCTTATGAGCATGTAAATAATGTTCACAAGGTTTTGACAGATCGATATGGCTTGTGTCGTGACGGTCTGGATTGGCTGTGTTTTGTCTTCCCCAGATGCCGAGGTGTACTGTGGAATTTGAAACCCAGCTTCTCACGGAGTATCAGCGGCACGAATGTTTGTGGCGCAGCTCGCTGCCTCAATATAAAAACCAGGCAGCGAGGTCCGAGGCCTACAGGACTCTTGTGGCTCTAGCCAATCGCTTGGAGTCAAGGGTAGGCAAGAGTTGGGACCAGCATGCGGTGGCCTTAAAAATCAAAAACATGCGGCAGTCGTTCATGCGGGCTCACAATGACTACCTGCGCCGTCGCTCAGGAGCTGGAGCTGAGGAGGTACCATCACCTACCCTATGGTACTATCCCCTCTTCACCTTCATCCTGGGCGAGGGGAGCTCGCGTCGAACGACCACCAACTGCCCCGTTGCTGCGTCCCATGTAGGCCCGGATGAATCACCATCTGCGCCACAGGAGGTGGGTAATCGTGTTACAGTGTTGCCCCACAATGTTGCCTTCACATGTGTGGTTTGCCCAAACCAGAACTAGCACACTTTTGACACATTTTCGGCCTTGGTGTGGGAAACCTTTTTCTGTCTGTGAATCTGGCCTCCTTCCATGATTTTGGATTATATGAATTTAACGCAGAGAGCCGCATTCCAAAATAGCATTTCCACCAAATATCGGTACCGGAAAAATGACATGTGTAATGTTGTTTAAATTATTATTGGATTAAAATGAAAGAGGCACATAGTGCCATCTACTAAATTTTGCTGCCACACATGTGTGTTGGCTCTGGTGCAAGTGGGTTTTAGTTCTTTGAAGGTTTGATGGTTTGACATCATATTAGTATTACAAATGGGAAGGTGGCCAACTTCTGTGTTTGGCCAGCCCAGCCCCCAGTATCAAGGTGTTGTGGTGACATGTACTCATTGGGTTACGGCTCTCTGACTGACACCAAAATCTGTATTGTGCTGAGTACCGGGAATCGTAGAGGTGAGTGTCCAGGCGCAATACAGGTTTTGTTGTTGTAAAAGTTTGGTGGGTTGCTGTTTGTAGATTCCTTCCATATATTTTGTTAGTGCCTTTACTTTAGTGGGAGTGGTATATTGTGTCCTGTGTCCATGGTATGGTGTGGTCCTTGCCGTCACTAATGTTTTCTTTTGTTTCCTCTCCCCCCCACAGGCCCCAGAAGAGGACGGCTCCATTGCGGAGCATTCTGTCGCTGATGATGCTCAGCCCATGACATCTGGGGCTGAGCAGGAGGGCGGGGCGAGTGATGTGGGTCCGGGCCCAGGGCCCAGCTCCAGGATCCGTCGTCGCCGACGTCCTGCACCACCAGAGACGGAGCTGGGCACCTGGGCCCGACGCGTGCTGTTGGATGAACAGCGGACCCACATCGACAGCAACGCCCTCTACATGAGCGACAGAATGCGAGGGATGGAGCCGCTCCAGAAAAAGATCCTTCTGAGGGTCTTCAACAATGCCGCTGATGCTGCCGATGATGGGGCCCTTCAATGGGGCTGCCACGTCCCCCCCCCCATGCAACACACCTTGTGGCCCCTTTCCCCAGCTGCCCCATCTCGGCCCGTGAGAAGACCGGACCCGCCACAGTCACCCCATCCCCCCTCAACACGTGGTTGTCGAACCAGACGTTCTCAGGGAGGTCGGGGCTGCCGTCAGAGGAGGGGGGATGCGGCATTGTCAGAGCCGACAGAGGATGATGAAGTTGGACACTAGTAGCCAATGCACCCAATTGGCACTCTGGACTTTTTCATGTGGAGGCACCTTTTTGTTTTTGCCTTATGTTTTTGTTAGACTTTTAAGCAGAATTGCTTCTTATGATTTGTTTATTAGTTCCAAAATCTGATGTTATTAAATATTTGAACAAACTCAATTGTGTTTTTCTTTTGGGTTATGGCTTGGGGGGGCAGCCTGGGTGAATGGTGTTGTTCACAATATAGTTTGGGCCAAGACACCCAATATGGGCCAATGGCCTCAGTGTAGGACGACCATAGGTTCCTTTGTACTGTGGTAGGACATTGACAAAGAGCTGTAGTAATGTGTGTGAGATATTAACCTGTTGAACATTTGGCCCCCCCATATTCTTGTTGTGACATGAGTGAGGCAAAGTAAAAATTACAAAGACATTTTATTTGCTACATACATGTGTGGAAGTCATTTGCCACAAAACACAGAATGCAGCTTTCTGATAGGTGTAGCCATCCCACACTCCTGATGGTCCCAATGTGGGAGAGGATAGGTCCATGAGGTAAAGGGCTGGTTAATCCACACTCCTGATGGTCCCAATGTGGGACAGGATAGGTCCATGAGGTAAAGGGCTGGTTAATCCACACTCCTGATGGTCCCAATGTGGGACAGGATAGGTCCATGAGGTAAAGGGCTGGTTAATCCACACTCCTGATGGTCCCAATGTGGGAGAGGATAGGTCCATAAGGTAAAGGGCTGGTTAATCCACACTCCTGATGGTCCCAATGTGGGAGAGGATAGGTCCATGAGGTAAAGGGCTGGTTAATCCACACTCCTGATGGTCCCAATGTGGGACAGGATAGGTCCATGAGGTAAAGGGCTGGTTAATCCACACTCCTGATGGTCCCAATGTGGGACAGGATAGGTCCATGAGGTAAAGGGCTGGTTAATCCACACTCCTGATGGTCCCAATGTGGGACAGGATAGGTGCAACGGCCAAAGCCCTGGCCATCCCACAATCCCCCTTTTGTGATAGTGGAACACTATAAGAAAAGAGCCCAACGGGGGCCAAAAATAACAAAAAAAAAAATCCACATCAAAAGCCTAACAGGCAACGTCTGTAAGTTCAAGGTCCAACTAGGACAACACATTTGGGGGTCAGGGGGGCAAATTTGTTTACGGGGGGTTCCATCTTAATGTTGGCCATCTTGATGTTTCAGGACGGTATCCACCATGTTAGACAGGCGGGTAAGATCCTGTATCCCCTGGTGTAGGGCCCGTTGCAGTCGGTGGGCAAACTGGTGGTGAGCCCTCACGACGTCCTCCATGGTGGGTACACCTGTATTGTGTGTGGGGAAAAAAACATCATTACTTCAGAATCCTACCTCTGGTGTTTGTGTCAGGTTCACACAAGCAATATTGTCCTTACCCTCGGGCGCAACATCATCCTGACTATCAGGGGGTGATGGGGAGGCACTGACACTCCAGCCGGCAGCTCCAGCACGTTCTCCATCTGCAAGAGTGTGTGAAGGACATTATGTCAGAAATGCCTAGCTTTTCCATTTCCCAAGTAACAACAACAATGCTTACAGTGTTCGGCCCCTCTAATCAAACTGAAATCACTTACCGCCATAAACATCCAACGCAGCTGCATTTGGGGGTTGCGCCACAGCATCAGGTTGGCGACCAGGCGAGCCCACCTCTGCCTCCACCAACGCAGGCTCAGCAGGGTCCTCCTCCTCCTCATGCCCTGGTGAGGGGCTATTCCCTGGTGGGGATGGTGGCCCAGCTGGCTGTTGCCCCGGTGGTGTGTGGGCTCCAGCTGCCTCTTGTGGCGGTGGTGTGTGTGGGCCAGCTGCCTCTTGCGGCGGTGGGGTTGGTGGGCCACCTGCAGCCAGTTGTGGGGGAGCCTCATCGGCTGACACTTCCGCATCTGCAGATTATGAAACAATAATTGATGTTTCAGCATACTGTTTAGGCTCTGAGATGTATTGACAGTTCAATATTTGTGATATGTGTTTGGTGTTTTTCATATATGGGATGATCTCATGTATTCTGTATGGCATAGGTATGTGGCATGAGTGTGTTAATTGGTTGGAGGGCATGTAACACTGTAGAGTAATCTTGGGTGGCACATGAACATTATTTGTAGGCAGATGTGTAGTCAGTCTATCTATAATGTGCGGCCTATATTGTCCCCCATTGCATGTCTGCCGGTGTCCCTCTCACTATACCTAGGATGTGTGTCAACCAATTTTTATGTTTTTGTTGTGCTTACATACAATACAAATCATGTGTGGCCCTCTGAAGTACTCACCACGCAGCCTGGCAATCCTGCCACGGATATCGAGTATGCAGCCTGGGCATTTGTGCTTCAGGTCCGCTATCTTCTTCTGGACGGCTTTAGCGGTCCTCTGCACCCCCAGTTGGTTGAGCAGAGCCCGCTGAATCCGCCGAATAGTGGCGCGATTGCGCAGCCTAGGGTGACGGTGGTGCCGATTACCCCAGTAATCATACCGGTCACAGTGGTCAATTAAGATGATGAGCTCTGCCATCCCCCACGTAGCAGCGCGGTGAACGGCCGCCATGACTGCAATGGTGTGTGCAGAGGAGGGGCTGGCACCTTGCAGGCAGAGTGAAAACGAAACTATAGTAATTACGTTATTACGGCCACGTTCCGGGTCACGCACCCTTTGAACTAGTCCTACGCGCAGTGACACGGGTGAAGCACTTCTGCGGCACCTACTGTACAACACCCACAGAGCGATGCGTACAGCAAGCCTGTGCGCTGTGTACTGACTACTCGACTTCAATGCGGTGTCTGTATACGTGCATCAGTGTTTCAGTTGCGCGCAGACACTTAAGGGACACTTTTATGCGGCATCTGCAGTTCAATAAAAAGGCAGGCCGGTCCGTAACACATTGTTCACCGCTGTGTCCAGCATTATTCATTATGTGTTCACAGGATGTGCACACTGTATATGAGAATCATGGGCCATTTGGTTTGGTTTCCCGTAAGTTGTGGGCCGCGTAATTGTACTAAGGTATGATCGTGCATACGGCGCGTATGTGTAGTGCTGAAGGGACAGCTCATCCAAGATGGAGGCCTGTGCGCCAAGGGCCAATTGGCACGCAGAGGCTTCCACCAATGATCGCACATGGGGCGCGGTAAGACGGAGCCGAGGTGACGCCTTAGCTACATTGCAGCTACAGCGCAGGGTGTCCAGAGTTCCCTTCCGTTGCTTCTTTACACGCCGATACAGCTCGCTACCATCGGCGATATAGCCATCTGTTTTCGAGCAGAGCCCATAAACAGATGTATCTGTCGCCGGCTGTAGCGTCGCGTCTTCAGACGCCGCTACGACGGGCTACATTGACGCTACAAGCTACATTTGTAGCCTGTAGCGCGATGTATCCAGCCTGCCGTCGCGGCGTGTAAAGGTACCATTTCACTTCAGCTCTCGTTAAATACTCAGCAAAGCGTACTGTCTTTGCCCAAACCAGGGCCAGTATTTCTAGGCGAAACAAACTGTAGTTAGCCGGGTTGCGCTCACTGTCCCTTAAAGACCTGCTACCATAGGCAATGACTCGTTCGCGACCATCCTGCACTTGCGCTAGTACTGACCCCAACCCATGAAGACTACTGTCAGTGTGCAAAAGGAAAGGGGCATCAAACCGGGCATATGCCAACAACGGGGCACTAGTTAGGACAGCTTTCACATCTTCAAATGCCTTTTGCTGCTGGGGCCCCAATTGGATAGGGCAGTTGCAAGGACTAAGCACTGTCCCTCTTAAAAGGAGACCCACTACTTGTGAAAACTTAGGCACAAATCGCTGATAGTACCCTGCCAAACCCAAGAAAGCCCAAACCTACTGCAGCGTACGGGGAGGTGGCCACTCCTGTACTGCCACATGGCCTAAATACTCTATGCGACAGTTTTATTTTCCATGCCATGGCGACTGAGCTGTCGAAGCACTTGGTGCAACTTCTCGAGATGGTCTTCAAATGATGTTCCGAACATCTCAATGTCATCCAGATATATCAGGACTGATTCAAAATTCAGATCGCCTAAGCAATGTTCCATCAGGTGTTGGAAGGTTCCCGTGGCATTAGTGAGCCCGAAGGGCATCCGCATGAATTCGTAGAACCCCATGGGTAGAACAAATGCTGTCTTAACCTGATCTGTCTCAGCCATCGGTATCTGCCAACAGCCACTCGCCAAGTCCAACATTGAGAAGTATTTGGCCCATCTTAATGACAACAAGGACTCTTCAATACGAGGCAATGGGTATGCATCTCGCACCTTGTGTGCGTTCAATTTTCAATAATCCACACAACATCGTAGGGTCCCATCCTTCTTCTGTACCAAGACAACAGGGGCCACCCAGAGGCTTTGGCTCTCTTATTGACTCACCCAGGCAGGGGTACTCAGAACTCGGACGTTGATTTGGGGTGTTGTAACAGGTGGTCAATGCCTGAGTCTGTGGCCCTGGTGGTCACTGAAAAAGTGTTGAAATCAAATAATAAATTGGATTGAATTGTTTGTGATGCCACCTGCAGTTTCTGGTGATAGCACAAGCGCCACTGTCAGACCTCCGGAGATGATGCTATTGCAGCTAGTTGGTCTTACTCCCTGCAGATGGAGCAGGATCCCCGGGGCAGAATTATTGCTGTGCTGGTTGTGGTGGAAGCAGCACTGTAGTTTGACGGTAAAAAGACAAGAGAGGCTTGCTTTGCTCTGCCCTGGTGTTTACTAGTCACTTGGTAAACACAGTTCAACAACAGGTTAACAGTCACACAGTCACGGGTAGCTGGACTGGGTAGTGACCAATGAATGGGGTGTCTCTATGTGGTTTATGAGCATGTCCCTCTAAACTTCTCTTTCTCTGGCCTGTTGTGGTGAAGCCTGGCTGGCTTGAAACCTGGCCTCCTTGTTCCTTATCTGTTTGTCTTAACGTGGGTAAGAACCCTCTCCGGATTACCGCCACCCCTGTGGCTTTACGCGAGTCCTGGCTCTTAGCTTTAGTGATTTTTTTGCAGGTGGCCCAGAGGCTAAACTCCCCTGGGTCCGACCGGTGTTGGCGGCTCGGAGCTGAACTTGCCTGTACCGCTCCCGGAGCCGATTCTCCGCTGTGGGCTAGGATTTCCCCAGACCTGTTACCGTACCGTCTGGCACTGGGTCTCCTCCTTCTGCCTGGGTCATCACTCTTTCTTGGTGCCCTTTCTGTGTGTCCAGCCCAGGCCCTGAGGGTACTCAGATCACTCAGGTGCGGTCTCTGGGGGAAGTCACTGGTAGCGGTGCCTGAGGCCGTGGGCCCGGGGGATGCAGATGAAAAATGAGTGGAAAGAAAATAATAAAAATGTCTGTCGTGACGCCACCTGTAGGGTTCCGGTGATGGCACCGGCACTGCTGGGGCCTCCGGGGTGATGGGCGGCAGCAAGGTGGAACCGCTCCCTACAGGACAAGCGGGGGTCCCCGGGACTGTAAGTTGTAGTGAGGTAATAGGGTAGCACAGTCGTTTCTGTGCAAGGTGGGAGTAGGGAAGCGCGGTCAGTGTGGTGCAGATGGAAGGAGGGACACGCACACATAAGTCTTTTGGTACCTTTACTGGTGTTTTGTACTGGTACACTCGTCAGGAGTTGAGGGAAACACTTTAGAATCTCCACAGCGAGTAGGGTTGTAGGACACCTTGTCTCAGTTAGTTACTCTTTTTGGAGTCTGGCAGGCTTGGAACCTGACCGGACCGTTACTTCTCTCTCTCTCTCTCTGGGATTCTCCACACCCGGGTTTGCTGCACTGAGGGCTCTCTCTCTTGGGATCCCGCTGGGGCCCCAACGGTCCCTGGCTCTCAATTGTTGGTGCTGCGGGTGCCCTGGAAGCTAAACCTCCTTGTGGTGCTGGATTCTCTGCGGGGCCTATTCTCTATGTCCCTGCAGCTCAGACCCAGTGACCGGAACTCTGATGGGGTGAGTCGGTATGACTCCTCTGCCCCCTTCTTGTAGCAAGTTTCTCTCCTCTGCCTTCGACCTCTACTCTGCGGGTCTACCACTGTCTCAGGTGGTTGCTGGTATGGGCCTAGCACGGCTCCAGTACCAGCTCAGCTCACTCAGCTCTTCACAGTTCTATAGTGACTGCACACTCTGGTGTTTTCCCTCCAGAACCTGTATTTATAGGGGGAACTGGCTTAAGGCAACTAGTTGGGCTCCCCCTACAGGCCTGGGGTGAAAGGTGTTGTGTGTTAGTGGGTTACTCGCTGTGAGAAATCCCTTAGTGTCCCTAAGGGAGTCTGTGGTGACCTGGCACAGGGTGCCACATGTGCTTTCCCCTGAAGGGTCCTTCTCTGTCTCTCTCCTCAGATGTTCTCCTACTATCCCATTCTTCACTATTCTAGCTTCCCGCCTTCCACTACCACTGTTATAACCTCCCCCTGGGACCGGTTACCTAGGTAACAGGTTGAACCAATTGGTCCCCTGAAGCTAACTGTGTGTGGATGCAGGGTGAAAAAGCTACATATTAACCTCCCTTTTAACTGGCCACAGGGATACCGTACATGCTGGTCTGAGTGCAGTACCCCTTAGTCGTGCACCGACCAGTGGGGCGCCACATTATTATTTGATTGTCGAGCATACTGGCTACAATGCCATTCACATTCTGATGAAGAGTCGGGAGAATCTGGCGATAACGTTCTCTGATGGGAGGGTGTCCCCATGGGGATCTCGTGTTCAATTGTCCTGAAACAACCGAAGTCTTCTCCATGTTGCGAAAAGGTCTCTTGATGTTCCCACAGGACCTTCTCCAGCTGCTCTATTTGCTCGGAGGTTAGTTTCTCCCGATCCACTCCCATATGGTCTATAATCACACAACCATTCCATTACTCGGTAGGGGGTTCAGTCCAGCATTCTTCGACCGCATCTGTCAAGGATGACTGTTTATTTGGGCGCAATTTGAATGCTGCCTTGTCAGGCATCTTCCCCACCGGCATGAACAGTTTCGCCAGGATGGTCAGAGCAGGAATGGTGACAGCCTCATCTAACACGTTGATGCTTTCTGACCGGCCACGTGCACCTTGACAAACAAAGACTTCTCTGGGGCTGGCTCAATAATACTTCACGCCCATTTAGTCTCTGTGCAGACCCCACCGGCAGCATTAACAGTTCCTCCTGTCGGGGTGTCTGCCAGATTGTTGTCCGCGATGGCACCCGGACCAGGCCCACCCGGCCCCCAGGGACTGCACTCTTCAACAGGTTGCAGTTTAGAACTAGGCAGTGTAACATTCTCAGTGTGGGTCGGTGATTAATAGCACGAGTCCAATATCAGAGTCCCTCGTTGGCATACATCTGATGGTTCAATTCCCGTAGAATGCTCATTCCAAGCATCACTTCTATCCCTCTTCTAGGGGGTGGTCCACCAGCACTATTCCCTTCTGACCCAACTTTGACCAAACATTTTCAGCCGCATCCACACGATCCCTTTCACTGTCAGTTGGCCTTTGTTAGCAGCGATAAGTCTTATCACTCGGCCATCTTCGGGAACCACTAATCGACAGAAGTATCTCTCAGACACTTCTAAAGGCATATGGTAAATTCGGATCCTGTGTCAACCAAGCACCTCATCTTCCACTCCTCAAATTCTGCTTCTAGCACTGGACTGCAGGCAAACAAATCTTGTTTGTCCCATTGAGGGCTCTGTGGAGGTTGGGAAGCTGTTGGTCGAACCCCCGCGGCAGCTGCCAATGGCTTCGTCAACGATGGTGGATCCTTTTGGATAATATCTTTTTGATGGGAGTGGGGATGGTTCTGCTGGCGACGCCTCCGGCAGACATGTCCAGCGTATCTACAAGCACTCAATGTGGATGCTCCACACGTCTCCGGCTTCCGAATTGAACTGAAGTCGACATGTACATCATGGGTCTCCCTGCCCAAGGAGAGGATACCTTCTTTTGGACCTCAGCCACTTCCAGTCGCAGCTCTCTCAACTCTGTTCTTAGGGCTTGAATCAATGCAGCCAAAACTTTGGTGTCAGTCTCGGTCTCTCAGCTTTTCACCACTTGAATGCTATTTACAGTCTTCTGTACCACCGATAGGTTCCCTCTTCCCTCTCGTGGGCAGCCAGGAATGTCTTCCAGAATATCAGTTCAGGAGTTGTCCAAATCTCCTACTGCAGCGTATCATGGAGGAGCCTATTATTCAGACCAGTGACAAACTGATCCCGAAGAAACCGGTCCACCTCCTGGAACGCTCCTATGGCCTGGGGGTCTAGGCAGAACACCTCATTTAATGTCTCCTGCAGGGCAATTGAGTACTGCATCAGGGACTCGTGCTTCCACTGAGAGACAGTAAAGAAGGGGGCCTGGAGCTGCGTCACTTTCGCATGGCTTTCACAACTCCCTCAACAACTCAAGGACCTTCCTCTCTGATTCTGGTCACACCATTACTGCCCGCCTAGCGTCTCCCTCTAATACATGCAATGCTAGCCCTGTCCATAATTCAGGAGCCAAACTACACATCCGCGACAGATTCTGCACACTCTCAGACCATTCTTGCAACGCCATGTTATGACCGTCGTATTTGGGTGTCTGCTGGAGTAAATCTTCTACCGGCACACACCCTCCCTGATTTGTCGTTTTGCCAGGGGTTCAGCACCCAGTGGGGGGCTGTTGGTGCAGTGGGGTAATTTCTTTCCTCACCTTTGTCCATGACAAACAATGAATCCTGCCAACTACACCAAAAATATAATGACCGAAGGTCCTAAGAAGATCCAGTGTGTCAAAAACTGAGACAGAGGCAAAAAAACATGATTGCTTTACTGAAATAGGAATTAGGGAAAGGTTCAGTTTGGTATGCAATAATTTCAAGATTCCCTTTTTAACACTACCTCTATCGATTACACATACACAGAAAATGCTGGTATCAGTATTTCAATCTCAAGGTTCCCAGATTATGTGTGTTACACCAAGATCCGAAAAAATTTACCTAAGCACTACATCAACAATGGGATTAACTAACTAAAGAAAGTAAGGGTGTAAATCCATGAAGGTGCTCAATGGGGCACTCCTGAGATGGCACACCAAGTATAATATTATCACAACTACTAAAAAGACATAAACTACATCAATGACTGTTATATACTTAACATAGGGATACTCGGGTATCTTAAAGCAACGGCACCGTTAAATTCAAGTAGAGTTTTACACATGCCTGTGATTCGAGTTGGCTGCAGCGAGTACCCAAAAAGAAAAACTTTTGGCGGCAAAAAAAATATTACAAAATGACAAAAAAATCAGTGGCTTACCAGCCACTGCCAAGTTCACACTTATGGTACTTTGGTTCTGTAGCCTCGGGGTACAGTCTGTGAAGCACACTTTACCAGGGCTTGTCAGGATTCTCTTAATGTGGATGGTACTGGACCCTGTTTCTCCTCTCATGGTCACTCACACTTTTCCTGGCTGCCGATCACTTTGCTCTGTCACAGTGAAGGTATCCTCAGTCTCTTCTCAGATAATAGCTGCCTGATCAGTTCAACTCAGAGTCTCTGGTCCACACAGCACGGACCCTCACACAACTCCAAAGAGCCCCACAGCTTCACAGGCTCTGCATTAGTCCTCAGCAAATGCACAGGTTCTCTCAGGCCAGGGATCAGCAACTCCTGCAGAAAAGCTTGCAGATAAATTATATTTTCAAAGTTCAAGCTTCTCAAACTGTTTGTCATTAGCACACTTTGCAACCTGAGTCTTATCCCACAGTAGATCTCTCTCCATCAATCCCTTAAGGTACCTTTACACGCCGCGACGGCAGGCTGGATACATCCCGCTACTTCACGTGCACGAGCACGCTCAAACGGTTACAAACGGTCAACGCACCCTCTTTACATGCCGCCACAAGATGCGCTACGCCACGCTACATCTATAGCTAGCTACATCGCCGGGTGTCTCAAGTAGCCAGCTGTAGCTCATTTACACACCGCTATAACCAGCTACTATGGGCGGACCTGGTGCAGCAGGGCCAGCACATAGGCGTGCCACAATTGTGGATTACGAGCCGTCCGTACGCTGATAGGACGAAGCAATAACATCCTGATTGGGCAGGCAACGCAGGAGGCTGAGTAATACATCACGCTCGAGCGATTGTGTAGTGTGACTCGTCAGCTCCTTAAATATGCCTCCCTATGCAGCGACTACCAATCGTCATGCAGCAGCTTCCACCAATGATCGCACATGGGGCGCGGTAACACGGAGCCAGGGTCACGCCTTAGCTACATTGCAGCTACATCGCAGGCTGTCCAGAGTTCCCTTCCGTTGCTTCTTTACACGCCGATACAGCTCGCTACCATCGGCGATGTAGCCATCAGTTTTCGAGCAGAGCCCATAAACAGATGTATCTGTTGCCGGCTGTAGCGTCACGTCTTCAGACGCCGCTACGACGGGCTACATTGGCGCTACAAGCTACATTTGTAGACTGTAGCGGGATGTATCCAGCCTGCCGTCGCGGCGTGTAAAGGTACCATTAAACATGGAGTCTCCTCCCTGCTACAGATACAGTGTTTACAAGCCAAGTCCCTGCTGACTAGCACAGGCAGGCATAACTCACAGGGTCCTAGTGCTCTCCTGATATTATGATATTTCACACTCTCACACTAGTGCATCTCAATAAATTAGAATATCATCAAAAATCAATGTAATATTGCCATGTTTAAAGGGAACCTGTCACCCCACATAACCCTTATAACCTATTAATACCTGTCCATGCAGCCTTACAATACATTCTAACACATCCCTGTCTCACCTTTTGTAGTAATCTACAAGTACAATAATGTAGTTTGCAAACTTACGAAAATCTTGTCAGAGGGACGTTCCTCCAAGGCATTTTGACTGGTAGGCGGGACCCCTGTGCCGCGCTACCCCTCCCTCGTTGCTCTAATACGCCGTAATAGGCGTCATTGCACATATGCTGAGCGCGGGCACGATTTCAATATCGCGACCGCAATGCCACCACTGCGATGCGGTCATGTGATGCCGGGAAGTCTGCCTGTGAGACCCGCGACTGTAAGTGACGCGTCCCGGCGTCACATGACTGCGTCGCAGGGGTGATGTTGCGGGCGTGATATTGAAATCGTGCCCGCGCTCTGCATTTGTACAATGACACCTATTACGGCGTATTAGAGCAACTAGGGAGGGGTAGCGTGGCACAGGGGTCCCGCCTACTAGTCAAAATGCCTTGGAGGAACACCCCTCTGACAAGATTTTCGTAAGTTTGCAAACTACATTATTGTACTTGTAGATTACTACAAAAGGTGAGACAGGGATGTGTTAGAATGTATTGTAAGGCTGCATGGACAGGTATTAATAGGTTATAAGGGTTATTTGGGGTAACAGGTTCCCTTTAAGGGTATCTTTACACGCGGCAACTTTTCTAGGAATTTCACTGGCAACTTACTTGTTGCAGTGAAATCATGGAGACATTGTTCTATCTTGTTGCTGTGTACAAATGGAACAAAGTCTCCATGATTTCACTGCAACCAGTAAGTTGCCAGTGAAATTCCTAGAAAAGTTGCCGCGTGTAAAGGTACCTTAAGGGTGTTTCAGGAAGCCCTGAAACACGTTGACTAATAATTCCATATTATATTCACTCTTTGATGACTCGTGGAATATGACAGGCTAATTTTTAACCCTTCATCCTCTCTACTTTACTTTGAGAGGCTTTGGGGCTCATTGGCTGTAAGCCATAATCATCATCATTAATGGCCTCTTTACACGCGGCTACATTTCTAGCTTATCCACAGGTAACTTACTGGCTGCAGTGAAATCATGGAGACATTATTCCATTTGTACACAGCAACAAGATAGAACCTTGTCTCCATGATTTCACTGCAGCCATTAAGTTACCTGTGAATAAGCTAGAAATGTAGCCGCGTGTAAAGTGGCCATAACAGAAATAAACACTTGAAATAGATCTCTCTGTAATGACTCTATAAAATATAAACATTTTACATTTTGAATTGAATTACTAAATAAATTAACTTTTTGATGATATCCTAATTCGTTGAGATGCACTAGTATGTATACAACAATTGGTGCTACAGTGGGTGTATATATGTAAAAAGTACCATTGGTGGTACAGTGACTGTATATCTGTACATAATAATTGGTGGATCAGTGGCTGTACTTATGTAAATAATATCATTGGTGGATCATTGGCAGTATATATGTACACAATCATTGGTGGTACCTTGGCGGTATATATGTATACAACCATTGGTGCATCAGTGGCTGTATGTATATAACCCTTTGGGGCACAGTGGCAGTATATATGTATACACTGTGTGCAGAATTATTAGGCAAGTTGTATTGTAGAGGATTTATTTTATTATTGATCAACAACTATATTCTCAATCATTCCAAAAGACTAAAATATCAAAGCTTAATATTTTTGGAAGTTGGAGTGTTTTTTTTTTTTAGATTTGGCTATCTTAGGAGGATATCTGTTTGTGCAGGTAACTATTACTGTGCAAATTATTAGGCAACTTATTAAAAAGCAAATATATTCCCATCTCACTTATTTATTTTCACCAGGTAAACAATATTACTGCACAAAATTTAGAAATAAACATTTCTGACATGTAAAAACAAAACCCAAAAAATTAGTGACCAATATAGCCACCTTTCTTTATGATGACACTCAACAGCCTTCCATCCATAGATTCTTTCACAGTTGCTTGATCTGTTTACGATCAACATTGCGTGCAGCAGCCACCACAGCCTCCCAGACGCTGTTCCGAGAGGTGTACTGTATTCCCTCCCTGTAGATCTCACATTTTAGAGGGACCACAGGTTCTCTATGGGGTTCAGATCAGGTGAACAAGGGGGCCATGTCATTATTTTTTCTTCTTTTAGACCTTTACTGGCCAGCCACGCTGTGGAGTAGTTGGATGCATGTGATGGAGCATTGTCCTGCATGAAAATCATGTTTTTCTTGAACAATGCCAACTTCTTCCTGTACCACTGCTTAATGAAGTTGTCTTCCAGAAACAGGCAGTAGGTCTGGAAGTTGAGCTTCACTCCATCCTCAACCCGAAAAGGTCCCACAAGTTTTTCTTTGATGATACCAGCCCATACTAGTATCCCACCTCCACATTGCTGGCGTCTGAGTTGGAGTAGAGCTCTCTGCCCCTTACTGATCCAGCCTCTGGCCCATCAAGAGTCACTCTCATTTCAGCAGTCCATAAAACCTTTGAAAAATCAGTCTTAATATATTTCTTGGCCCAGTCTTAATGTTTTATCTTATGTTTCTTGTTCAAAGGTGGTCGTTTTTCAGCCTTTCATACCTTGGCCATGTCCCTGGTGCTTTTTGATACTCCAGTAACGTTGCAGCTCTGAAATATTGCAAAACTGGTGGCAAATGGCATCTTGGCAGCTTCACACTTGATTTTCCTCAATTCATGGGCAGTTATTTTGTGCCTTTTTAGCCGAACACGCTTTTTGTGACCCTGTTGGCTATTTGCCATGAAACGCTTGATTGTTCGGTGATCACGCTTCAAAGGTTTGGCAATTTCAAGACTACTGCATCCCTCTGCAAGACATCTCACAATTTTGGACTTTTCAGAGCCCGTCAAATCTCTCTTCTGACCCATTTTTCCAAAGGAAAGGAAGTTGCCTAATAATTAAGCACACCTTATAGAGGGTGTTGATGTTGTGGCGCCCCACTGGTCAGTGCGCCACAGTAGAGGTACTGCACCCACAAATGAGTGTGCAGATATTCCTGTCACAGGGGAGAGTAAGGTTTGCAAGTGGATACCATCCCCAGAACTCCCACATTTAACCCTGGGTAGACAGGTAGTCCCGTTACCATTGGGCGGAGTTAGGGGAGGAGGGAAGTGAGACAGTGGAGTTCTAGTTTGCACTGAGGAGCAAAGGAGAGGGGAGCCTCCGAGAGAGAGAGAGAAGGAGACTCCCAGGGAGAAGAGACAGCCCGGGCAAAGAAAGTGGGGACCCCATATCGGAGCACCCATAGTCTGGGGGAACCCTTGTCCATCTAATGGAGTACCGGCTCTGAGGATACGATGCAGGGTGTTCAGCCCCTGAGCCGTCCACACTGGTCGTCACGGGTCAGTTCATCAGCTCTGACACCCTGTCTAGAAAGTGCAGCCGCGCCAAGATCTCCCACCAAAGGTTGAGCAGTTGGATTAACTGCAATTGCTTGGTTCTTTCTACCTGCGGTGCTGTGATGAAGATAGCCGATCTACTTGGCTTCTTACTTCAGTGCTCTGGTGCAGCCTTAACTCCTGTATGTTCTCACCGTCTGTTTGAGGAAAGAGCCCATGGATGCACAGACTGGTGGGGGTGGGGTCTTCTTCTGCACTCTTGTGACTCTGTGCACAATCACAAGCAGTGAGAGACAGGTGAGAAAGGGCGGGAAGGTCTGATAAGCTTCAGCACAAATAGGGAGCCTGGCATAGTGCTATGTGCATGCGCAATGTCAGGAGCCCTGTTGCTGGAGTATAGTGACAGTGCACAGGCACCCTAAAGTGAAAGTATAGATAAAAGGGAGGGAGGGTTCCATTTACAGCTGAAAGGCATGCCAACAGGGGAGGAATATAAAAAATACAACCCCAAATAATGCAAATAATGATGCAGTGCTGAACATATCAATCACTTTCTGTGTGGATATTCCTGGTCTGCAGCATAAATCATCCACAAGTTGAAGACACAAGGGTTTTTGTTATTGGCTGGCTTCTTTCATTGGCTGCCAAAGCCACATGTCCCTAGGAATACAAGAAGTGGTGATTTGCCGTCGTTGCCATTTTCATAGTGCTAGGAACAGTGCTGATGCTGCTGCTCCGTCTGTGTTACACAATTAGATAGCTAGCTACTCCATCGCTTTTTAGTTAGAATAGGAGGGCAAGAGTTTCTATCTGAGCATAGCCATTTTGTACTGAGAAGTGTAATTCTTACACCTGTTCATTGCCAAAACCATATTTTTTGCATACAGGAAGGGATTGCCAAATCCTTCAGTTTCCCCTAAAAAGGCTTTGTTTGGTCTGTAACTTGTGACTCTCAAATCCTTCATATTCCCCTAAATGACTCTGTTTGGCCTCAAATAAGTGATTTCTATATTTTTGTGCTTACAAGATGAGTGGGAAATCCTGAGGCCGTGGTGGAAAGGGGAAGGGGAAAAAGGTTGTTGGAAAGAGGATTAGGCTTGATGTTGGAGGTGTGCATGGGGTAGGTGCTACTGCTAATCTCACTGAAAGATCTAGTAACCAAACATTGGCTTGTCGTCATATCCCAAACGAAGTGAAAAGGTCCATTACTCAACAGCTTACTCCAGTTTATTTGTTTGCCAGCAGCAGAGCAATATGAGTAGTGGATGAGTTCTAGCTTTTGCTACAGCTCATGGAAATGACTGCATCAAGTGGCCAGTCCTACGTGTTCTTCCCTCAACATCACAAATCGTCCTCAGAGTGGTGCCCCATTTACCCATGTGTCACCCTGTGTCACAAGTCTCCAACCACACAAATATGGGAAAACACAGATGGGCACTTCTGCAAAGATGTTCACACATTCTATCCCGTGGGCATGAGAGGTTTGCTCCAAACATACTCCAGTGGAGGAAAGCATCTGCACTGATGCCCAAAATCTTTAGGAATTGGATCTGGGGATGGAGGAAGTGTAGTCCCAACAGAATTCAGTCCCTTGTCACCAGATGTTAATCTCCAGGGGTGGAGCTGATGATTAGGAGGATGAGACTCAGATACCTTAGGAAAACCCACACTGTACGGTGTTTTCAGGGCAGGAAGAGGAGGAGGGTGACTCTCATGGCGAGAAGTGTGACAACAGAGAGGATCATGATGGGGTTTTCAATTTTACTTAGAATGAACCCAGAGTAACGGAGCTGAGTAGCTCAGCAGAGGAGGAAGACAAGGAGGTTTGGTTGTGTGTACCCACACAGAGACTGATGGCTGCAAGAATGACAAGTGCTGCATCCTCAGCCAAAACTCTGCCTCTAGACAGGAGCATTCATAGGTCTGCAGTTGTCCAAGATGGCAAGGGTTGCTAGCCTGGGCCTTTATTCATAATGCAAAAGATTACCCAACTCATGTTATTTGCAATCTTTGTAGGCAAAATTTGAGTGGAGGCAAAAATCTCCACAATTTGACTACTGCATACATGAACCGCCACATGGGCCCACAGCATGCATTACTCTGGGAAAAATACCATGGTAAAACTGTTCATGGAAGGTCTCACTGAACACCATCTGCCACATGAAATGCATCTTCTGTTTGTTCCTCCTCCATCAGTAGGGAAAGTGTTTTCCGACAGGTGTCCGGTCACAGCACCTCCACTTGTTTACCCACTACTGTCAGGGTGACTGACAGACCCTCAGCTGTTGCTGAAGTGGACACACCTGCTGGATTTGACTGATCCAGATACAGAGCACTCCACTTGTTTATTGTTTGTTTGTCAGGTACACCCTACACAACCGTCTCTCCCCACAGCAGCAAGCCCTCGGTCCGGCACTTGTGGTCACAGAAAAGATGGGGGATGGGGGCTGTATGAGGAGCAAACTGGGTGGGATTGAGGAGAAAATGGGGGAGAGAATGGGGGCTGTATGAGGAGCAAACTTGAGAGGGGAGAGTGGCTGTATGAGGAGCAAATGGGGGAGAGGGTGAGAGCTTTATGAGGAGCGAGAGGGTATTTGAATATATGTGGACACAGCATGGAGTGCAAGCACGGGGGATTTGAGGACAGAATATGGGGTTAGGGGTTAATGGGTATGGAAACAGTAATCCAGTATATATATAGTGAGGGGGAGATGACTGTGGAACAGTATTTTGAGTGAGGAGGGATTGGTTTGCATACAGTATGGGGAGTGAGGGGGGATGGCTGCTGCCCAGTATGTGGAGAGAGGGGGAATATCAGCCACACAATATGTGGAGTTAGGGGGGATGGCTGCGACACAGTATGTGGAGTGAGGGAGATGTCTGCTGACACAGTATGGGAAGTGAGGAGGTAATAGGTGTAAGCATAATATGTGGAGTGAGAAGGGGATGGGTGTAAACACCATATGTAGAGTGAGGGGGGGGAGTGAGGCAGTGAGAAACAGTAGGGGATGAGAAAAATGTAAGGGGGCACAGAATAGAGACTCTGCTGTGTGGGTTTGTATGTAGAGGGAGCAGCGTGCGGGGAAAGTGTGAAGCCACAGCCAGGAGGGAGCATTATATCGAGGAGGGGAAGTGTGATGAGGGAGATCAGTATAAACAGTGGGCAGTATATGGGGACACTCTGTGAGAGGACAGTGTGACCAGGGAGCCCAGTATGGAGAGGAGAGAGCAGTGTGGAGAGCATGTGCCATACGAGGGACAGTGTGTAAATCATATTTCATGCAGGGAACAGTGAGGAAGAGCAATTATTTATTCCGGGGCACAGTGAAAAGGTGGTGTTTTTACTTTGGAGAATTTTGACCATTCTGCTATTTTTAAGGGTATCGTGTCGGGATATGCTGAAAAAGACCGGAGAAGATGGAAATCTGCAGAGGCGAGCTGTAGATGTGAAAAGTCATCATTGTGTCTGGACAAGATGAAGAAAAGAAAAAGACGACCCCAATCAGAGACAACGTCATTCATAAGGTACCTGGATGTAAATGACTATTTGTGATATTAATTCTCATTAGTTCTGTAATTCCTGTATGGTCTGACGATGACTGATAACAACAACTCTTAGCACCTCCTTACCATTGTTAAGGATATATTAAGAGTTATAGGTTCATGCAGCACAAATGTGTATGGGTCTAACCTGACATAACCATTGTTTTCCCATGTACTAATGGGGGTTATATGGATGTATTTCTGTACTTATGGTGTTCTGGTGATGTATTTATGTACCTATGGTAGTTCTGGTGATGTATTCCTGTACTGATAAGAGTCTTGATGCCATGTTTCTGTGCTGATGGGGGTTACATGGATATATTTCTGTACTGATGAGGGTTCTAGTTATGTATTTCTGTACCTCGGGTGATTATTGTGATGTGTTCCTGTACTGATGGTGATTCTAAAGATGAATTTCTAGGGAGTTGTTGTAATGCATTTTTGTACTGATGAGGGTTCTGGTGATATACTTTTGTACCTCTGGTCGTGTATTTCTGTGCTGTTATAGGTTGTGATCGTGTGCACATTGTGGGGCAGCGCTGGGATTGCAAGACAGGAAAACCGTTGAGCCCGGTAGTAGTTCATACAGTACCCAGATTTATTGCTGAAAACACAGCGGTGGCACAAGATGCCGGAATCCGGGTCGCAGCCGGGTACAATGGATACAGTTCACAGATAGCAAGCCGGTCCCTTCAGGTTATGAGCTCTCCGGCTGAGGTCACACTGAGCTCCCAGCCCTCCCGGGCTAGGCCGTGTTATTACTGCACACGGCCCCTGGAGCTCTTGACCTGTCCGATCGATAGATGCTGCTGCTTCAGCTTCAGGCCAAAATTGTCCACAAGGAACCCCACCCTGTCTCCTAACCAGGCTTTTAACCTCGTGTCTCCTCCTGGGGAAACCTGCAAGACCCGGAGCGGAGGGAGTGGACCATCCCTCTTTCCTACATTCTATACCGGGTTCAATATGTGACAGTGCGCATTCTGGGGGAGACATAGCGCCCTCGCATATGATCCCCCACACTGTCTCACACACCTTCCCCCTCGGTTCAAACTTGTGGGGTTGAACCCCAGCCATCAAACAGGGTGCCCGGGACAGGGCATCCGCATTGCCCTGCAACTTGCCAGCCCGGAGCTCCACTGAAAAACTGAGGTTTTGGAGGGACAGGAACCACCGGGTGACCCAAGCGTTCCGTTCCTTGGCGTTTCACATCTAGCCCAGGGGAGCGTGATCCGTAACCAACCGGAACTGTCGCCCAAGCAAATAATAGTGTAGGGACTCCTAGGCCCCTTTAACAGCCAAGCACTCCTTCTCCACTACGCTATAATTTTTTTCCACTGGGGACAATTTCCGGCTTAAGTAATTGACCGGATGTTCTTCTCCATCCACTTCCTGCGATAGCACAGCCCCTAACCCCACCTCCGAGGCGTCTGTTTGCACAACAAAGGTGCGTTTGAAGTTAGGACTGATGAGTACGGGCTGTCCGCACAAGGCCAATTTCATGGACTGAAAGGCTGCCTCTGCTTGGGGATTCCAATGCACCAAAGCAGATTTCTTCCCTTTTAACAGGTCGAACAGGGCCACCGTTCGCCAAGCAAAGTTGGGTATGAAGCATTGATAGTACCCAACTATGCCAAGGAACGCCCTCACCTGTTTGGTAGACACTGGTCGGGGCCAATTTTGAATGGCCTCGATTTTGTATATTTGGGGTTTGATGACCCCTCGCCCGATCATATACCCCAGGTACCGGGCCTCCTCGAGCCCCATGGCACATTTTTTTGGATTCGCTGTCAGGCCGGCTGCCCTGAGGGAATCCACCACTGCCTGTACCTGGGATAAGTGGGTTTGCCAATCCTTACTAAAGATGATGATGTCATCTAAGTAAGCGGATGTGTACTTCTGATAAGGCTCCAACACTATGTTTATGAGCCGCTGGAATGTAGCCGAGGTCCCAAGCAACCAAAAAAGCAACACAACATAGTGATAGAGGCCCTCCGGGGTAACAAAGGCGGTCTTCTCCTTGGCCGACTCTGTTAGCGGCACCTGCCAATATCCCTTGGTCAGATCGAGGGGCGTGAAGTACTGGGCCTGCCCCAGTCTTTCAATTTGCTCGTCCACCCGGGCATTGGATAAAGTTCAAACTTCGATACTTCATTCAACTTCTGGAAGTCGATGCAGAACCGCAGCGATCTGTCTGACTTCGGAATCAGCAAAATGGGACTAGCCCATTTGCTCTGGGATTCCTCTATGACTCCTAACTCGAGCATGTGTTTCATTTTGGCCGCGATGGCTTGCAGTCGGGCCTCGGGTACCCGATACAGTTTCACTTGCACTTTCACCCGGGGCTCGGTGACAATGTCATGTTGAATGACGGAATTACGACCGGGCAGGTCAGGGAATACATCTGGATTCTGCTGCACCAGCTTTCGAGCCTCCCATAGCTGGGCCTTAGTGAGGGTGTCACTTATCGTTACCCCTTCGGTCTCCCACCTGGCCAAAGGTGGAGGGTCTCCGGTCAACCCAGCCGGGGAAGCCTCCATGATCAGGCACTCCCAGTCTTTCCACGCTTTGAGCAAATTGACATGGTATAGCTGCACGGGTTTTCTCTTCCCGGGTTGGTATACCCTGTAATTCACTTCTACTTTTTCCCGGATTTCATATAGCCCTTGCCATTTGGCCAATAATTTGCTTTCCGTAGTGGGCACTAAAACCAATACTCGGTCCCCCACCTCAAAGGTCCTAACGGTGGCCCTATTATTATACCTGCGACTTTGAGCTCCTTGGGCATCTCTTAGGTGCTCTCTTACAATAGGCCAGACCGCTGTAATCCGGTCATGCATCTTAGCCATGTGATCAATTACGCTCCTATAGGGAGTGGGTTCCTGTTCCCACGTCTCTTTGGCGACATCCAACAGCCCTCTAGGATGCCGGCCGTACAACAGTTCAAAGGGAGAAAATCCCATAGACGACTGTGGTACCTCCCGAATGGCAAACATTAAATAGAGCAGTAACATGTCCCAATCCTTTCCATCCTTGGCTACCACCTTTTTGAGCATGGACTTCAGGGTTTTGTTAAACCGCTCGACTAACCCGTCGGTCTGGGGATGATACACCGAGGTGCACAGCTGTTTTATGTTGAGCAGTTTACACAGTTCCCGGGTCACTTTGGACATAAAAGGAGACCCCTGATCCGTGAGGATCTCCTTAGGTAGTCCTAGGCGACAGAACACGGCAAACAGTTCCCGGGCAATCAGTATCACCGAGGTGTGGCGTAACGGAATCGCTTCCGGGTACCGGGTGGCGTAGTCGATGACCACGAGTATGTGTTGGCGGCCCCGTGCTGACTTAACTATAGGCCCCACCAGATCCATTGCTATCCGTTCAAAAGGTTCCTCTATCACTGGTAGAGGTACCAATGGACTACGGAAGGTGGCAATGGGTGTGGTCAGCTGACATTTCGGGCCGGAGTCACACTACCTCTGGACATCCGCATACACGCCTGGCCAGAAGAACCTCCGCAAGATGCACTTGTGTTTTTTTAGCCCCAAGGTGGCCCCTAGCAGGTGGGAGTGGGCCATCTCTAGGACCGCCCGACGGGGGGTCTGCGGTACTACCAGTTGGTCCACAACCTCATCCCGGATTTTGTCCACCCTATAGAGTAGCTCCCTGTTGACCACCATGCGTGGAAACACATTATCTGCCCCCAGCTGCTGAGCTACCCCGTTTACTTCTGTTACCCTTTCTCGGGCCCGGGTCAGTGTGGGATCCTGTAGCTGGGCTGTCCCAAACACTCCCCGGGATACTTCCCGCTCTGGAATCGGTGGGGTCTCCTCGACCTCTCCTGCCAATACCTCTAGAGGGAACCTATCGGGGTAACACTCTAGCCCTATGTTGTCGACCCCTACGGCAGGTATCCCGGCCTCAGGGTCGTCGAGTTCAGCACCCTGATTCCCTGGTATCAGGGGAGGGTTACTCCTCCTCCCCCATAAGGACCAAAACAATGGTAAGTCTCTTCCCATCACAGTCCCGTAGGGTAGAGACTTTACCACTCTGACCCCATGGGGCACCTCTCCACACGGAGTGGAAATAGTTACCTCTGTGGTCGGATACTCGCGAAGGTCCCCGTGTATACACCGGACCCCGATCAGTCGCCCAGTGGGGTGCAACTCAAGGATTAAGGATGCATGAACCAGCGTCACCAAACTACTTCTGCTCTATGTCCAATAATGAGCACCGGGCACAGATGTGGTTCCATTGGGGGAACCACCGCATCTGTGGTAAGCACGGGGCTGGCATGCATCAAGACCCGGCATGTGAACCCGCAGTCCATGGGTTCCATAGTTAGTGGGCAATAAGCAGCCACATGTCCCGGTCCTTGGCAACGCCAGCACCACGTAGCAGTGGCACCGCCGGTCTGGAAGCTCCTTCTAGGGGAGCCCTGTCTCCTGCCAGCCTCATTCCGGGGTAGGAGGGTCCCCAGTGGATGGACGTACACCTTTGCCTGGCTCCGGAGGCCGGCATGACAGCCGCAGTGGGGCCGAGTCCCGTATGAACTCCTGGGTGGCTGTATATCGCTCTATCAAGCTAACCACCTGGTCCAAGGTACCCGGCTCCCCTTGCCCCACCCAACGCTGTATCGCGACCGGCAGAGTCCGTACCCCTGGTCGACCACCACCCTTTCCACCATCTGTCCTGGAGTCAAGCTCTCAGGCTGGAGCCACCGTTTTACCAACTGCAATAAGTCATACGCCTGGAAGCGAGCCGGCTTGGACTCCACATAGGACCAGGAAAACACCCGTTGGGCTCGTACATAAGTGTTGACCCGCAGTCTAGCAAGGATCTCACCTTTGAGTCTCCCGTAGTCCTGTGCATCCTCCCAACTGAGGTCCGTGTATGCCTTCTGGGTGTCGCCCATCAGGAATGGCGCCACCACTTCAGCCCACTGAGCGGCAGGGAGACCTTCTCGCTCTGAGGTGCGCTCATAGACAGTGAGGAAGGCTTCTACGTCGTCCTCTGGACTCAGCTTCCTCAGTGCCGATCGGACTCGGTCCCGGGCCTCATGCCGTTCCGGGGGAGGCGCTGCTGGTGAGTCTCGTAGGGCCATAATTTGCTGCAGGAGCAGTTCATTCGTTTTCTGCTGTTGTTGAAACTGCTCCTGTTGCCGCAACTGCTGCTGCTCCTGCTGTCAGAGGTGCTGCTCCTCGTGTCGCTGTTACTGTTCCTGCTGTCGCTGCTGGGTAAGCACCAGCTGCCTTAGGATTTCTTCCATACTGGCAGCGGACCTAAACTGCTTAAGTATGGACATGCAGTTTGTAGTTCAGACTGCCCGCAGACAGGAAAAATGTTGAGCCCGTAGTAGTTCATTCAGTACCCGGATTTATTGCTGAAAACACAGCGGTGGCACAAGATGTCGGAATCCGGGTCGCAGTCGGGTACAATGGATACAGTTCACAGATAGTAACCCGGTCCCTTCTGGTTATGAGCTCCCCGGCTGAGGTCACACTGAGCTCCCAACACTCCCGGGCTAGGCCGTGTTATTACTGCACATAGCCCCTGGAGCTCTTGACCTGTCCGATCGATAGATGCTGCTGCTTCAGCTTCAGGCCAAAATTGTCAACAGGGAACCCCGTCCTGTCTCCTAACCAGGCTCTTAACCCTGTGTCTCCTCCCGGGGAAACCTTCAAGACCCAGAGCGGAGGGAGTGGACCATCCCTCTTTCCTACACCCTATACCGAGTTCAATATGTGACAGTGAGCATTCTGGGGGAGATATAGCGCCCCTCGCATATGATCCCCCGCACTGTCTCACAACATGTAACAATCCATAACTTGAAATCTTACTTGATACATGGCTATGTTAACAAATTGATCCGCCAACTGACAATTTAAGTGTGGGTTCTATGATTTTATTTGTTAGAAGCCTTAAAGGAGTTGTCCCTAGTTTGTGTTAAGTCTTCAGTTACTCAGCATATCTAGAGGGTTGAGAATGCGCAAAAATAGGGTCTTATCCTTTATAGACAGGTGTAATGCGGAAATCAGATTTGCTCACCTGGTACGGTTGTGTAGCACACAACCAGCGTAATAGCTTGAACTATGCAGCTGCTGCAGGGACTGAACTTCCACGAGTGCGGTGCTATTAATCACAGGTTTGTCGGACGAAGTACCTTTGTGTCCACGCTGCTGCCAGGAAGATAAATACACCAACAACATGAACGTCTGGGTACTGGGATATAGGTTTATTTCCAACGAGTTTCGGAGCCACGTACCAAGCTCCTTCCTCAGGGAACATCCTGTTCCCTGAGGAAGGAGCTCGGTACGTGGCTCAGAAACGCGTTGGAAATAAACCTATATCCGACAAACCTGTGATTCAGTTACTCAGCGTCACTGTAGGTGACTACAGACGTCTGACTATCACAGTTTGCACACTCCATGTTGTCAGGATTGGTGCCAGGGGTGAGAGAGGGAGGTCATTATACTGTAAGTATGTGCCAACACAATCTTCATGTTGTTGTGCACCACCATCGGTCGTAGCCTCCTGTCCAAGGAACACTTCAGGGAGAGTACAGATGCGACCACCAGCCAGCCTCCATGCCAACACTTCTCCGGGAACCGATGGTGCACACTTCCGGTTCAGAGTTGCACTTCTGGTGATAGCGAAACAAATGCGGAAGCACTCAGAGGTCCTTGATTAAAACTCAACTTTATTTCATCACAAACTCAGCGGTCATCGGGCTTACAATACTGGGGTTGTGGGGGGAGGATTTACGGGTCTTCAAATCGACGGCCTTTTCGCGCCTCCTAGTGGTGCTTCTACAGTATTGCAACCCATAGAAGCACCACTAGGTGGCATAAAACGGACATCGTTTTGAAGACCCCCCATCCTCCTCCCACAACCCCAATACTGTAAGCCTGATGACTGCTGAGTTTGTGATGAAATAAAGTTGAGTTTTAATCCAAGATTGGTGAGTGCTTCCGCATCTGTTTCACTATCACTGTAGGTATGTGATTTACATACATGCAGTCACGTGCTGACTGGGCATGTAAAACCTCAATCAATGAAAATGAATTGAGTGATGCTGGACAAGTCTAGTCACAATGTTGTTAGAAGTATATAAATTGCATTCTTGTGCTCACATGACCATTCAATCCTGCCACTGGCATAGGAGAATCTTGAAAGTGTGCAGTGCACACGCTGTGGGAATTCAGAGGCCCTGTAGCATGGCGGCGGTTGGAGAGGGGGCGCCAAAATGAATTCTTGCCCCAGGTGCCAAAGAACCTAGATACACCTCTGCTCTCACAATTACTGATCTAACAGCCACTGCTGCGAGAGCGGTGACATCAATGATTACAGAATTCATCTGAGGTTACAGCTTACACACCATGGGAACCGCAGCAGTTGTGACCTCAGATGAAGTCTCTGATATCACTGCTCTCTGCTGTGGCTGTCACATCTGTCTACTGTGGGAGCGCTGCTTGCAAAGAGTGGTTGGTAAAATGTAACATCTCACCGCAAGGACCACTCTCACATTGATATTGTTAGGTCCCCTGGCACCGCTCCCCAGCTCACCTCTCCTGGGTCGGCATCCCCCGCTCCTCTGCCGACCGGCCATTTGGCGTCCAGGTGCACTGTGTCTCGGAGCCGTCGCCGGGTCCCCTTCCTGTCTGCTGACCGCCCAAGCTCACGCACCAGCATGCTGCAGGGGTCAGGTTTCATGAGTGTCATGAGCTGTGCAGCCGCGCCCTTCCCCTGTGCTTTTTGGCTGGCCCAGCCCAACCTACACTCCCCTTGACCAATAGCTACCCATCCTCTGGTATATCAGGCCACCTCCACTGATGGGAGGTGCCTGATTATTAAGTTAGTATGCTTCTGCCTTGCTGACTGTTGGTCAGGCCTTCCTTGTACTCTCCTCCAGTACATTCCTGCTCTCCCAGCCTCAGGCTCTGTACCTGTTTTTCCTATCTTGCTATACCGTAGTATAGGCTAACCCTACGAGCCGCCCCCCTGGTACTAGCAGCTGTGGTAATTAGACCCCCTGGGCTTGACCTGACAATCTCTGTATAGGGGTTGGTTAAACTAGGACCAGCTCACCCAGGGGAGTTAGGTACCACAGCCCAGTGGGTCCACTCCAGGGCGCCTTCCCCCGGAAGCGTGACAGAATAATCAGGCCATGGATCCCACTGGTACCTCTTTCTCGGAGCAAAAGGAGCTAGCTTATCTTCGGGAAAGTTGGAACCGTATAGCGGCTTGTCTTCAGTCCATGGATACCCGGTTGGCCTCCCTTCAGACCTCCGACTCAGCGTCCACCGCTCAGCCTGCAAGCTTGCAGCAGGAGCGGTCTTACATGTCCTCCGTGGACGATCGTCTGGTCTCTTTGCAATCCACAACAATGGCCTCGGCTCAGGCCGCACGCATCCTATGACCGGTCCCCGGGTGGCATCCCGAACCCTCCGCCTCGCCTTGGGAGACCAACTAGATACAGTGGTGACCCCAAGTTGTGCCGCTGCTTCCTCACCCAGTGTTGCCTATGCGGCACCCCTGCGTCCAGGAGGCCACAAAGGGAACTGCAGCCAGGTTGGTAAGACATTTGTTGCACAACAACACCCTCACAGTACACATAACCCACATGCAGTAGATGGTAGCATCCAGCCCTAAGATTGGATACTCTAGGCAAGCGAGGGGTGGTGGATTTGGAGGAGTGGGTTGGGCACACATGTAGTCAGGTGACTTGAGAGTAGAAATAGTGAGGGGGAGGAGGAAGGAGTTCAGTAGGCCATAGTGAGCTGAACAGCAAAGACCAAGAACAGGCCAGAGAACAGCAGAAGGTTGAGCTAAGCTGAGCAGCAGAAGGAAGCACACGTTCTGGCAAAGTGGGGTGTAAGAAGCGCAGAATCTGTACCGAGCCAGTGTGAGCCGGAGGAGAGAGAAAGCCTATCCGGAGCCAGTACCCCCAGGAGTGTGCAGGAAAGACAGGGACGGGGAGACCCGGGCCCTAGAAGTACAGCTGAAGCTACCGACTGCAGGCGGAGTAGCCCTTCTATTATAATGAGAGATGCAGAGGGAAGGAGGCTGGTAGAGCCTCATATTGAAGGACTGCTGGAGGCTGGGCTGAGTAGAGTGTCGGCTCTAGAGGGGACCGTAGTTTTACCCGGAACCCCAAACAACACGACGAGGGACCACAGCTACACGTTAGGGTCCCTATCCCAAAGGATAGGCAGCTCAGTGACAACGAGGAGGACCACAAGGGCCCGAGTCACCGCCATACTGTCCGGCGTTACACACACCAAGTGAACTCAGAGAACGTAAACAGCCTGGAAAGGACACAGAGACTGTGTGAGGGGTCACAGAGAGAGAGACCTGGCTGCAGAGTAAAGGGAACCCGGAGAGGGAGAGTGTGCCCGTGTACTTGTACTGAACTTTGTAAGAACTGTAACTGACTTGTGAACTGTCTGAAGAACTGAGAGTAAACACGGAAAACCCTGAGATTGCCTCCCTTGTGTCTCTGCATGAAAGTGATTCTCTCCATACAGGATTGCAGAAAGCCCTCCACCTGCAGAGTCACAGCACAGTCTGTTAGCACCAGCATTGAGGAGAGATCCCTGCAGCATTTGCACAGTAAGTGTACTGAACATTCCACAATAGACTTAACCCTTACTGCCCCAGGGAACACAGTTCTACCCACTGGAACTATCCCATCTAGCTGCTATTCCATCATCCCCGGAGGTTCTGCAGCAGCGGCGGCCCCATCACTGGCCGCATATAGTGGGTGGCGTCACGACTGACAACCCCTGTAAATATCCCCTTTTATTGCCGAGCCCGGGGCACGGACCGGACCAGGATCACCTGTGACTTCCCCAGCAGCCGACCTGGTCCGGTACCGAGTACCCCCGTCCCAGTGGGCCCGACACCTACACTTTGAACGATTAGGCCAGGGTGACCTTTGTGGTGTCCGACCTGGAGGGTGAGGCTCTGGCGTGGGTTAATCCCCTATAGGAGCGTGATGACCCTGCGGTCTCCCACTTGTCGACCTTTCTGGAGACATTCCGGAGGGTCTTTGATGAACCCCTGTTGAGTCGCATCTTTTACAGAGTCGCTCTTCAACCTCCGTCAAGGGACACTCATGTTGGGCATACGCCATTAGCTTCCGCATCCTCTCCTCCGAGTTGAGATGGAATAACAAAGCGCTGACTGGAGCCTTCTGGCGTGGCCTGTCGCAGGATAAAGAGCAAACTCGCAAGTTGGGATATCCCAGCCGGAGGACTTGATCTCACTAGCCACTCGCATCGACTTGCATTTCCAGGATCGTTCCAGTGAAACCGCTAGGGAGAGGGGAATCTGTCCGGTCGCTTCCCTCTGCACGCAGTCAGCCCAGTACATAGACCGTGGTGCCTGTACACCACCCCCTTTTCCGACCCTATGCAGGTGGATCGGGTCAGGATGGCGGAGCAACGCCGAGTAGAGAGACTGGCTCCCGGCCTATGCCTGTATTGTGGGGACACATCCCATCGGCGCCGGTGTTGTCCTGAAAGACAGGGAAAACCCCTCCGCCTAGGTCAAGTAAGAGAGGCTATCCTAGGCGAGTGCGATACCTCTCAACCCCTCACCATGCTCGTGCATGTGATACGTCCGCAGTGGCGCTTCTATGAGCTGGCCTATGTGGATTCTGGGGCAGCAGGAAACTTCATTCGGCAAGAGGCGATGACTCGGCTTGGAATCCCTGTAATACCTTTGTTGACACCTCGCGTGATTGCATCGATGGATGGCAGACCTCTGCAGGCAATCATCACCAAGGTGACAGAGGAGGTGAAGGTGCAGATCGAGCTCTACACCATGAAAAGATTGCCTTCTACGTCCTGCCTGGTCTCTCCCATGTCCTGCTCCTCGGGCTTCCCTGGCTTCGGGTTCATGAACCTGTCCTCAACTGGTGCTCAGGGGACGTGCTGCAGTGGGGCCCTCTCTGCCACGAGAGATGCCTGAAGTCCGTTCTGCCACCCAGTTCGCCGCAACGGCTTCTGCTCTTCCTGGTTTACAAGCTGCCTATTGGCAGTACGTGGATGTCTTCAACAAAACTGAGCAGAGGTCCTCCCGCCTCATCGGCCGTATGATTGCCCTATTGATCTGGTTCCTGGTGCTACACCACCAGGGGACGAATCTACCCGTTGTCTCCAGCCGAGTCGCAAGCCATGTCTGAGAACATCATGGACAATTTGGCTAGGGGCTTCATTCAAACATCCACGTCACCTGCTGGCGCTTGGTTTTTCTTTGTGAATAAGAAGGAGGGCACCCTTCGACCCTGTATAGATGGCTTGAATGTCCATCACCATCAAGAACAAATACCCACTTCCGCTGATTCCGGAGCTCTTTGACAGGCTCAAAGGGGCTGGCATCTTTACAAAATTGGACCTTCGAGGTGCGTACAACCTGGTTTGCATACGTGCCGGAGACGAATGGAAGACTGCCTTCAACACCGGGACGGCAATTATGAGTATTTGGTTATGCCATACGGGTTGTGTAACGCCCCCGTGGTGTTTCAAGAGTTCGTCAATGACGTCTTCTGTGATCTGTGTACACTGTGTGGTGGTTCTTGAGACATCCTTATTTTCCCCGACTTGTCCTCTCATAGACGGGACGTGCGGCAAGTCCTCCTGCAACTGAGGAGGAATCGGTTGTACGCCAAGATGGAGAAATGTGTCTTTGAGCAGACCTCTTTGCCCTTTCTCGGATACATCATCTCTTATTCTGGGTTCCGGATGGACCCTGACAAGCTCTTCCTATTCTGAAGTGGCCCCGTCCTGTGGGGACTAAGGCTATCCAGCGGTTCCTTTGCTTTGCAAATTATTACAGGCAATTCATTCCCCATTTCTCTTCTTTGATCAAGCCTATCACGTCTCTCATCTGTAAGGGAGCAAAATCCTGCAACTGGACCTCAGAGGCCGAAGAAGCCTTTTCCACCTTAAAGTGCTCCTTCCCCAAGGCTCCTATCTTGCACCGCCCAGAAGTAAACAGACAGTTCATCGTAGAGGTTGATGCCTCCTCCATAGGAGGGGGCTGTGCTCTCCCAGAAATCCTCTTCAGGTCGGTTAGTCACCTGAGGGTTTTTTCTCCAAAGCATTTACCTCATCAGAGCGCAACTACTCTATCGGGGATCGTGAATTGCTGGCCATCAAATTGGCATTGGAGGAGTGGCGACACCTCCTCGAGGGTGCCGTTCATCCGTTCATTATCTTCACCAACCACAAGAACCTGATTTATCTCTAGTCCACCCAAAATCTCAACCCCCGGCAGTTCCAGTGGTCCCTGTTCTTTGCCCGTTTCAACTTCGAACTGCACTTCCAGCCTGGCAGTAAAAACGTTAAGGCTGATGCTATGTCGAGGTCCTTCCAGCAGTCAGATGTGGACGAAGAGCCCTTCCATATCATCGACCCTACCAAGATAATCACTGTGGCTCCCTTAAGTGTAGCTGGACTTCCGCCGGGTAAGACCTTCGTAGCACAGGATCAGAGAAAGGTGGTCCTGACATGGGGACACTCGTCAAGAATTGCCAGTCATGTAGGAGTTAAAAAGTCTCCCTCTTTGATCTCTCGTCACAATTGGTGGCCTACTATCCGTCAAGACGTCCACGACTTTGTTGCTTCATGTTCTTCCTGTGCTAGAAATAAGGTGTCCAGAGAGTTACTGGCTAGATATCTACTGCCTCTCTCGGTCCCATCTGTTCCTTGGCAACACATAGCTATGAATTTCATTATGGATCTACCCTGCTCCTCCGGCTGTACAGCCATATGGGTAGTTGTGGATTGCTTCTCCAAAATGGTCACTTTGTTACTTTGCCCGGTCTATCGTCCGCTCCTGAGTTGGCCAAGATATTCATCGAACACATCTTCCGGCTCCACGGATTTCCTCATCATATCGTCTCCGATAGGGGAGTTCAGTTCACTTCCCGATTCTGCAGATGCTGTGCAAGCATATGGACATCACGTTGGACTTCTCCTCTGCTTATCATCCTCAGTCCAACGGGCAGGTGGAGCGCATTAACCAAGTCCTCATCACCTACCTTCGGCAATTGGCCAATGCTCATCACGATAACTGGACCAGTCCCTTCCTTGGGCGGAATTTGCTTACAACAATCACTCCAGTGAGTCGTCTGTTAAATCTCCTTTTGTCGTGGTATTCGGGCAACGTCCTGGTTTGCCTCTTCCAATCTCCTCAGCGTCTGGCAACGCGGCAGCTGATGCATTGTTCGTGGACTTCTTCAAGATCTGAAGAGAGACCACAGACGCCCTTACACAAGCCTCCGGCAGGATGAAGATACATGCTGATAAAAAACGCTTAGATGCCCCGTCTTATCCCCCAGGCGATAAAGTGTGGCTTTCTTCCAGATACATCAGGCTAAAGGTGCTGTACTACAAGCTAGGGCTGCGTTACATCGGTCCCTTCAAAGTCCTGGGACGCATCAATGACATTGCCTACAAGTTAAGACTGCCTGCCTCGCTTCACATCCCTAACTCCTTTCATGTCTCGTTGTTGAAACCAGTGGTGCTTAATCATTTTCATCCATCTTCCAGAACTGTGCCACGGCCTCTCAGCTCCAAGAACGTCTATGAGGTCAGGGACATCCTTGCCATGAAGAAGAGTAGAGGCAAAACTCTCTTCCAGATTGACTGTGTTGGCTTCGGTCCTGAGGAGAGTACCTGGGAGCCCCGGGAGAACATTAATGCGCCACACATTCTAGCAAGGTCCTTAGCAAGCCTTCAGGGGAGGGGCGTGAAGGAGGGGGTACTGTTAGGTCCCCTGGCACCACTCCGCAGCTCACCTCTCCTGGGTTGGCATCCTCTTCTCCTCTGCCGACCAGCATCCGGCATCCAGGAGTTCTGACCGCCTAGCTCACGCACCAGGAGGCTGCAGGGGTCAGGTCGCGCCCTTCCTCTGTGACTCTTGGGGCCGGCACGGCCCAACCTGACACTCCCCTTGACCAATAGCCCTGGTATATAAGGCCACCATCACTGATGGGAGGTGCCTGATTATTAAATTAGTTTGCTTCTGCCTTGCTGACTGTTGGTCAGGCTTTCCTTGTACTCTCCTCCAGTAGAGCCATTCCTGCTCTCCCAGCCTCAGGCTCTGTACCTGTATTTCCTACCTTGCTATACCATAGTATAGGCTAACCTTACGAGCCGCCCCTCTGGTACTAGGAGCTGTGGTATTTAGACCCTTGGGTTTGCCCCTGAAAATCCCTGTATAGGGGTTGGTTAAACTAGGACCAGCTCACCCAGGAGAGTTCGGTACCATGGCCCAGTGGGTACACTCCAGGGCGCCTTTCCCCGGAAGTGTTACAGATATAGCTGCATCAGTAGCAGCGGTGACGTCAGAGAGCTCATCTGAGGTCACAGCTAATACAGTTCCCACGGTACCTCAGCTGTGACCTCAGATAAACTCTCAGACATCACTGCTATCGAAGTCATGCCAGATTGCGGGTACTGCAAGACAGTAGGCATGATGAACAGTGATGTCACTGAGGTCAGTATAGCTGAGGGTTCCGCGCTGTGTGACAGCGGGAACTTTTCCTTTGTGAGGTCACCGCTCATCACACTACAGGGAGTCTGGCAGTGGCTGCTCTAATAGTTTATGGGGATGCTTGAACTGGACTGTCCCTCATATGCTGGAACAGTGAAACTTTGTAGGACTTCGATTGGATTGCACCAGAGTTTCCTGGATTTGGGGAATAAAATGGTATATGAGTGATTGCCTCCTGTCTTTATTTATTTACTAATTCTATCTGTTATATCTTGCAGGGTCGATTTTATGTTTTATTAAACAGATTCTTTATGAAATAAAATAAAAACAGAGGCTAAATATCAATCAGTTAAAGGGTCTGTTTTCCATAGACTTCAATGTTAAAAACATGGATCCTGCAGAAATCAGTTATTTATCAGCACACAGTTGTGTTTGCATAACTTTTTTTTCAATAGATCTCTTTAGGATCGCTCTATCGGATGATTACTGGACACGTGAACTCAGCCTTAGATAGCTGCCAGATCCATCAGAGACTGGTGGTTTCAGCTAAATTTTATCTAATGTACTAGCTGTAGTACCCGGCTATGCCGGGTTAATAAATAACTGCTGTTAGCTATAACAAAATAGAATTAGAATATGTCATATTAATGACCTGTAGGAAAATAGAAGCTGAGCTGTGATTGATTGCTATAGGCAGCCTAATAAATCTCCAGCCAACAGTAAACCCTCCCCCTGGCCGGGTAGTATATGTTACCTCACACATACACATAATAGACAGCTCATGTGACTGACATCTGCTTAATTCCCTATATGGCACATGTGTTGCACATTGGCTGTTTTTAATCAGATGTTTATGTTTGGAAAATAAAGATAGCACACGTATGAGGCGAGTTGTGTGAGGTGATTTGTGCACATCTGTGTCTGTCTGTGTGGTGTGTATGTCCCTGGGGTGTGTATGTGTGTGTCCCTGTGGGATGGGGTCTGTGTGGTGTGTGTCTCTGTTGTGTGTGTCTCTTTGTGGTGTGTGTGTCCCTGTGGGGTAAGTGCATGTGCCCCTATAGGGTGTGTATGTGTGTGTGCCCCTGTGTGGGGGTCTGTGGTGTGTGTGTGTGTATCTGTGTTGTGTGTGTCTCTTTGTGGTGTGTGTGTGTGTCCCTGTGGGGTGAGTGCATGTGTCCCTATAGGGTGTGTATGTATGTGTGTGTGTGTCCCTGTGGGGGGGTGTCTGTGTGGGGTGTGTGTGTCTGTGTTGTGTGTGTCCCTTTGTGGTGTGTGTGTGTCCCTGAGGGGTGAGTGCATGTGTCCCTATAGGGTGTGTATGTGTGTGTGTCCCTGTGGGGGGTCTGTGTGGTGTGTGTGTGTGTGTCTCTTTGTGGTGTGTGTGCCCTGTGGGGTATGTCATGTGCCCCTATAGGGTGTGTATGTGTGTGTGCCCCTGTGTGGGGGTCTGTGGTGTGTGTGTGTATCTGTGTTGTGTGTGTCTCTTTGTGTGTGTGTGTGTCCCTGTGCGGTGAGTGCATGTGTCCCTATAGGGTGTGTATGTGTGTGTGTGTCCCTGTGGGGGGGTGTCTGTGTGGGTGTGTGTGTGTCTCTGTGTTGTGTGTGTCCCTTTGTGGTGTGTGTTGTGTCTGAGGGGTGAGTGCATGTGTCCCTATAGGGTGTGTATGTGTGTGTGTCCCTGTGGGGGGGTCTTTGTGGGTGGGGTGTGTCCTTGTGGGGTGAGTGCATGTGTCCCTATAGGGTGGCTATGCGTGTGTGTCCCTGTGGGGGGGGTCTGTGTGGTGTGTGTGTGTCTCTTTGTGGTGTGTGTGTGTCCCTGTGTGGTGAGTGCATGTGTCGCTATAGAGTGTGTGTGTGTGTGTCCCCTTGGGGGTGTGTGTGTGTCTTTGTGGTGTGTGTTTGTTCATGTGCGTGGTGAGTATCCAATGTTGGGGCTGCACCTTAGCGGCTATACACTTGCTGTTACTCTTTGTGTGCGTGTGGTGTGTATACATGTCCCTGTGTGTGGTGAATATCTCATGTTGGGGTCCCCACCTTAGTGACTATATGCTGGTATGTGCTGTTAGTCTTTGGCGCTATCATTAAGTCCCTCTCATTCACAACTGTCAACTGGTAACTGTCACTTTTTCCCCATTATGTAGATAGGGGCAAAATTGTTTGGTGAATTGGAATGCGCGGGGTTAAAATTTCGCCTCACAATATAGCCTATGACGCTCCCGGGGTCCAGACGTGTGACTGTGCAAAATTTTGCGGCTGTAGCTGCGACGGTGTAGATGCCAATCCCGGAATATACACACATACACACACATATACATACACACAACACACATTCAGCTTTATATATTAGATATAGCTAGCTTTTGATGTTGGCAAGGTGCCCATGGTCCACAATGTTAGACAGCCTGTAAAGATGGTCAATAAATCTTGGCCTCTCTTGAGAGTATACTAAATCACACAATGCTGCAACAGTAACATGTACAATGGGTATATCTTTTTATAACCCCTTTTCTTGTCTTGTATTCTTGGCGCCCATTTTCTATCATTGAAGATATTTCTAAGCAGAACATTGACAAGCGAGTTAAGATAAATTAGTTGCCAGTCACCAAACTTTATGAATTCTCCAGTCCAAAATTGTTTGAAGTTTTGGCAATTATTGTCCTCTATAAAAAAAAAAAGATATCACTTTCTTTCAATTTATATAGCAGTGCGTGATTCTGAGCTGTGTCTAAAGTATTATCAAGATACAAAAAGAGCTTTTTATAGCACAGAACTGTGAGCCCAGTGCTAGCATGCAAAATTTAACAATCATTCCCTTCAAATCTCTACGCCAGGAAAAAGAGCAAATTATCCCATGACATGCAATATTCAGCTTGATTGGCACATCACATTTCAGAATGGAAACTGTTACAAAACCAACACCTTTTAAATGGCTTGTCCTCTTCACTTGTAAAAGTTGAGTCTTAAAGCATTCTTGTCTATTTATCTTGCCACATATCGGCGTCCTGGATTCTAGAGAATGCAAACAATATTGGCAACAGTTAAAAAGGTTATTACATTTTTTTTCATTAAAATCTCAATACAACCTAGAATGTTAGTTTAAAGCTTTACCTTGGTAAAACAGCATGCAGTTAACTTTAAATTAACCATAACATCTATAGAGCTACTCAGTTTATACAAAGTTATATGCAACATTTTGAAAAATGGCTTGAGTAAAAGAACATGCAGATCTTGAGACAAAAGCCCATAGTAATGCATTCATTATATATATATATTACCTTTGCAATTTACTTTTACAACTATTGGTTTCAAATCCACCTATGATTAGAAAAAAAATGTACTTAATACACAAAACTAAATAAAACCACATAGTAACATATCTGTCAATTTAATTGAGTCAATATTGGTAAATTGTATTGAAAATAATGACTGAAAATTATACTCATCAATCCCTGCATTGTGTGACCGAGACTATCAGAACTACCCCTGAGGAAGCCAGGTCCACTTGGTGATACATGTGACTCCTTCATGCACGCTTTAACAGCTACAAAATAATCACTAAATATTTGTACATATGCAATATGGTCCAATGGGGAAAACGTTTTTCATCAAAACTCTTTATCTTTTCCTTTTAAGTCTCTTCTTTTAAATGTTTTGCCTTTCAATTATTATTTTATACTTAGTTTACTATTTCTGGTCAAATTCTACATAAGTGCTCCCTAATTTGCTGCATAGTGTTTTTTATCCTGTTTTTGACGTATATGCATGTTTCAATATGTAAAAGGAGCGATCCTTAGATTTACCAGGACTAGTGCACATTATTTAGCGTTTGTGCTTCAAAGGTATATAGCCCAGCTTGCATATAAAGTGAATACTGGTGCACTGCATGGCATAATACATCAGAGGCCTTTTGATAACAACAACAGAGAACAAACACACTAATGATGTATAGAGTAATTTGTAAACCCTGGAAACAGAAAAGCAGTTTGTTCTGAACATTAGCTATTGGAAAAACATGATTGAATAACAGACTTTATGCAGGGTATATCTAATGATTCTATCTTTCAGTCAATTACTACCCTTGGATACTCTGTAGGCCATTTCTCACCCAGCTTCTTTCAATTGCACGATGTTTAACCCCGTGTCATTCTTGATGCACTTTCCCAATTTCCTTATATCCCTGACCTATCCAAGAAGCATCTCGCTTTTCAGTGCATTTTCCATCATCACATTTCCAGGATGGAAAAAGAGGTCACCAGACAGAAACTGACCTATTTCTGTCTGCTGCCTTGCCTTACATAGTTGGTCCATGTTCAAAATGACTGCATGTCCTAGTGATAATCCACACTTGATCTCTGCTGTTGAACTGACATTGTGAGTTATTATCTACTTATTCATTGTTGATCTTTACGTGGACTTCATTGTTAGTGAGATTCATGATTTTGCTCCTCTTGATGTTTAGGTTAAGTTACCATTTCATTCTCTGGCAGTTGATTGTACCATCTGCATATTTAAGATTGGTGATGGCCCTCCTACCTATTTTCATCCCAACACCCAAAGCATCTAACTTCAGATTCCTCATGATTACGTTTCTTCCTTTTTACATCTTATATGAAATATTCTGTTTTGCACTGTAGCTTCTTGACTGTTGTAGAGTGATCTGATTACCCTAAACATGTGCACCAGCATTCCTACCTCATCCCTTGCTTGCCAAAATGTATCATTCTATTTTGTGACATCATCACGCATGCTGCACCCAGCTGTAGATTCACTGAATGGTGGAAGAGGGACACAGGGTACAGATACCCCTATATTTACCAGTATCTGTGTCCTCAGTATGCAGATATCAGTGAAATTGAGATGCCGGGGGTGAGAACAATGACTAGATGGTACAGTCTATGGTCCACTGTTACCAGCACTTTGGTTGCCTATGGGACAAACAGGAGCAGCAACAGGGCCAAATGTGGCCTGCCATCCACATTTTTCCCAAATAATAATAATAATAATAATAATAATAATAATAATACATCTTTATTTATACAGTGCCAACATATATCGCAGCAATTTGAAATTAAGAGGGGACATGTACAAACAGTCATAAGTAACAATTATTAAAAATTGCAATATTACAATAATTAAAGCAAAAAAAAAAAAAAAAGGTGACCCTGCTCATAATAGCTTACGATCTACAACGGGGTGGGGGTGACACAAAGTACATGTGTTTATTTACAGTGATGGTCCAGCCATCTTGAAAAAATCGGGGGTTGGTAAAGGCTGCATGAGCCATCACCAGCCAATCTGTGTAGAGCTTTTGGGTTTGGTAGAGTTTAATGGAGAGTTATGTTCAGAGAAATAGTGAATGTGCTATATATAAAAGACTTCGATTAGAGGGCATAATAGGCTGCCTTAAAAAGATGTGTTTTTAGGGAGTGCCTAAAACTGTGTAAGTTGTAGATGGTCCTAATTTCTGGGGGTGGAGCATTCCAGAAAATTGATGCAGCTCGGGAGAAGTCTCGGAGCCAGGAGTGGGAGGTTCAGATTAGTGAGGATGTTAGTCAAAGGTCGCTTGTGGAACATAGAGAATGGGTTGGGTGATAGACAGAGATGAGGGTAGAGAGGTAGGGAGGTGCTGCACTGTGAAGAACTTTGTGGGTGGGAACAAGCAATTTAAATTGGATCATATAATTGTCACGCTGGGAGTGGGGAAGACACCCAGCGTAGGATAACGACGGGGGGGGGGGGGAATCAGGAGTCCCTAATGCTAAGGGCACAAGAAGGAGACGGTGACCCCTAGACTTCCTAGAGCTGACCCTGTCTGCCCTAACGTCCCTATACAGTCTCCTCAACTGTCGCCGACCACGAACCTCGTCCCTCTCTGATCCTAGATCTATCCTATCTAAGGATCAGATGGAGAGGTTCACTAGACCCCTCCACTATCAACTAAAGACAAACACCAGGGAAGACAGACATTTGGGAAAAGGAAACACTTATCTGACAGCAGAACACAGCAACCTCCACAATCTCAGCTTCTGCTGGAGCAAGGATAAAGTGTGCACAAGGAACTATCACCTGCACCGAGGAAGGGTAATGAACCTCCTTATAAAGGTGGAAGGAGTCTGCTGGGTCCTAGTGACCTACAACATTGGTGGATAAAACCAGACCGAGCGCAAGACCTCCACAGCCGTCTCCCCATAATAGAGAGATCTCATCACACCTTCTCTCCATCAACACAGAAGGTAAATGCCCCTGAAAGAGACGGACCATCCTCCACCATTATGGCTGATGGGCCAAACGCTGGGATCGTCTGCGCGTGGCCTCCACCCTGTCATCCGTGCCACCCGTGACAGTACCCCCCCTCCTACGAGTGGCCCCCGGACACTCAGGACCAGGCTTATCCGGATGGGAACGGTGAAAAGCGCGGACCAGCCTTGCGGCGGACACCTCCGACGCCGGCACCCACATCCGCTCCTCAGGACCGTACCCCCTCCAGTGCACCAAATACTGAAGAGAACGGCGCAACATGCGAGAATCAACCACCCTCGAGATCTCGAATTCCAGATTCCCCGCCACACAGATGGGCTCAGGAGGCAAAGGAGATGGGTTAGACGACGGCACATACGGCTTGAGGAGCGACCTGTGAAACACATCGTAAATCTTAAGAGCAGGAGGCAACGCAAGACGAAACGCCACGGGATTGATAACGGCGGTTATCCTATAGGGGCCAATAAACCTGGGCCCCAACTTCCAAGAGGGCACCTTCAACTTCACATTCTTGGTAGACAACCACACGTTGTCATTCACACATAGGTCCGGACCTGGCGCACGCTTCCTGTCAGCCATACGTTTGTACCTGTCACCTAAGAGCTTCAGGCTACGCTGTACACCCCGCCAAACCGAGGAGAGGGACGAGGTAAAACGGTCCTCCTCCGGAACTCCGGAAGGACTCGTACCGCTAAAAGTACCAAACTGAGGATGAAACCCATATGCACCGAAGAACGGTGACTTGCCAGTGGACTCCTGAAGACGATTATTAAGGGCGAATTCGGCCAAGGGCAAATAATTTGCCCAAGTCTCCTGATGGTCAGAGACAAAACACCTCAGGTAAGTCTCCAAATTCTGATTCACACGTTCGGTTTGACCATTAGACTGAGGATGAAAAGCAGAAGAAAAGGACAACGTTATCCCCAAACGTGTACAAAAAGCCTTCCAAAATTTGGAGACGAACTGAGTACCGCGATCAGAAACCACATCGGAGGGAACCCCATGAAGTTTCACAATCTCACTTACGAACACCTGTGCCAGAGTCCGAGCATTAGGAAGTGCGGGCAGTGCCACAAAGCGAACCATCTTACTGAATCTATCTACTACTACCAGTACCACCGTCTTGCCCGCAGACGCCGGAAGATCGGTGATAAAATCCATTGACAAATGTGTCCATGGCCTCTCAGGAATAGACAATGGCACGAGAGACCCAGACGGACGGGTATGCGGAACCTTAGCACGTGCACACACACCACAGGCGGATACGAATTCCGCTACGTCCTTCCTCAACCCCGGCCACCAAAAGCGACGAGACAAGAGATCGAAAGTGGCCCTACCGCCCGGATGCCCCGCCAGTACAGAGTCGTGATGCTCTGACAGCACCCTGAGGCGCAAAGAGAACGGCACAAAAAGCCTCCCAGAAGGGCAGGAGGCAGGGGCGCCCCCCTGAACCTTCAACACCTCCCCCTCCAGATCAGGGCAAAGAGCAGAAACAACCACCCCCTCCTGCAAGATGGGGACGGGACTCTCATGAGTACTACCACCCGGAAAACTACGCGATAATGCATCCGCCTTCACATTCTGAACCCCCGGACGGTAGGTGACGGTAAAATTAAATCTCGTGAAAAACAAAGACCACCTGGCCTGCCGGGGATTGAGACGCCTGGCGGACTCAAGGTAAGACAGGTTCTTATGGTCGGTAATAACCGTGACGGGATGGACAGCCCCCTCCAGCCAGTGCCGCCATTCCTCAAAAGCCAACTTAATAGCCAACAGCTCCCTATTACCCACATCATAATTCCTCTCGGCCGAAGACAACTTCTTGGAGAAGAACGCACAGGGCACCCATCTCCCAGGCGAAGGGCCCTGCGACAACACAGCCCCCACCCCCACCTCAGACGCATCCACTTCCACAATGAAGGGCTGAGAAAGATCGGGCTGACAAAGAACAGGCGCGGAAGCAAAACAACGCTTCAGGGAGGAAAAAGCCTGGCGAGCAGAATCAGACCACTCAGAAAAATCCGTCCCCTTCCTAGTCATGTCCGTAAGAGGCGTCACCAGTACCGAATAGTTCTTAATAAATTTACGGTAAAAATTGGTAAACCCCAAAAAGCGTTGCAATGCCCGTAGATTGTCCGGCTGTTCCCAATCTAGCACCGCCCGGACTTTTTCCGGATCCATCCGGAAACCCAACGGCGACAAGAGGTACCCCAAAAAACGAACCTCCTGAACGGCGAAAACACATTTCTCGAGTTTAGCATACAATTTGTTGTCCCGTAAGACCTGCAACACCTGTTTGACATGGGACTGATGCGTCTCCATATCGGGAGAATAGATCAAGATATCGTCCAAGTAAACAACTACAAATCTACCCACCAAATGATGGAAAATATCATTGACAAAATGTTGGAAAACCGCCGGGGCGTTAGTGAGCCCGAACGGCATTACGAGACTTTCAAAATGGCCGTCCGGGGTATTAAACGCAGTTTTCCATTCATCCCCCTCTCTGACCCTAATCAGGTTGTAGGCCCCCCTCAAATCCAACTTGGAGAACCATTTGGCACCCACAACCTGACTAAATAAATCAGGGATCAGAGGGAGGGGGTATGGATCACGGACAGTAATCCGATTCAATTCCCGAAAATCCAAACAAGGACGGAGGCCCCCATCTTTTTTTTTCACAAAAAAGAAACCAGCCGCAACCGGCGACGTGGAGGGCCTAATGTGTCCCGTCTCCAGACTTTCAGAAATGAAATCCTTCATTGCTTGTCTTTCGGGTCCAGATATAGTAAACATCCTAGCTTTGGGCAGTTTAGCTCCGGGAACGAGGTTGATAGGGCAATCATATGCCCGATGAGGGGGCAAGTCTCGGCACCCCTTCTCTGAGAACACATCCTCATACTCCGATAGGAATGGGGGCAGAGATTCAGCAGATACCACCGAAAGGGATGTAGCCAAACAATTCTCTGAACAAAAATCACTCCATTCCACAATGTCCCTGGACTGCCAATCCACTACGGGATTATGTTTAATCAACCATGGCAAGCCCAGGACAATGGGAGCGGGGAGACCGTCTAAGACATAGCAAGATAACGTCTCCTGATGTTGGGATCCAACCGTTAACTTAATGTTATGTACGATATGTGTGAGACTACCCTGAGCAAGAGGGGCTGAGTCGATGGCATAGATACGGATGGGGCGAGACAATAAACAGCGGTTAAGCCCATGAGCGTGTACAAAACGAGCATCCACCATGCAGATCCCCGCACCACTATCCACAAACACAGAAATGCCTTCCGTTTTGCTCTCTAGCGCCACCTCTGCACTCAGAGAAAATGGGAAGTACAAACGGAGGATACACACACCTCCCGCTCGACCACCTCCACCCCCCCCATAGTCACATGAGGTCCCGGCACCCTAGTCCGTTTAGGAGTGTAGGGACAGGCCCCGATAAAATGGTCTCCTTTCCCACAGAAAAAACAGACCCCCTTCCCCCTGCCCCGGGAGGCACCGGAGGAGAGCCTCGAGGCCGCCGCTCCTCCAAGCTGCATAGGTTCCTCCCCCCTCGGGAGAAATGACTCGCCCTCCGAGTGACCACCCGGCAACAAGGAACCACCATGAGAAGGGCTCCCAGTTGCAGGAGGTCTACCCCTCCGCTCCTGGAGGCGTCTATCCATGCGAATAGCCAACGACATAGCTGCCTCCAGGGACGGGGGGGTCTCATACACTGCCAGGGCATCCTTCAGTCTTTCTGAAAGACCCTGGCAAAAATGACTCCTGAGAGCCGGATCGTTCCACCTTGTGTCCATAGCCCACCTGCGGAACTCAGAACAATATGATTCCGCCGACCGAGTCCCCTGGTGGAGATGGCGCAATTTGGATTCAGCCAAAGAGACACGGTCAGGGTCATCATATATGAGGCCTAAGGCGTCAAAAAATCCATCCACAGACTGGAGACAAGTAGAGTCCTATGGCAGAGAGAAAGCCCAGGATTGGGGATCCCCCTGCAGCAATGATATAATAATTCCTACCCGCTGCTGCTCATCACCAGTGGAATACGGCTTAAGCCTAAAGTATAATTTACAGGCCTCTTTGAACACAGTAAATTTGTCTCTGCCTCCTGAAAACCTGTCAGGGAGGGCAACCTTAGGTTCCGGTCTGGCCGGACCCACTGCTTGATTCCCCAAGACACCATTTTGCGGTTGTGGTCCCTGCAGAGCCGACCGAAGGTCCGCAACCTCCAAAGACAAGGTCTGCAGCTGCTGGGCCAAAGCAGACACAGGATCCATAAGGAAAGGAAGGAAAATCAAATCCTCCCCTTCCTTCACTTACAGTTATGGCAGGTGATAATGTCACGCTGGGAGTGGGGAAGACACCCAGCGTAGGATAACGACGGGGGGGGGGGGAATCAGGAGTCCCTAATGCTAAGGGCACAAGAAGGAGACGGTGACCCCTAGACTTCCTAGAGCTGACCCTGTCTGCCCTAACGTCCCTATACAGTCTCCTCAACTGTCGCCGACCACGAACCTCGTCCCTCTCTGATCCTAGATCTATCCTATCTAAGGATCAGATGGAGAGGTTCACTAGACCCCTCCACTATCAACTAAAGACAAACACCAGGGAAGACAGACATTTGGGAAAAGGAAACACTTATCTGACAGCAGAACACAGCAACCTCCACAATCTCAGCTTCTGCTGGAGCAAGGATAAAGTGTGCACAAGGAACTATCACCTGCACCGAGGAAGGGTAATGAACCTCCTTATAAAGGTGGAAGGAGTCTGCTGGGTCCTAGTGACCTACAACATTGGTGGATAAAACCAGACCGAGCGCAAGACCTCCACAGCCGTCTCCCCATAATAGAGAGATCTCATCACACCTTCTCTCCATCAACACAGAAGGTAAATGCCCCTGAAAGAGACGGACCATCCTCCACCATTATGGCTGATGGGCCAAACGCTGGGATTGTCTGCGCGTGGCCTCCACCCTGTCATCCGTGCCACCCGTGACAATAATGTATGGGCAGCCACTGCAATGACTGGCACAGAGCAGACACAATCAATTAATAATTAGCCAGATAGATGACCCTGGCTGATGCATTAAGGATGGACTGGATAGGGGAGAGCCTATTGAGAGGGAGGCCAATTAATACACAGTTGTAATAATCAAAGCAGGAATGGTTCATGGCCATAGATAGGGAATTTTGTTTTCATGGTGAGAAATGGGCAGATTCTAGAGATGTTCTTGAAGTGCGAGCGACAAGAGCAGGTGAGAGTTTGTATGTGGGAGGTGAAGGACAGATCAGTCTCAAACATAACACCCAGGCAGTGAGCCTGCTGCCTAGGCGTTATCGTGATGCTGCACACTGAGAGGGAGATGTCAGATTTAGGGAAGTTGGTGGAGGGTGGGAGCAAAAGTAGTTAAGTCTTGGAAAGGTTGAGTTTCAGATAGAGAGTGGACACGATGTTGAAAACTGTGGTTAGATGTTCATTGGTGTTCTGAAAAACTGCAACTGAGCCAGGCCACAATGTGAATGGGTCTGTAGGACTGCGTTCACACCACCACATAACTAGACCACAGAAAAAAACAGTATAACAAACGTGTGGAAGTATACTGCTATAAAAAGGTAATAATAATGAGCAAGTGCTTATTAAAAAACTGTATCAAAAACAGGGTACTTAGTTAATATGTTTTTTGCAAAAAATGTACATAAGCCGTTCCACCTCGCCACGGTGACCCTTATTAGAACGGTCCTATCTAACTAATTTAAAACCTGATCCTATATAAATATACCTCATGGATGCAGGGTGAAGACAGGCCAGAGTCCAATATGGACACAGTGCAGCAGACAGCACTTTATGTGCCTGGCTCAAAATGGGAGGGGTGGGGCACTCCCTGTCTTGGTAAACAAGAGAATATATGAAAATATATATATTGATGTTTTGTAATACAGTGTGTGTGGGGGGGTAAATTCAGGGGATGAAGTGTATAGTTGTCAACATAAAGATGGTACTAGAAGCCAAATCTGCTGATGATCTGTCCAGTAGGGGCTGTGTGGAGAGAGCAGAGGGCCAAGGACTGAAGCCTGAGGAACCCCAATAGTGAGAGTAAAAGAGGAAATGAAGCCTGCGAAAGATACGCTGCAGGAGCGGTCAGAAAAATAGGAAGAGAACCAGGAGAGAGTGGTGTCCTTTATGCCAATTGAGTGGAGCATAGGGGCCTTTCACACTTGCACTTTTTTCCTGATTTGGAAGATCAGGAAAACACCTGATTCTTACAGGATTCATTTTTTTTGCCCTTTCTCTTTAATGATTTCAGGAAAAAACATGAAGCAACAAGATTCTACCTGACAAAATTAAAGTGAATGGGCAAAATACTGTAAGGGCCACTTTACACACACCAACTTATCTGTCCAACGTCTGAACAACTTACTGGTTGCAATGAAATCATGGACACATTGCTCCATTTTGTGGCTGTGTACAAATGGAACAATGTGTCCATGATTTCACTGCAACCAGTAAGTTGGTCAGAAGTTGGACAGATAAGTTGGTGTGTGTAAAGTGGCCATAAGAATCGGGTTTTTCCTGATCTTTCAAATCAGGAAAAAACTGCAAGGGTGAAAGGCCCCTTAGTGAGTTAAGATACCATCACACACAGCAATATTGCTTGCAATTTCACTTGCAATTTTCTGGTTGCAGTGAAATCATGGACACATTGTTCCATTTGTACACGGCAACAAGATAGAACAATGTGTCCATGATTTCACTGCAACCAGCCAATTGCCAGTGAAATTTCAAGCAATATTGCCACGTATGACGTTACCTTAAGAGATGGTGGTGAACAGTGTCAAAAGCTGCAGAAAGGTCAAGAAGAATAAGCATAGAGTGGTCATCAATACGTTTTGCCATCAGAAGGTCACATTAATGAGGCAGTTTCTGTAGCGTTTAGGAGGTGGAAACCAGACTGTAGTGGATCTACAAGAGAGTGAGTGGAGAGGTAACGGATGATGTGGGAGTAGGCCAGGTGCTTCAAGAGTTTAGAGATGAATGGTAGATTGAAAACTGCTCTGCAGTTATTTGTGCAGGATGGGTCAAGTGAAGCTTTCTTTAATAATGGAGTTACAATACACTGTGTGCAGAATTATTAGGCAAGTTGTATTTTAGAGGATTATTTTTATTATTAATCAACAACTATGTTCTCAATCAAGCCAAAAGACTCAAACATAAAAGCTTAATATTTTTGGAAGTTGGAGTAGGGTTTTTTTTGATTTGGCTATCTTAAGCGGCCGTCACACGCAACGATTTTAAGCCCGATATCGTTTAAGCGATCTCCTTTTTGATCGCTTAAGCGATATCGTTTTGGCATCGTTGCATGTAATCAAGCGATTTTACTATGTAAAATCTCTTGATCGTGACATCGCAGATCTGAGCTCCGGAGCTCAGATCTAGCGATGAACGATGTCACGATCTGCTTCATCGTGGTGTATGACACCACGATGATCCATCTCCCAGCGGCAGAGCCTATGCTGGGAGATGGTAACTATGGTACACGTCGGGTTACTAAGCGACGCGCGGCGCCTAGTAACCCGATGTGTACCATAGTAACCAGCGAGATCGCGGCTCCACATCGCTGGTGAGTCTGCCTGTGTGACAGCTCACCAGCAATGTGAGCGATATTGTAAGCGATCGCGCGTGCACGTGATCGCTTACAATATCGCTCACGATATCTGTGTGTGTGACGGCCGCTTTAGGAGGATATCTGTTTGTGCAGGTAACTATTAAGGTACCGTTACACGTCGCAACATCGCCGGCAACTCACGGGCGCGTGCACATTTTTGCCACTTTACCAAGATTGTCTTCACACAGGGAGATATCATTGGCAATGCCACTACGATGTTGAAAGCATCTTTCGTTCGCTGGGTTTTGATCAACCCAGCGAGTGATTCTTCTCAATGTAGTAAATAGGGGAAGTTGCTTTCAACATCGTTATTGCGGTAACATAGTAACATAGTTTTTAAGGTTGAAGGAAGACTTTAAGTCCATCTAGTTCAACCCATAGCCTAACATGTTGATCCAGAGGAAGGCAAAAAAAACCCCATGTGGCAACACTAATCTCCACATTGGGGGAAAAAATTCCTTCCTGACTCCAGATACGGCAATCAGACTAATTCCCTGGATCAACGCCCTATCAAAGAATCTAGTATATATAACTGGTAATATTATAGTTTTCAAGAAAGGCATCCAGGCCCTTCTTAAATGTTAGTAGTGACTCACTCATTACAACATCATGTGGCAGAGAGTTCCATAGTCTCACTGCTCTTACAGTAAAGAATCCGCGTCTGTGATTATGATTAAACCTTCTTCCCTCCAGACGTAGAGGATGCCCCCTTGTCCCAGTCTCAGGCCTAAGAGTAAAGAGATCATTAGAAAGGTCTCTGTACTGCCCCCTCATATATTTATACATTATTATAAGATCACCCCTAAGCCTTCGTTTTTCCAAGCTAAATAACCCCAAGTTTAATAACCTGTCTTGGTATTGCAGACCCCTTAGTCCTCTAATAACTTTTGTCGCTCTTCTCTGGACCCGCTCTAGTTCAGCTATGTCTTTCTTATACACCGGAGACCAGAATTGTACACAGTATTCTAAGTGTGGTCGCACTAGTGACTTGTATAGAGGTAAAATTATGTTCTCCTCATGAGCATCTATGCCTCTTTTAATACATCCCATTATTTTATTTGCCTTTGCAGCAGCTGCCTGACACTGGCCACTAAATGTGAGTTTGTCATCTACCCATACACCCAGGTCTTTTTCAGTGACAGTTTTGCCCAGTGTGTTACAATTAAGCACATAATTATACCTTTTGTTTCCTCTGCCCAAGTGCATGACTTTACATTTATCCCCATTAAAGCGCATTTGCCATTTAGCAGCCCAAGCTTCTAGTTTACATAAATCCTCCTGTAATATAAAATTGTCCTCCTCTGTATTGATTACCCTGCAGAGTTTAGTGTCATCTGCAAATATTGAGATTCTACTCTGTATGCCCCCTACAAGGTCATTAATAAATATATTAAATAGAAGCGGGCCCAACACTGACCCCTGTGGTACCCCACTGTTAACTGTGACCCATTCTGAGTGTGTTCCATTAATAACCACCCTTTGTTTCCTATCACTAAGCCAGTTCTTAACCCACTTACACATATTTTCCCCTATCCCCATTGCCCTCATTTTATGTATCAACCTTTTGTGTGGCACCGTATCAAAAGCTTTTGAAAAGTCCATATACACCACATCCACTGCATTTCCTTGGTCCAGTCCAGAACCTACTTCTTCATAGAAGCTTATTAGATTAGTTTGACAGGAACGGTCCCTCGTAAAACCATGTTGATAATGGGTCATGAGGTTATTTTTCTTCAGATACTCCAGTATAGCATCTCTTAGAAAACCCTCTAGGATTTTTCCCACAGTAGAGGTTAAGCTTACTGGCCTATAATTTCCAAGTTCAGTTTTTGTCCCCTTTTTGAATATTGGCACCACATTTGCTATACGCCAGTCCTGTGGTACAGACCCTGTTATTATGGAATCTTTAAATATTAAAAATAATGGTCTATCTATGACAGTACTTAATTCCTGCAGCACTCTGGGGTGTATCCCATCTGGGCCCGGGGATTTGTCAATTTTAGTGATTTTTAGACGATGCCGTACTTCCTCTTGGGTTAAGCAGGTGACGTTTAATTGAGAATTTTTGTTATCACTGATCATATTGTCTGTCATGGGATTTTCTTGTGTAAATACCGTTGAAAAAAAGTCATTTAGCATATTTGCTTTTTCCTCATCCTCATCCACCATTTCACCCAGACTATTTTTAAAGGGGCCAACACCATCATTTTTTAGTTTCTTACTATTTATGTAGTTAAAAAATATTTTGGGATTCTTTTTACTTTCTCTGGCAATGAGTCTCTCTGTCTCAATCTTTGCTACCTTGATTTGCTTTTTACAAATGTTATTTAATTTTCTGTATTTATTTAATGCTTCATCACTACCTTCTTGCTTTAATTCCCTAAATGCTTTCTTTTTGTCACATATTGCACTTCTTACCGCTTTATTTAGCCATAGTGGTTTCCTCCTATTTCTAGCATGCTTATTCCCATAGGGTATATATTGTGCACAGGTCCTATTCAGGATGCTAATAAACATCTCCCATTTGTGTTGTGTACTTTTATGTCTCAGGACATCGTCCCAGTTTATTGCACTAAGATCATCTCTCAACCGTTGGAAATTTGCCTTCCTGAAGTTTAGTGTCCTTGTGGCCCCTCTACTACACGTCTTAGTAAAGGATACTTGAAAGCTTATTAAGTTATGATCACTATTACCCAGGTGACCTCCAACCCGTATATTTGATATGCGGTCTGGCCTGTTGGTTAATATTAGGTCCAGCAGTGCCCCCCTTCTTGTTGGGTCCTGAGCCAGTTGTGAAAGGTAATTGTCTCTTATAGTTTTCAAAAACTTATTACCTTTGCTGGAACTGCAGGTTTCTGTTCCCCAATGTATTTCAGGGTAGTTGAAGTCCCCCATAATAATGACTTCTCCCTGAGTCGCTGCTTCATCTATTTGCTTTATGAGGATATTCTCCTCCACTTCCATTATTGTTGGGGACTTATAACAAACCCCTATCAGTAATTTATTATTTTTTCCCCCTCCCCTTATCTCCACCCACAGAGACTCTACATTTCCATTAGATTCACCTATATTATCACGCAGGATGGGTTTTAAGGATGATTTTACGTATAAACATACACCTCCTCCTCGCCTATTTGTACGGTCATTTCTGAACAGACAATAGCCCTGTAAATTAACAGCCCAGTCATGGCTCTCGTCCAGCCAAGTCTCCGAAATTCCCACCATGTCATAATTATTTTCCAACAAAATCAATTCTAATTCCTCCATTTTGTTGGTGAGGCTTCTGGCATTAGTGAACATGCACTTTATGCATCTCTCTTTACCTCTATTCCTTCCTACTAGATTGACTGTTCTAACCCCACCCCCCATGCCACCCCCAATTTTATTACTTGTGCCCAGGTTACTGTTTACACTATCTTCCCCTCCTATACAATGAATACCCTTTTATACCATTGCTTTGCAGCAGTGTCTGCTATTCTTATAGAATATTTGCTGAAGACCTGCTTGCTAAATATTTGCTTCCTGTGAGCTACCTATAGTTGTCACACAGCACGATCATGCCACATCGCTTATGCAACATCGCCCGGTTTAAGTGCATGAGCAAAAATTTGGTGATGTTGCTCCAGCGATATATTGCAGTTGCATCGCCCTGTAACGCGATACAACGCACTAACGATATCAACTGCAATTGACCAAACCACGTGACGTTTGGATGATATTGCAGGCGATGTTGCGACGTGTAACGGTACCTTTACTGTGCAATATTATTAGGCAACTTAATAAGAAACAAATATATTCCCATCTCACCTGTTTATTTTTACCAGTTAAACTAATATAACTGCACAAAATTTAGGAAAAAACATTTCTGATATGCAAAAACAAAACACAAAAAAATTAGTGACCAATATAGCCACCTTTCTTTATGATGACACTCAACAGCCTTCCATCCATAGATTCTGTCAGTTGCTTGATCTGTTTACGATCAACATTGCGTGCAGCAGCCACCACAGCCTCCCAGACACTGTTCCGAGAGGTGTACTATTTTCCCTCCCTATAGATCTCACATTTTAGGAGGGACCACAGGTTCTCTATGAGGTTCAGATCAGGTGAACAAGGGGGCCATGTCATTATTTTTTCTTCTTTTACACCTTTACTGGCCAGCCACCCTGTGGAGTAGTTGGATGCATGTGATGGAGCATTGTCCTACATGAAAATCATGTTTTTCTTGAACGATACCGATTTCTTCCTGTACCACTGCTTGAAGAAGTTGTCTTCCAGAAACAGGCAGTAAGTCCGGGGAGTTGAGCTTCACTCCATCCTCAACCCAAAAAGGTCCCACAAGTTCATCTTTGATGATACCAGCCCATACCAGTACCCCACCTTCACCTTGCTGGTGTCTGAGTCGGAGTGGAGCTTTTTGCCCTTTACTGATCCAGCCTCTGGCCCATCCATCTGGCCAATCAAGAGTCACTCTCATTTCATCAGTCCTTAAAACGTTTGAAAAATCAGTCTTAAGATATTTCTTGTTCCAGTCTTGGCGTTTTATCTTATGTTTCTTGTTCAAAGGTGCTAGTTTTTCAGCCTTCCTTACCTTGGCCATGTCCCTGAGGATAGCACAACTTGTCCTTTTTGATACTCTAGTAATGTTGCAGCTCTGAAATATGGCAAAACTGGTGGCAAATGACATCTTGGCAGCTTCACGCTTGATTTTCCTCAATTCATGGGCAGTTATTTTGCGCCTTTTTTACCCAACACGCTTCTTGCGACCCTGTTGGCTATTTGCCATGAAACGCTTGATTGTTCGGTGATCACACTTTAAAAGTTTGGCAATTTCAAGACTTCTGCATCCCTCTGACCCATTTTGCCTAAGGAAAGGCATTTGCCAAATAATTAAGCACACCTTATATAGGGTGTTGATGTTATTACACCACACCCCTCCTCATTACAGAAATGCACATCACAAGATTTACTTAATTGGTAGTTGGCTCTCAAGCCTTTACAGCTTGGTGTAGGACAACATGTATAAAAGGTATCATGTGATTAAAATACTCAGATGCCTAATAATTCTGCACACAGTGTAGAGTGTTTGAAGGAAGAGGGGAAGATGCCAGAACAGAAGGAGATCACAAAGCTCTCACTGATCTCAGGGAGCCAGTCGAGGAAAACACTGCGAGCAGCTGGCTAAAGCCTCATCACAGTGAAATCCATGGTGCATTGCCCCTTGGGAATTTGAATATGCAAATGGAGAACAGAAGGAGAGATTGAAGATTTTGGTTAGGTGAGTAGTGAGGACCAGGAGAAAGAGACTGGAGGTAATGGAGTCAGTGGTGTATGAGGAAGAGAGGAGCATGGAGACTTCTTCTTCTGTGACTGGGCCAAATGTGGAGAGTGAGCCAGAGATGTGGGGAGTGATTGGAATAACAGCGCTTGGAGGTTGGGAGCTGATTTCTTGACAGATGTTTTAATTTTTTTTTCTGTAAAGTAAGAAGCCAGATCATCATCACAGAGGTCAGTGATAAGGGTCTACATCACAAAGTATTCACTGATCTCAGGGAGACCAGTCCAAGAAAACACTGCGGGCAGCTGGCTAAAGCGCTCAACACAGTGAATTCCTAGGCGCATTGCCTCCTGGGAATTATGAATATGCAAATAAGTCTGTGGAGCCTCGGTTAGGAGTCTCAAACACAGGACTAGCCAGATATCCTTCCAGGGAAGGACCCAGTTAAGGGGTGGCTCCTTGCGGAGAACACCATAACCACCATATTAAGTGGCCCTTTTAGTCAATATCCAGCTCTTTTACAAACTTAGAGATATGACAAGGGAATACCAAGACCAGGTATCCATCCACAGACAGCTGTTTATCCTGAATATCCCTGAGGAAGGTGCCAGGTGGAGCGCCGAAATGCGTAGGAGGAAGGAGGATTAAAAAGATAAAATCTACTGATGACTTTGTGACTCTTTTGGTGAGTTTTTACATTGGAGCAGCGCGGACCGTGTCACACCTGTACTCCCATCATCTCCTTTGCAAGATCTTGTCACTGTGCATTATTCTTCTTAGTGAACACTGACAATGCATTCCCTCGCTGGCTTTGATGAGAAGTTATAAGCCAGCAAGAGAGCACCATGTCCGCAAGTAAAGAATGAGTGAGCAGATAAAAGTGCCACCTCTGCAAATGACTCGTTCTCGCTTTACAATTCACACTGACAGTGCTCTCCTGCTGGCTCATTGCTTGTCATCAGAGCTAACAGAGGAGTGCATTGTCATTATGCACTGAGAAGAAGAGTGCACAGTGACAAGATCCTATTAAGTATCCGTCGGAATTGACAACTGACACATGCCCCTAAATAGGATGTCACTGATGATTGTTCATTTCAGGGTGGGAGTAGAGGCTGCAGCAGTGACCGCAGCCTCTGCCCCCTGAATATGATTCATTTGAACATCCTAGCAAACAAAGAGTTATCACACAGGAAGTAGTAAAAAATGTAATAAGGGAATGGCATACTGACCTCCCTACAAGCTATAATAAAATGGCACTGGTGGTAGTACCAGCGCAAATTAAAATCTCAGCTCATCATTGCACATGTTCTGACACTGCTGTCATTTTCCTGAAGCCCACCAGGAGGACAATATGTGCAAACTACGCCTACAGTAAGTATGGGGTCACTTCAAAGTTCTAAACACTAAGCATAAATGAATACCAGACGCAGCTAACGGCTGTGGCAGAGCCAGAGATCCTAACAACAGTCCCTACCCTCAGTCCTGACTCAACACAAAGAGCTTATTGCACCCAAACCTCAATTGATCATTAAAGAATAACCAAGTTGCAGATATTTTATGCTAAAGATACCTAATAAATCAGTATAACAGTACCTTTATATACATACATACCTTTAGTTTAACATGCCTGATCCTGATAACAGGTTCTCTTTAAATTGCTTCCAACCCATCCAACCATTGGCTTTGGAGACAAATAAGGTTCATAATCCCCAACTGTGCGTTTTATCAAAGCAAACATAAATTAGGACTCTATGCACTAGACATTTGTGGTCAAAAGTTTTGCAAATAGCTGCGCTTTACAAATAGAATAACATTACAATGACATTAATTAATAATTATATAATATTGCGCAGACATTTTATGCAGGTGTAGAAAAAATGCTGCAAAGTAAGAATGCTTAACAAATTAGAAGTATTTATATCAAGTAGCAAAACGCAAAGCGAAAGAACAAAATAGAAATTCAAATCAAATCAGTATATATTTAGTATGACCGCTAGGGATGAGCGAGTACCGCAATATTCGGAATCGCTATACTTGCAACGAGTAGGTACCGGTACTCTGTACTCATTGCGAGTATAGCGAGTCCGATTACTTTCGCAGTGTATCTATAGATACACTGCAAAAGTACCCTAAAAGTGAATAAAAGTTGTTAAAAATAATAAAATTAGGGTGCTTTCACACTAGCGTTTTTTTCAACGCGCTGACGCGTTTTTTTTCGCGGCCGTACCTGCCGCAAGTGCCAAAACCGCACTTGCCGCACCTGCCGCAAGCCCGCCTATACATTGTATGGGGCTTGCCGCAACCGTGCCGCAAGTGCAGCCGGTATGCGGTAATCGCGGCAGATGCGTTTTTTTCACTGCATCTGCCGCGATTTGAAAAAAATGCTGATGTGAAAGGGGCCTAACATACTCACCTGTCCGACGTCTGCACCGGGACCATCCCAGAAGACCTAGGTGTACTGCCAGGACCTTGCAATTTGGCCAATTAGGTGGCTGCTAGCGATCACGTGGTTGTGATGTGTCGCCATCTTATTGGCCAGATCGCTACCGGCCATCTGATTGGCTGGAAGTCACAGGTCCTTGTCCGGTGATCGCAGGTCTTCTGGGACGGTCCTGGTGCAGGCGTCGGACAGGTGAGTATGTAATTTTATTATTTTTAACAACTTTTATTCACTTTTAGGGTATTTTCGCAGTGTATCTATAGATACACTGCGAAAGTAATCGGACTACTCGCTTCTCCTGAGAAACCATAAGACACTCGGAGAGTACCAAGTACCCGAATACCGCTACTATTCGGCGAGTTCCGAATAGCCGCGAGTATACTCACTCATCCCTAATGACCGCCCTTTGTGGTTGTGGGTGAGGGATTGACTCTGGACATCCCAACACGCAACATGAAAACCATGGCCCTGGCTGGGTGTGGGACTTCCATAATGAAGGTCATAACTCCTAGCAGGACACATGTTGTCGATACCTTTGGCAGGCTAAGACCAAATTCATGTTCCAACTGAGATGGAGACCAACAGTTCATTTCACACAACAGTTTTTACTTAAGGCCACTTGCACTCACTGAATATTTGATGAGTTTTTTACCTCAGGATTTGTAGCCAAAACCAGGAGAGGGTAATTAAATACAGAAGTGGTGCAGGTGTTTCTATTATACTTTTCCTCTGATTGCGCCACTCCTGGTTTTGTCTACAAATCCTGAGGTAAAAAACTCATCAAATACTCAGCGTGTGCATGTGGCCTAACAGTTTCCATAGTTCTTTAGTCACAACTTCACATGTAAGATAGTGGGCAAAAAAATTAAGCCCAGTTTCAGGTTCCTCAGCATAGCCTCAATTCTAGTTTGCAATGGGTTCTTACTGATCCTTCTGGCCTTGTGAGTTCCAGCATAACCCAGCCCAACACAACAGTACAGCCTCTGACATTCACCTTCCCTCTCAATGACTCCACATATCCTTCTCCCACATAGTAAGGGCTTTAGGGGGTATGGTCACTAAGGCAGGTGAAGGTCTCTTTTCCCTGTAATGGTACCTTTACACGCTGCTACCGAAGGTTGGAAACCACCGGGTGTCGCTCGTGCACGTGCGCGTTTCAACGGTTCCTAACGTACCCGATACCGCATTTACACGCCGCTACAAGGTGCTCCACAGTAGGCTTTTTCTATCCCTGGAAGCACCGACGGGTGCCACAGGCTACCTTCTGTAGAGCACCCTCCCTCATTTACACGCCGCTACGACAAGGGAATATGGGTGGACCTGGGGCAGCAGGGACAACACATAGGCTGCCACAGTCCTTCACGCCGCGCCCAAACGTCAACCATTGGCCAACACAATAGTGTTCTGATTGGGCACGACGCGAAGGGCGGATGGCGGAGACGTGACGTAGTAGTGCTTGGCTTGTCACACGGAATAAGCGCTTGTGACATGGCGGAGTGTGGCGATATTGAGCTAGGGGATGGTTATGCGTCAGACAGGAGCGGTTTACAATCACACACTCCGTGCGTATTAAAAATTAAGTGTTGGGCTATGTGTGCGTAGTGGAAGTGTTTGCATTGTCACATGGAATAAGCGCTTGTGACATGGCAGAAACACTTCTGCGGCACCTACAGAACAATAATCCAGGGCGGTGCGTACCGCAACCTTGTGCGCCGTGTACAGCATTATTCCTTTGTATGTGTTATGACAATGTGCACACTATATAGTGCGCGCAGTGTAACACGGCAGAAACACTTCTGCAGCACCTACAGTCCAAGAACCCAGGGCGGTGCGTACCGCAACCTTGTGCTTGTGTACAGTATTATTCCTTTGTATGTGGTATGAGAATGTCAACACTATATAGGACCATGCCGCATTATACTTTGGCCGTCCGCAATTGTGTGGCCGCGTAATTGTACTAATGTATCTGATCGTGCATACGGCGCGTATCTCTAATGCTGAAGTGACAGCTCATCCAAGATGGCTTCCTGTGAAGGGAGAGCCAATCGTAACGCAAATTTTCCACCAATGATCGCTGATGGGGCGCGGTATCCCGGAGGCTGTGTCACGCCCCAGGGAGTTCACTAGGTGTCGAAGAAACCTTTCTGTTCCTCGATTACACGCCACTACCATAGGGTGTAAACCTACCTGTTTTTGAGCACGGCTGAAAGACAGGTGTCGACAGTGACCGGTGGCAACAACCTGAATTACACGCCGCTACCTCGCAGTGTTTTGACGGTACAAGATACAATTGTCTCAGACACCCGGTGGTTTCTAACCTTCGGTAGCGGCGTGTAAAGGTACCATTAGGGTACCTTTACACGACACAACTTTTGGCGGCGATCGGAGGCAACCTAACGTGCGCGTGCACATTTTTCATCGTTGCCTCCGAACGCCAAAAGCGCTTTTGCACGCCGCAATTTTGCCATCAACCTAAGGTGATGTGTCTCCCGGAAGTTCCCACACCAACAGTGGGAAACATCCGGTTGACTCTGGACGCCGCTTCACACGCCACAATCCCCAAATTAATGTGGGCGTACATGTTCAGCGCTGCAAGAACATAGGCGTGACAGACTTGTGTTTCTGCGCCCCAAACACGCTGATTACACAATGCAATAGCGGCATGATTGGCCAGCTTGCGCAGGAAGGCTGGCTAATACATGACGCCATTGTCATTGTGTAGTGTGAATGGACTGCTGTTCAAATATGATGCCTTGTGAAGGGACAGCCAATGGAAAGACAATAGTCACCACCAATCATCACTGATGGGCGCGGTGTCCAGCACGCTGGACACGCCTCCGGGAAATCAGTAGGCGACGCTGATTCCATCCCTATCGCCCCTTCACACGCCAAAAGCAGGGAATTTCCCCTTCATGGTTGCCTCTGGTTTTGGAGCAGTGCAGTGAAATCGTAACCAGGCGCAACTTTGAAAATCACCGCTGGGTTACCCAATTACACGCGCATTCGTAGCAATTTCACGGCGACGGTGACGGAGCTCCGGATTGCCTCTCAGTTTTCACACCCCAGTTGCAGCGTGTAAAGGTTTCCTAAGGGAGGAAGTTAGGAGATTCATCATAATGCAAATGAAGAGCTTTTTGCTTGCATTCAGAAGAAGAGTATAAACACATATCGGGGCAGAGACATCCACACACCAGGTTCATTCCACAGGGTTAGTACCAATAGAGGACTGTTTAAGGCTAGGGTCACACTTAAATATAGGATTGGCTTCACACAACCAGCAATCTGGGAACCGGTTTGCTGAAGCCGTAATCCGGTAACCGGATTGCTCAGGATGTGTAGTCCTGAGCAATCCGGTTACCGGATAGTTTGCTCATCCCTGCTGCCGCTGTTCTATGTTTGTTTAAACTGTTACTTTTATTATTAAATGGTGCTATAATGTCTCTAGGGGGTGCCCACTCCCCCTAGAGACCTTCCACCCATTCAGGTGGGCATATAATGCTGGAATCACTTATGTACACAGCTGACCTGTCAGCTGCTGTACAGTTTTATCAATGAAGGCGCCGGGCTCCTCTGAGAGCAGCGCGCATACTATAGCTATTGCTATAAAAAAAGAAATTTTCCAGCTCACCTGTACCAGTCAGCCCTGTCCACCTTCCTTAGAGATCGGTGCTCTTGCATTCTCTTCATGAAACAGAAGGCTCATTGCCTGAGTCAATCCTGAGTTTCCTGTTTCATGAATAAAATGCAAGAGTGACAGTAAGAACTGACACTGATATCTCGTGCGGCAGCGTTCAATCTGATTGAGCGGCGCACAGTGTATTTTAAATATGGCTCCAAGCTGCGCACCGCGTCTCTCATTGGTCGCCGTAGCAGCCAATGAGAGACACGGTATTCAAACCGAGCGCCAAGCCACGCTAATTCTCTGATTGGTCGCCATGGCAACCAATAAGCGAAGCATCACGGTTTGTGAGAAATATGAATCCTGCGCCGCTAATTGGTTGCCACTCTCAGCAGCGATGAATCAGTTGCGTGGGATTCATATTTCCCGCTTGGCGCATGGTTTGAATTCCGCGTCTCTCATTGGTCGCCACAGCGGCCAATCAAAGACGCGGCGCGCGGCTTGGCACATGATTTCAATGCTGCATCATAGTGTGACGCAGTTCACTCCTGTTTACAAGGCTGTCAGTCAGTGTGACGAAGTTCACTCCTGTCTACAAGGCTGTCAGACAGTTTGACGTTCTTCACTCCTGTTACAGGCTGCCCTCAGTGACGTCCTTCACTTGTCTCAGCGTCAGTCAGTGTGACGTCCTTCACTCCTGTCTACAAGGCTGTTTAGTCAGTGTGATAAAGTTGACTCCTGTCTATAAGACTGTCAGTCATAGTGTGCTGTTCTTCAGTCATATATACATATTCTGGAATACCCGATGCGTTAGAATCGGGCCACCATTTAGTTAAGTAATAATGGTATAAATTTTATTGAAATTTCCAAGGAAACCAGAAGTTTACATTAACCCTCTGCATGTTTTTCTCACTCTGACTTGAAATCAGAATAAACCTTTCCCATTTTAAGTCAATTAGGATTACCACAATTATTTTTATTTGCCAAATGCCAGAATAATAAGAGGGAGAGGGTGAGGGAGAGGGAGAATGTTTTATGGCATTATTATTACTTTCTGCAAAGTCACAAGTTTATAAACACTAAAGTTACTACCAGGGATGAGCGAGTATGCTTGTCACTACTCGGTACTCACACGAATATCTCGGTACTCGGGGTACTCGGCGAGTACCGAGTACCGTATATACTCGCGTATAAGCCGACCCGTGTATAAGCCGACCCCCCTACTTTTGCCCCAAAAATCTGGAAAAACCTATTGACTCATGTATAAGCCGAGGGTGGACCTCAGCACAGGTATACAGCCCCCAGCAGTGTGGTTATAGGCCCCCCCCAGTGGTATACAGGCCTCCCCAGTGGTAGTATACAGCAGCCCCAGTGGTAGTATGTAGCATCCCCAGCAGCCCCAGTGGTAGTATACAGCAGCCCCAGTGGTAGTATATAGGAGCCCCAGCAGCTCCAGTGGTAGTATACAGCAGCAGCCCCAGTGGTATATACAGCCCCAGTGGTGTATACAGCCCCAGTGGTAGTATATTGCAGCCCCAGTGGTGTACACAGCCCCAGTGGTAGTATATTGCAGCCCCAGTGGTGTACACAGCCCCAGTGGTAGTATATTGCAGCCCCAGTGGTGTATACAGCCCCAGTGGTAGTATATTGCAGCCCCAGTCGTGTATACAGCCCCAGTGGTAGTATATTGCAGCCCCAGTGGTAGTATATTGCAGCCCCAGCGGTAGTATACAGCAGCCCCCGTAATCCAGGGCCCCCCCAGCCTGACTCCGGTCACCTGTAAAGGAAACTATACTTATCACAGTGCCGCTGTCCACGCCAGCTCGCACCGCTCGCAGCTGCCGTACGCGATCCTCCATCTTCATGCGTCTTCTTCCTGTTTCCTGTGCTCGTCGCAGGGAATGACGTCATTGTCTGCGACGAGCACAGAAACAGGAAGAAGACGCATGAAGATGGAGGATCGCGTACGGCAGCTGCGAGCGGGCGCGGACAGCGGCACTGTGATAAGTATAGTTTCCTTTACAGGTGACCGGAGTCAGGCTGGGGGGGCCCTGCATTACGGGGGCTGCTGTATACCGATGTATACATCGGTATGTACCGATGTATACATCGGTATACAGCACTGACTCGCGTATAAGCGAGGGGGGTACTTTTCAGCCCAATTTTCTAAAATCTATACGGTTAACTATTCGCGATACTCTTGCTCATGCTCGGGTCCACCTTCATGCATGTTGGTGCTCTTTACAGAGCCAGCCCGCATGCAGGGATTGGCTAACAGCCACTGTAAAGCCACAGACCTCTTGGTTGTGGCTTTACAGTGACTGGCTGGCCGCACAGCGTGATCAAGTCTTTATAAGACCTGACCGCACTGTGCTCGTCACTCTGCTCCACAGACAGGCAGTGTAGGGAGAGGTGCTGCTGATTGAGGGACAGATTTGTGGCCTTTCATCTAGTGTGCCTACACAAAGGGCTGCTAATCTAATTACACAACAGTCCTTCTGAGGACTAATAGAGCTGTATACAGGCAGGGAGGCCGGGTATATAGCAAACTTCGCTGTGCTAGTATACCAGCCTGCATCACATCTGGGGCTGGTGGACAGGCTGGAAATCTCATCCATCCCAAAAGAGTGCTTTTAGGAATTAATTTAGCTCTCTATAGGCAGGAGTGGGTGGTAGCGGAAATTAATTTACGCCAAAACACTCTGTATTCTCGTCAGCGTTTGTGTCTGACCGGTCCACCTGCTGGGATTTAACCTCTAATCTGTAATCTCCGTGTCCAGCTAAAAACCAACTCTTGTCTGCATTCATTTACTATTTTTGTGTGGCAGGAGTGGGTTATAGCGGAAATTAGTATACGCCAAAACACTCTGTATACTCGTCAGCGTTTGTGTCTCACCAGTCCACGTGTTGGGATTTAACCTCTAATCTGTAATGTCAGTGTCCAGCTAAAAAACAACTCTTATCTGCATTCATTTACCATTTTTGTGCAGCAGGAGGGGGTTGTAGCTCCAATTTATATACGCCAAAACACTCAGTATACCCATTTTAGCGTTTGTGACTGACCGGTATACCTACTGTAATTTAATCTCTAATCTCAGTATCCAGCTAAAAAACAACTTTTCCGCCTTCATTTACCATTTTTTGAGGCAGGAGGGGGTTGTAACTCCAATTTGTAAACGCCTAAAAAAAAAAGTATACCCATCTCAGCGTTTGTGACTGACCGGTCCACCTGCTGGGATTTAACCTCTAATCTGTAATCTCAGTGTCCAGCTAAAAACCAACTATTGTCTGCATTCATTTACCATTTTTGTACGGCAGGAGTGAGATGTAGCGGAAATTAGTATACTCCAAAACACTCTGTATACTCGTCAGCGTTTGTGTCTGACAGGTACACCTGCTGGGATTTAACCTCTAATCTGTAATCTCAGTGTCCAGCTAAAAACCAACTCTTGTCTGCATTCATTTACCATTTTTGCGCGGCAGGAGGGGGTTGTAGCTCCACTTCGTATACGCCAAAACACTCAGTATACTCGTGTCAGCGTTTGTGTCTGACCGTATAGCTGCTGTAATTTAATCTCTAATCTCAGTATCCAGCTCAAAAACAACTGGTCAGCATTTTAAGTTGACAGGCGGGTGCGTTTATCAGGAATGATTCCACATGCAGCAATAAAAACACGCTCTGACAAAACCCTAGCGGCAGGGCAGGCCAGGACTTCCAAGGCGTAAAGGGACAATTCCTGCCATGTGTCCAGCTTGGATACCCAATAATTATAAGGCACAGAGGAATCTAGGAGCACTTTTGTACGATCGGCAAGGTACTCCTTCAGCATCTTTACAAACTTTGCAGTCCTTGTGAAAGTACCCCGCACCTGAGGGCCTGTGCTATGGGAGGGGCTTAGAAAACTCTCCCAGATCTTTGAGAGTGTTCCCCTACCTCTGCTGGATTGGATTTGTGCCTCTCTCGGCCGGACGCCTTGGTTGTCCACCGAACCGTGACCTCTGCCGCAAGCGTTTTCAGAAGGGAATTTTTTGACTAATTCCGCAACTAGGACCTTCTGGTACTGCAGCATTATTGTAGACCTCTCCGCCTCGGGAATAAGAGAAATATAGTTTTCCTTGTAGCGTGGGTCTAAAATTGTCACCAACCAGTAATGAGTGTCCGCCAAGATTTTGATAACGCGAGGGTCACAAGACAGGCAGCATAACATAAAGTCAGCCAAGTGCGCCAGACTGTTAACAGGCAAGACTTCAGGTCCTCACCAACAGGATGACTGACCATTCTGTCTTCATCCTCCTCCTCCTCCTCTCCCCTGTTCTCTTGCCATCCACGCTGAACCGACGTTGTGCATGTATTACCGTCAATTCCACATGAAAGTAGCTCCATTTCTTTATCTTCCTCCTCGTCATAGTCCTCCAATGCACGTTGGGATGAGATGAGGCTGGGCTATGTGTAATCACCCCATACGGTTTATTGCTCCAACTCATCGTGCTCGGCCTGCAAGGCATCGTCTTTGATTTGGAGCAGAGAGCGTTTTAGAAGCCAGAGAAGCGGGATGGTAACGCTAATGATGGCGTCATCGCCCCTCACCATCTTGGTGGAGTTCTCAAAGTTTTGGAGGATGGTACATATGTCGGACATCCATGTCCACTCCTAAGGTCTTATGTGTGGAGTTTGAACCGTATACCGATGGCCTAGTTGATGCAGGTAGTCAACAACTGCCCTCTTCTGCTCACAAATCCTGACTAACATGTGCAGTGTGGAATGCCAATGCATGAGGACATCACACACCAGTCTGTGAGCCGGAAGCTGCAAACGCTTCTGAAAGCTGGCAAGAGCGGCTGAAGCAGTAGGTGACTTTCTAAAATGGGCACACAGTTGGTGTACTTTTACGAGCAGATCGACAGCAGCTCCGGGTAGGATTTAAGAAACCACTGAACCACGAGGTTGAGCACATGGGCAACGCATGGAACATGTGTCAGCTCACCTCGCCTCAGGGCCGCTACCAGGTTCCAGCCATTGTCACACACGACCATGTCTAGAGCTGTGGGTTGAGCGGTGTGAGCCAGTGATCTGCCTGCTCTTTCAGAGCTTTAAAAAACTCTTCAGCATTGTGGGGCTTGTCACCTACGCATATTAGCTTCAGCACACCCTGTTGCCGCTTAGCCAAGGCAGTGCTACAGTGTTCCAGCTTGGGACTGGTGTAGAGGGTGAAGTGGAGGAGGAGGCTGAGGATCATGACGTTCCAGAGCTGTATACTGTGGGTGAAACCCTGACGAGTTAGGGCCTGCAATCCTTGGTGTCAGAAGGACGTGTTCCGTCCGAAGCTCAGACTGGGTCCTGGCTTCCAGAATATTAACCCAGTGTGTCATCAGCGAGATGTACCGCCCCTGCCCACAAGCACTTGTCCACGTGTCCGTGGTTAGGTGGACTTTTCCGAAACTACGTTGTTAAGGGCACGTGTAATGTTTTGTGACACGTGCTTATGTAATGCGGAGTCGGCACACCGGGAGAAATAGTGGCGACTGGGGACCGAGTAACGTGGGATGGCCACCATCATCAGGTTGCGGAATGCTTCCGTCTCCACTAGCCTAAAAGGCAACATTTCCAGCGCAAGCAGTAGCGAAATGTGTGAATTTAGAAGTGTGGCATGTGGGGCGTTGGCAGCGTATTTGCGCTTGCGTTCCAAAGATTGGTGTGTGGATAACTGAATGCTGCGCTGGGACAAGGACGTGGTTGATAATAGTGGTATTTCTGCTTGTGCAACTACAGGTGCAGGACAGGAGGCATCTTCGCATGCAGTATGGACAGGTGATTGGCTTGCACGCACAACAGTGGAAGATGCAGTGGTGTGACACGCAGACACTGCTCCTGGACTCTGGTGTACATTAGTGATGGGCGAATCCTAAATTACTCGGAATCGCTTGACTCTAGCGAGTCCGAGCCCGGGACTCGCTACTCGTTGCGAGTCTAGCGAGTCCAATGTTAATGAATGGGGAAGCGAGTAATAGCGAGTAGTGTGCGATTTACAAATCACAAATGTGTCTCGGAAGCTTCAGCCTGCCATTGATTTGCATTGGACTCGTTTACTTTGCAAGTAATCGCTGGGAAACTCGCACAGATAAGAGTCCTGCTTTCTCCTCTGTGCTGGCTGCCGCAGCTCCAGGGTCCTAGAGCACGCCTGCTGCCTGATGTAGCAGAGCTGAGATTGTTCTCAGTCTGCTCATTCCCTGTGCATAGACATCTATATCTATGCACAGGGGATGTAGCAGAGAGGACATCGCGTTTTGGACTGCGTCGGACGGAAGAGGATTTTTTAAATTAAAGATGGAGTCCCTAATGGCTTTTTTTTTTATTTCTAATAAAAAATTTTCTCTGTGTTGTGTTTTTTTTAAAACAATTTAATAAAAATTCATGGCAGTCATGTCTAATATTGGCGTGACCGCCATAAGTTTCGGGCTTAGGGCCAGCTGATAATACAAAGCTGGCCCTAACCTCTTTATTACCCAGCGTGCCACCGCCACCAGGGCCGCTGGAAGAGCGGGGTTCAGCGCCAGAGGATGGCGCTTCAATGAACGCGCCATCTTCTGGGGCGGCTGCGGGCTGCAATTTGCAGCGGGGGGTGCCCAGAAAGCTTGGGCCTCCCTGCGCCTGCGCTGCGGATTCCAGCCCCCAGCTGCTTAGCTGTACCTGGCTAGACATAGAAATTGCGCGGAGCCCCACGTATTTTTTTTTAATTATTTCATGAAATTCATGAAATAATAAAAAAAAAGGGCTCCCCTATATTCTTGTGTCTGGCCCGGTACAAATAGGCACCTGGGGGTTGGGGGCAGCCCGTCGCTGCCTGCTGGATCCGGCTGGTTCCAGAAATACGGCGAAGACCATGTAATTTTTTTTCTCAAAAATCAATAAAACAATCCTAAAAAAGGGACTGCATCTTTATTAACCCCTCGCCCATGGTCCAGGGGTTAATAAAGATGCAGTCCATTTTATTTACATTGTTTTATGGATTTGTCAGAAAAGAATTTCACGTGGGCTTCGCCGTATTTCTGCAACCAGCCGGATCCAACAGGCAGCGACGGGCTGCCCCCAACCCCCAGGTGCCTATTTGTACCCGGCCGGACACAAGAATATAGGGGAGCCCTTTTTTTTAATTATTTCATGAATTTCATGAAATAATTAAAAAAAAAATGCGTGGGGCTCCGCGCAATTTCTATGTCTAGCCAGGTACAGCTAAGCAGCTGGGGGCTGGAATCCGCAGCGCAGGGAGGCCCAAGCTTTCTGGGAACCCCCCGCTGCAAATTGCAGCCCGCAGCCACCCCAGAAGATGGCGCGTTCATTGAAGCGCCATCCTCTGGCGCTGAACCCCGCTCTTCCAGCGGCCCTGGTGGCGGTGGCACGCTGGGTAATAAAGGGGTTAATACCAGCTTTGTTATACAAGCTGGTATTAAGCCCGAGATTCTTAATGTCAGGCCACGTTTGACCCAGCCACTAAGAATCTCCAATAAAGGGTTAAAAAAACACAAACACAGAGAAAATTTTTTATTAGAAATAAAAAAAAAAAGCCATTAGGGACTCCATCTTTAATTAAAAAATATCCTCTTCCGTCCGACATAGTCCAAAACGCGATGTCCTCTCTGCTACATCCCCTGTGCATAGATATAGATGTCTATGCACAGGGAATGAGCAGACTGAGAACAATCTCAGCACTGCTACATCATCTCTGTGAGCAGGCGGGCTCTAGGACCCTGGAGCTGCGGCAGCCTGTACAGAAGACAGCTGGACTCGGCTCGCAAAGTAACAGCAGTTACTTTGCGAGTTTCCCTGCTATCACTGGCACAGTAGCCGAGTCTAATGCAAGTGAATGGCAATCCTAGTTTTGTCAGCGTTTCTGACAAAACTACGATTGATATTGATTTGCATTGGACTCGTTTACTGTGCGAGTAATCACTGGGAAACTCGCAGAGTACCGAGTCCTGCGAGTCCCTTACTACTCGCCGAGTAGCGAGTCCTAGCGAGTAGATTCGCCCAACCCTAGTGTACATCCCACAAAGTCGGGTGCTTTGCTGACATGTGCATGATTATGCTGATGGTCGTCATGGTCAGGATGCTAGTTTTGCTACCCATGCTGATGCTGGCATGGCAGGTGTTGCAAATGGCCTTTTTGGAATTATCTGCAGACACCTTAAAAAACAGCCAGATCGGAAGACCTAACAGTTGTACTGGCAACTTCTGTCATGTTGTTCTGGGGAACGGTTGACTGCCTTCTGCCTGCGGCCACCACCCTGCTTCTTCCGGCCTGTTGTGATTCTATGCCTCCCTCCCCCTATTCACTGCTGTCCTTGCTCTGCACGTCCTCCTGCCAGGTTCGGTCAGTTACTGGATCATTCACCATATCATCTTCCACTTCCTTACCCTAGTCCTCCTCCTGATTTTCAGGCAATTGTGTCTCATCATCGTCCACCTCTTATTGAGACACGTTCCCACCGTTGCCTTTGTGAGACCGTGGCTGCTCAAATATTTGGGCATCGGTACATACAATCACCTCATGACCCACTTCAACTGGAGCTGGCGAAAGGCCAGAATCTAAGAATGGATTAGTGAACAGCTCTTCAGAGTGTCCAAGTTTGGGATCAGTTATGTCCAGGGCCGGGCAGTCGGCATGGTGGGAGGAAGGAGGATCTGGATGTGGAATGTGCGGTCCAGTCTCACGGCTACTGACACTTGACCGTGTGGAAGACAGGGTGTTTGTGGTGGTGCCAAACTGACTGGAAGCATTATTCGCTATCCAACTAATAACCTGTTGACACTGGTCTTGGTTTAATAGTGGTGTACTGCTGCGGTCCCCTACAAATTGGGACAGGAAGGTCGAGCAAGATGATGTGGGCGTTTGTTGTGGCGCAAGTCGAGCTTGCACATGGCCTCAGCCTCTGCATGCACCACCATCACGTCTAGTTCCTTGTCTCTTGCCACCGGCCTTGCACATTTTCATTGGTGTGCTGCCTATATACAGCTAAATGAAGGCATTCAAAAGATGGTTTTTAGCTGGACACTGAGATGACAAATTAGAGATTAAATTACAGCAGGTATACCGGTCAGTCAAAAACGCTGAGATGGGTATACTGAGTGTTTTGCCTTATACAAATTGGAGGTACACCCCCTCCTGTCTCAAAAAATGGTAAATGAAGGCGGACAGGCTGACTCTGATCAAGATGAACAAGGGTTGGATTGGGCCTGACTTCACCACACCACCACCAAATGATAGCGTAATCTAAAGTCAAAGGCATTGTATTTTTTGTGCTGGTAAATTGCCATGCACCTCCTCACACCCACACATGGGTACACACTTCATGACTTTGGCTACTTGCTGTACTGTTCCTCCTTCTCCTCATCCGCCACCATCATATGATCAGTGTGACCATGGTCCATGATGCCTCGAAAACATAGTTTATTTACATCATATTGATGATGACCCTAACCGTTAAAAAGTTAGACAGTAGTTTCATGTATACCCCCCGGGGTAAATGTTTTAGTTCATACTTAGAGAATGGGCATTACAAGTACAGGAGACCCGCTCCTTTGTAATGGGAACAATATTTAGAGGCTCTTATCCATGTTTCTTCCCAGGGGCATCGCACTGCCTCCCAATTTTTTGCAGCCCTTCCTAGGGATAACTATGGAAGACCCACTTCCTTATAATGGGAACCATATTTAAGTAGACCCTCATCCTTGTCTCTATCCAGGGGCATTGAAGTGCCTCTCAATGTTTGGCAGCCCTGCCAAGGGCAATACTTGAATAGAGCCACTTTTTAACAAAGGGAACCATATTTAAGTGGGCCCTCATGCACGTCTCTATCCAGGGGCATTGAAGTGCCTTTCAATGTTTGGCAGCCCTGCCTAGGGCAATACTACAAAAGACCCACTTCCTTATAATGGGCACATTATTTAAAGAGGCCCTCATGCACGTTTCTATCCAGGGGCATTGGGGTGCCTCCCAATATTTAGCAGCCTTGCCTAGGGCAATACTACAAAAGACCTGCTTCCTTATAATGGGCACATTATTTAAGAGGCCCTCATGCACGTTTCTATCCAGGGGCATTGGGGTGCCTCCCAATATTTAGCAGCCTTGCCTAGGGCAATACTACAAAAGACCTGCTTCCTTATAATGGGCACATTATTTAAAGAGGCCTTCATGTACGTCTCTTCCCAGGGGCATGGGAGTGCCACACAATTTTCCAAAAAAAAATTATTTCATGTAATCCAAAAAACTAACATACATCAACCCTGTCTCACAAGTGGGTATGAGCCCTTAATATTTTCTCCATGAAAATCCTTTTTTGTTTCATTTTGTAACGTTTTCTTGACAGTCCATAAAACTGGCGTAATACTCTGACAACATTGTTCACAGCAGTGACCTTGGAGTCTGAAATGCTTACAGGGGTCTTTCCCATGCTGTTCCCATGTCATTTCAGCACTGTTCTGATACTTTTGTGACATTTTTAGGTTTATCCATGCTGCCGGGGGTCATGCCAGAAAAATACTCGGGTCTCCCATAGGATAACATTGGGCTCGGTGCTCGGGCCAAGTACATGAGTATCTTGGGATGCTCGGCCCGAGCTTCGAGCACCCGAGCATTTTAGTACTCGCTCATCTCTAGTTACTACACCTTTAAACAATTTTGACCAGCCTATATGATAATGTAATGCGTTTTGAAACTTCTGTTAGGTTTATTGGCAACATTTGAGTGAATTAGAGACACACCTGTGCAGAGGTGTATCTAGGTTTTCTGGCACCCGGGGCAAGACTTCAGTTTGGCGCCCCCCCCTCCCCCCTTTGGTTCATATATATTCCCCCCACTCTCTCCCCCCAGTTTGGTCCACATATTCTCCCGTCACCATCTCCCCCCCAGTTTGGCTCAAATATATGGCCCCCACCCTGTTCCCCCTTGTTTGGCTCACATAGACTGCCCCCTCGCTGTCCCCCCAGTTTGGATCACATATTCTCCCACCATCATCTCCCCCATTTACTCCTCATACTCCCCTCACCCTCTCCCTCCAATTTGCTGCTCACACAAACCCCTCCCCAGTTTCCTACTCACACTCTCCCCCCCAGTTTGCTGCCCACATTCCCCCCCACCCCCAGTTTCCTGCTCACACTCCCCCCAAAGTATGCTCATGTTTCCCCCCCCCTTCCCCCAGTTTTCTGCTCACAACCCCCAATATGTTGCTCTCACGCTCCCCCCACTCTGTTCCCCTTCTCCTAATTACATTACTGCTCTGTTCCTGGAGCGGTCTTCAGCCTTCTGACTCGGTGCCTCTGCTGTGACATCAGCAGCGTGGTCAGGTGATCTGATCACGCAGCTGACTGAGCTGAGGACCCGGATGTGCGGGAAACAGGGCGGCAGCGGCTGAAGACGCTGCTTCCATGGTACAGGCGTCTGATAGATGCCTGTACATGGACTGCAGGAGCCGGTCAGCTGACCGCGGGAGAGAGAATAGCCGACTCCCACAGCGGGGGGAAGGGCGCAATATGCGGCCGTGGGGGAGATTCCTCAGGCGCTGCAGCAGGAGGCTTGACAGCGCTCCCTGCCTGCTTGCGCCCGGTGCAAATGCACCCCCAGCCCTCCCCTAGATACGGCCCTGCACCTGTGGTTGTATTTTAATGCATACCTGAAACCAGATATTTGTGGGACCCGGGTAAAAGAGTCTTCATGGGACATCTGCACCATAAGCCGCACTCCAGGTTTACACAGATGTAAATAAGAAAAAAATTCTTCCTATCAATTAACGCTTCCCTGGAGGTGTAAAAGGGAGGTGCCATTAACACTAATTTTAACATACCAGGGTGGAATACGGAGGCAATAAATCTATAGTTAGTCTTCCTGCAAACTATTTTAGGCACACGCAGCTCTGCTATATAACCATAGACCTAGATGGCTCTGCTACATGCACACTTGACACAAAGCTCTGTGACTTGTAAACCACACACACACACAGCTCTGCTACATGCACTCTTGACACACACAGCTCTGCCACATGCATACCAGATTCATAGCTCTGCGACTTGCACACTACACACACACAGCTCTACTACATGCCCAATGCATTCACATATAGACACACACAGCTTTGCTACATGCACACTACACACACAACTCTGTAACATGCCCAATATATCCACACTACACACACAGCTTTGCTACATGAACATACAGGTACATACACACAGATCTACTACATAAACATTCAGATACACACACAGCTCTGCTACATGCCCAATACATGCACACTACACACACAACTCTGCTACATGAACATACAGATACACACACAGCTCTGCTACATGCCCAATACATGCACATACAGACACAAATAGCTCTGCTACATTCACACTACACACACAGCTCTGCTACATGCCCAATACATCTAAACTACACACACAGCTCTGCTACATGAACATTCAGGTACCCACACAGCTCTGCTATATGCGCAATACATGCACACTACACACAGAGCTCTGCTATATTAACATACAGATGCACACAACTCTGCTACATGACCAATATATTCACACTACACACAGCGCTGCTACATGCCCAGTACATGCACACTACACACACAGCTCTGCTACATGAACATACAGATACACACACAGTTCTGCTTACATACACATACAGACACACACAGCTCTGCTACATACACTACACGTACATACACAGATCCACACATAGCTCTGCTATATGCACACACACATACACACAGCTCTTCTACATGGACAGTGCATGCACATACAGATACACTCACATACACACAATCTATACATTATCACTTCGGTGCTGAACAGGAGAGGAGCCACTGGCAGCTGGAGGAGGCTGCAGAACTTGAGCAGCAGCAGTAACTTCAAGGGCCTTAATTTCAGTCATGTGATCAGTCATATGACTGGAACTGGAAGGTCCTTCAGCCTCCTTCAGTTCCTGGTAAGCTTCTTCTCCTGCTGTGTAACTATCACATAGATCAGTGCGAAGCAGGAGAGAAGGTAGGAGAGAGGACAGCTGTCTCTAAGCGGGGCTCCTCACTGCTTCTGCTCACAGACAACTGTGGGCCCTCTCACTTCTTCAGGGCCCCAGCACCTGCTCAAATGCAAACAAGAAAAAAGACCTACATTTCTGTAGATGTCCTGTGGTCTGTCAAAACTAAAATTGAACTGTTTGGCCATAATGACCATCATTACATTTGGAGGAAAAAGGGAGCAGCTTGGCAGCCTAAGAATACCATCCCAACCGTGAAGTACAGGGGTGGCAGCATCATTTTGAAGGGTTATTTTGCAGCAGTACGGATGGGTGAACTTCTCAAAATAGAAGGCATCATGAGGAAAGAAGATTATGTTACTGAAGCAACATCTCACACTTGAACACTATAAAAAGCTGTAACCATGCACTTGTAATTTTCACTTATCTTTGAAAAAACTTGTAAAAGCTGAAATATTCCTTCAAATTGTGGACAGTTAAAAACATGGGTGGTCTCATCATGCAAGAGGATGCTATGATTTTGGATTATCATCTTCAAGTGTTTGGCCATTGTAAAACATTCTACAAAGATATATATGTAATAATCTGCATAAAAATACCAAAATGCTTTGTAGAGTCAAATCTAATGCAGTTTGTTTAGAGACAATAGTGTTCCCCTCACTTGGCTTCTCCTATAAGACTGATCTGTGGCATTTGTGGTTGGTGCACACACGCTAACACCGTTTGTTGGCTTGTTACAACTTTAACTTTCTTTGTCACAGCAAAGCGCCTCACCCTAATTCAAACCAGATGAACGGAATCGTGTCATACTTGGATGTGTACCAGCTGAGCAAGACATAAGTGGGTGGGTAGACCTTGCTTGTTTTAACAAATTTTAAGAAAACATTTCTAAGGGGATATTCCAGCAAAACACTCACCCAAAAAGACTCACAGCAGATGGTTTAATTCATGTTCAGTATTGCTTCATAATATAGTTCCAAAATTCATATAAGTAAAAGCCCAAACAAAGTTTAGGGTTACTACAACATGACCTTCACACCTTCATTATTGATCCTCATGTGGATCAGTCCAGTATAATCCTAAATTGTTATTAAAAATTTCTATGACCTTAATAATTTTGGGAAAAAGGGGATGATTATAGCTGTCCTAAGGTCCCTTCACACTGAAAGATTATAATAAAGCTTCCAGTGTAAATAGACTGCCGATCACCCGATGAACAGGTAAATTGCTTGTTCATTAGGTGAAATGACATTTTATGCAGCACAAAAGATCTTTGTTCTTGGCAGTGTATGTCTGCAATTTGCCTACCTATGTGCACTGAACAATCTAATACATAACATTGAAGACAAAGGTATTGACATGCTGAAGATGGCAAATTCTCCCTTTCCTAAGAGATGCTCTATAGGATTAAATGACTATGAATGCCATGAATGCAATAAAAAAGCTAGAAATGAAAGACAAGTGCAAATAGGGATAAGATCGGATAGGACAAGACCACTCACCTTGTAAGGTTGTGTAAAACACAACCACTGATAAACGCCGGGCTGCTGCGAGCCACCCAATGGAGACTAAAGCCACGTGTACACAGGAGAACAGGTGGATAGGAGTCCAAGCTGCCAAGCATGATATGTATATCCAAGTCGGTCCAAGTAGTTCAAACGATTTTATTAACCTCAATGCGTTTCGTGCACTTATTGAGCGCTTCATCAGGAGATAAAATCTACATTACAGCAACCATCAGTCAGAGTCTACAAATAGGTGCCGGACATGATGTCAAGACATACGTCATTAGTCAAATGTACACAAAAGGTGCTGTCACATAATAGATTCAAATCCAATTCTTTTACGCAACAATTACGGTAAACACGTTTACAATATCTGTAGTATCGCATCTCAAACATTAAGTAACAAAATGTAAAATGCTAAGATAAAAAACTGAGATTCTTGAATTACATATAAAATGATAATCATAATAGAATTGTAACCTGTATAAAAAGTTTTTCAGAATGAATATGCATAATTTAGAACATATCATAAAAACTACACCCAATGATTTAGACATAAAAAATATGTTTATTACGATGATCATATAAGAACAATTATTCCATATCATTAAAGTGTCGGTACTGTGCCTCGTACCTACTAGACAGGAGTCTCTTTCTCACTATTGATCTGATGTCCTGGCTTACCAGTTATAACCACATTAGAATGGTTAATCAGAACTATTCCTCAAAAACCTTGTGCAACTCAACTATTAATATATGAAAAAGAGGGAAAACCCAATACTCAGCAATAGCTAAATCCTTGTATAAAAATGATCATCTTTATTGATGACAACTGAAACGCCATAAATATCAATATAATTAGCTCATATATTGTAGCCACCCAATTTGTCCTCAAACTAATCGTTTATAAAGGTGATTGCATTTTCGAGACTCCCTGTGTAGATCTTTAGTCAGACCGACTGAACAGCAATCCATATCAAATCACTACTGAACCTCTGCACCAGTTCCCTGTGTGATCAACACCTGCTGTGAGTGCTGATAGCCCGCAATACCTCAGGCCTGTCAGGAGCCCAAAGTGAGTACATTTTCTATATATACACCAATAGAGCGCACGTGTGATAATGACACTCACATAATCCAATGTCGCAGCAAAAGTCAAGGAGCAAATCCGAACGCTCCTGACGAAACACACACATTATTGGTCAACCGCGAACCGGTAGTTAATCGGCCACATAAAGCAGTCTGGAGGACAGAATTCATTTGAATAAGTCTGACACTTCATTTAGACCATGCCGATTTTTTCTTTTTAATATATTTATTAATGACCTTGTCGGGGGCATACAGAGTAGAATCTCAATATTTGCAGATGACACTAAACTCTGCAGAGTAATCAATACAGAGGAGGACAATTTTATATTACAGGAGGATTTATGTAAACTAGAAGCTTGGGCTGATAAATGGCAAATGAGCTTTAATGGGGATAAATGTAAGGTCATGCATATGGGCAGAGAAAATAAAAGGTATAATTATGTGCTTAATTGTAAAACACTGGACAAAACTATCAATGAAAAAGACCTGGGTGTATGGGTAGATGACAAACTCACATTTAGTGGCCAGTGTCAGGCAGCTGCTGCAAAGGCAAATAAAATAATGGGATGCATTAAAAGAGGTATAGATGCTCATGAGGAGAACATAATTATACCTCTATACAAGTCACTAGTGCGACCACACTTAGAATACTGTGTACAATTCTGGTCTCCGGTGTATAAGAAAGACATAGCTGCACTAGAGCGGGTGCAGAGAAGAGCGACCAAGGTTATTAGAGGACTGAGGGGTCTGCAATACCAAGACAGGTTATTAAACTTGGGGTTATTTAGCTTGAAAAAACGAAGGCTTAGGGGTGATCTTATAATAATGTATGAATATATGAGGGGACAGTACAGAGACCTTTCTAATGATCTCTTTACTCTTAGGCCTGAGACGGGGACAAGGGGGCATCCTCTACGTCTGGAGGAAAGAAGATTTAATCATAATCACAGACGCGGATTCTTTACTGTAAGAGCAGTGAGACTATGGAACTCTCTGCCACATGATGTTGTAATGAGTGACTCACTACTAACATTTAAGAAGGGCCTGGATGCCTTTCTTGAAACTATAAAATTATCAGTTATACAGTTAGGGCCAGAAATATTTGGACAGTGACACAAGTTTTGTTATTTTAGCTGTTTACAAAAACATGTTCAGAAATACAATTATATATATAATATGGGCTGAAAGTGCACACTCCCAGCTGCAATATAAGAGTTTCCACATCCAAATCGGAGAAAGGGTTTAGGAATCATAGCTCTGTAATGCATAGTCTCCTCTTTTTCAAGGGACCAAATGTAATTGGACAATGGACGCTAAGGGCTGCAATTAACTCTGAAGGCGTCTCCCTCGTTAACCTGTAATCAATGAAGTAGTTAAAAGGTCAGGGGTGTATTCCAGGTGTGTGGTTTTGCATTTGGAAGCTGTTGCTGTGACCAGACAACATGCGGTCAAAGGAACTCTCAATTGAGGTGAAGCAGAACATCCTGAGGCTGAAAAAAAAGAAAAAATCCATCAGAGAGATAGCAGACATGCTTGGAGTAGCAAAATCAACAGTTGGGTACATTCTGAGAAAAAAGGAATTGACTGGTGAGCTTGGGAACTGTAAAAGGCCTGGGCGTCCACGGATGACAACAGTGGTGGATGATCGCTGCATACTTTATTTGGTGAAGAAGAACCCGTTCACAACATCAACTGAAGTCCAGAACACTCTCAGTGAAGTAGGTGTATCTGTCTCTAAGACAACAGTAAAGAGAAGACTCCATGACAGTAAATACAAAGGGTTCACATCTAGATGCAAACCATTCATCAATTCCAAAAATAGACAGGCCAGAGTTAAATTTGCTGAAAAACACCTCAAGAAGCCAGCTCAGTTCTGAAAAAGTATTCTATGGACAGATGAGACAAAGATCAACCTGTACCAGAATGATGGGAAGTAAAAAGTTTGGAGAAGAAAGGGAACGGCACATGATCCAAGGCACACCACATCCTCTGTAAAACATGGTGGAGGCAACGTGATGGCATGGGCATACATGGCTTTCAATGGCACTGGGTCACTTGTGTTTATTTATGACATAACAGCAGACAAGAGTAGCCGGATGAATTCTGAAGTGTATCGGGATATACTTTCAGCCCAGATTCAGCCAAATGCTGCAAAGTTGATTGGACGGCGCTTCATAGTACAGATGGACAATGACCCCAAGCATACAGCCAAAGCTACCCAGGAGTTCATGAGTGCAAAAAAGTGGAACATTCTGCAATGGCCAAGTCAATCACCAGATCTTAACCCAATTGAGCATGCATTTCACTTGCTCAAATCCAGACTTAAGACGGAAAGACCCACAAACAAGCAAGACCTGAAGGCTGCGGCTGTAAAGGCCTGGCAAGGCATTAAGAAGGAGGAAACCCAGCGTTTGGTGATGTCCATGGGTTCCAGACTTAAGGCAGTGATTGCCTCCAAAGGATTCGCAACAAAATATTGAAAATAAAAATATTTTGTTTGGGTTATGTTTATTTGTCCAATTACTTTTGACCTCCTAAAATGTGGAGTGTTTGTAAAGAAATGTGTACAATTCCTACATTTTCTATCAGATATTTTTGTTCAACCCTTCAAATTAAACGTTACAATCTGCACTTGAATTCTGTTGTAGAGGTTTCATTTCAAATCCAATGTGGTGGCATGCAGAGCCCAACTCGCGAAAATTGTGTCACTGTCCAAATATTTCTGGCCCTAACTGTATATACTAGATTCTTTGATAGGGCGTTGATCCAGGGAATTAGTCTGATTGCCATATCTGGAGTCAGGAAGGAATTTTTCCCCAATGTGAGATGCGATACTACAGATATTGTAAATGTGTAAATTGTGTAAAAGAATTGGGTTTGAATCTATTATGTGACAGCACCTTTTGTGTACATTTGACTGATGACGTATGTCTTGACATCATGTCCGTCACTTATTTGTAGATGCTGACTGATGGTTTCTGTAATGTAGATTTTATCTCCTGATGAAGCGCTCAATAAGTGCACGAAACACATTGAGGTTAATAAAATCGTTTGAACTACTTGGACTGACTTGGATGTCAATGTCGTGCTCAGCAGCGTGGACTCCTATTCACCCACTCTCCTGTGTAGAGAAGGCTTATGAATACAACAAAAACACATTGCCATGTTCCTGTAATCTAAAAGAAACATAGGGTGCTCCGTGAAGCAGAATTGTTTAATATGAAGTGGAAAACTATCAGGAACATTCAGGTACTTACAGTTGTGGCCAAAAGTATTGACACCCCTGCAATTCTGTTAATTGTAAAGGTGCTGTTAATTACACAAATTTAGAGAAGCATCACATGATTTTTCTTACAGTGTCAATACTTTTGTCCACCCCTTTTTTATGTTTGGTGTGGAATTATATCCAATTTGGCTTTAGGACAATTCTTTTTGTGTTTTTTCATTGAAGACAAATTAAATAAAGATAATAATACCAAAGAATTTGTGATTGCAATCATTTTCAGGAAGAAACTGAGTATTATCTGACAGAATTGCAGGGGTGTCAATACTTTTGGCCACAACTGTAAGGTAGTCTGCTGACCCATAGGAAATGTGCTACTGATGGGCACAGCTCTATTTTATGGCTTTGTCAATAAATTGTCAGCTGTGCTCATTAGACTATTGAATTGAATTCCAAAATGATAAAAAAAACTTTTACTAGATCATAAAAAGAGTGCTCAGGGCAACATGTTTCAGAACTTTCTCACACTGACCTGAGAAAGTCATCAGACCAATACTGAAATGCTCTTCCGTTCACATACTTTTTATGTCCTAATAAAACAAAACAAGTGTTTTGTAGATACTTTGGTCTGCAGCCCTACTTCAGCAACACTATCCTTTTCCCATTGATTTCCATGGTAGTAATATTTGTGAAAGTGCTAGTGTCTACAGACTTTGTTAATTAGAACTATTCTCAACAATTCTCCTCTGACCCCTTTCTTTAAAATGCTGTTTACTTCCACAGGGTTTCCTTTTGCTGGATGTTTTTCGTTGACAACATTCTTATCTTACCAGTAGCATAATTAAGGCTACGTTCACATGATCTATTTTTGGTTAATATTGTACATCAGTTTTTGTAAATCAAAACCAAGATTGGATGAAAAGTACAGAAATGGTGACGTCTTTCTATTAGGCCACAATCACATGTTGAGTATTTGGTGAGTTTTACATCAGTATTTACAAGCCAAACCAGGAGTGGAACAATCAGAGGAAGAATATAATTGATAAATGTCACCACTTCTGCATTTTTCATCCACTCCTGGTTTTGGTTTATAAAAACTGATGTGAAAAACTGACCAAAAACTGAGCATGTGAACGTAGACTAACAGGTGGCGAAGTGGGGCAGAGGGTGTGATAACTACGGGCCCCACACTCTCAGTGGCAAACCCAAGGCAGCACGCCGATTCAGTTAAACTCTGTCGCATAGAAGGGAGACTCGATCTCCCTGCACTGCCGCTTTCAGTTTTGTAGGCTGTAGGTCCTGTGGTGTACAGTATGACAGGTCCAGAGCAGGGCGATGCAAACATTTTATTGCACTGCACACACACAGGACATGAGTTTTAGGCTGTGTGCTCATGGTCTGGAGGAGCTGCATGTTGGACGCAGCTCCTCCGGACTTAAGTGAAGCCGCGGGTGGCCGCAGGGAGATTACAGCCACCCTGTACTCACCATGTGCGGCGGGTACAGGGCGGCTTCTCCCTGCAGTCACCTGATGGGAGCCGCTTCCAACTTCGCAGCATGAAACGAACATGCTGCGGAGAAGTGGAATGCTGGCAACCCACACCGCAGCTGTCAGATCGCTGCGGTCAGGTTAAGCATAGTGAGGATGGGATTTCTTGAAATCCCATCCTCACTATGCTTATACTGTACTACGCAGTGTTTTGGACGCAGTGGCAAGATGCTGCATCCAAAACGCTGCATATACTGATCGTGTGCACGCACCCTTAGCTGCGTCCTGCGCCCTTAACACGCACCCTGATTACATCAGCACATTCGTCTGCCTGGGACCTAGTGCTGTCTGCTGCTGTACTCAATGGCATAGGTGAGTATACACTGTGTGCAGAATTATTAGGAACGAGTTTTTTGATCACATGATGATTTTTATACATGTTGTCCTACTCCAAGCTGTATAGGCTTGAGAGCCAACTACCAATTAAGTAAATCAGGTGATGTGCATCTCTGCAATGAGGAGGGGTGTGATGTAATGACATCAACACCCTATATAAGGTGTGCTTAAGTATTAGCAAAATGGGTCAGAAGAGAGATTTGACGGGTTCTGAAAAGTCCAAAATTGTGAGATGTCTTGCAGAGGGATGCAGCAGTCTTCAAATTGCCAAACTTTTGAAGTGTGATCACCGAACAATCAAGCATTTCATGGCAAATAGCCAACAGGGTCGCAAAAAGCGTGCTGGGCAAAAAAGGCACAAAATAACTGCCCATGAATTGAGGAAAATCAAGCGTGAAGCTGCCAAGATGCCATTTGCCACCATTTTTGCCATGTTTCAGAGCTGCAATGTTAGTGGAGTATCAAAAAGCACAAGGTGTGCTATACTCAGGGGCATGGCCAAGGTAAGGAAGGCTGACAAACGACCACATTTGAACAATAAACATAAGATAAAACGTCAAGACTGGGCCAAGAAATATCTTAAGACTGATTTTTCAAAGATTTTATGGACTGATGAAATGAGAGTGACTCTTGATGGGCCAGATGGATGGGCCAGAGGCTGGATCAGTAAAGGGCAAAGAGCTCCACTCCGACTCAGATGCCAGCAAGGTGAAGGTGGGGTACTGGTATGGGCTGGTATCATCTAAGATGAACTTGTGGGGCCTTTTCGGGTTGAGGACTCAACTCCCGGACCTACTGCCAGTTTCTGGAAGACAACTTCTCAAGCAGTGGTACAGGAAGAAGTCGGAATCGTTCAAGAAAAACAGGATTTGCAGGACAATGCTCCATTACATGCATCTAACTACTCCACAGCGTGGCTGGCCAGTAAAGGTCTAAAAGAGGAAGAACTAATGACATGGCCCCCTTGTTCACCTGATCTGAACCCCATAGAGAACCTGTGGTCCCTCCTAAAATGTGAGATCTACAGGGAGGGAAAACAGTACACCTCTTGGAACAGTGTCTGGGAGGCTGTGGTGGCTGCTGCACGCAATGTTGATCATAAACAGATCAAGCAACTGACAGATTCTATGGATGGAAGGCTACTGAGTGTCATCATAAAGAAAGGTGGCTATATTGGTCACTAATTTTTTTGTGTTTGTTTTTTGCATGTCAGAAATGTTTTTTTCTAAATCTTGTGCAGTTACATTAGTTTACCTGGTGAAAATGAACAAGTGAGATGGGAATATATTTGGTTTTTATTAAGGTGCCTAATATTTCTGCAGAGTAATAGTTACCTGCACAAACAGATATCCTCCTAAGATAGCCAAATCTAATAAAAAACACTCCACCAAAAAAAAAAAACACTTCCAAAAATATTAAGCTTTGATATTTATGAGTCTTTTGGGTTGATTGAGAACATAATTGTTGATCAATAATAAAAATATACAACTTGCCTAATAATTCTGCACACAGTGCATGATGTTTATTTTTTTCTTTTAAAATTATGTTATGGCCATAATTTGTGGGTGACGCACAAAAACAGTGAGTGCCACTAACATGACCTCCATATACAGTTGGAGATACTTAGAAGGTCCTATAAATAGTTGGGGCAACCTAGAGGTTATTAAGGGAAGGCTATCGTACATAGTAGGGGTACTAAGGGGCTATCAAAGAGTGTGAGGGCTTCTAAGTAAGTCATGACAGTGTGGTAGCTACTAAGAGGGCCATGGCACAATATGAGGCTACAAATGGGGCATGATACAGTATGGTGCCTACTAAAGGGGTCATGATACAGAGTGAGGGCTACTTAGGGGACCATGATGCTGTTTAGTGGCTACTGAGGTGGTGATCATACAGGGTGCATGCTACTGAGATGGTCATTATAAAGTGTGGGGGCTACTGAGGTGGTCATCATACTGAGTGGAGGCTACTGAGGGTGTAAACATACAGTGTGGGAGCTACTAAAAGACCATGACTCAGTGTGAGTGCTACCAAGGAGACCATGACATTGTGGGGACTACAAAAGGGCAATGATACAGACTGGGCAGGGTACTACTTAGGGGGCAATGAAACAGAGTGTGGGCTATAAAGGAGGTCATTATTCAGTGTGGGGACTACTGCGAGGATCATCATGCAGTGTGGGAGCTGATGTGGGGGCTTTTGTACAGTGTAGGAGCCATCATACAGTTTGGGGCCTACTAAGGAATCAGTATAATGTGTGAGAGCTACTATTCAATTTGGGGACATCATACTCTGTAGAGGGTAGACTCATCACCTTATTAAATGTTAAGTGGACTCTTATTGCTATAGGACCACTTAGGTTATTGTAACTGTCAAAGGGGCACACAGAGGACATCATTATTTCCTAGGTTAAAAACATGGGCACTGTTTTCTAGGGCACTTGCTCAGGGCATTTATATATTATTGAGGTTTGTTTTACCATCTAGAGGGCACACAGTAGTTGCAGCAATAGGGATGCAATCATAGCAGATCAGCATTGGGGTGACAGCAGGATATGGAGTTTGTGCAGGTTGGGGTTAGATGAGGATGGTGCTGGAAATGTGAGAAGTCAGATGTGTCTTTGTTGCAATCTCTGCAGACAAGCTGTGGCTTGAGAAGTGTCATGTTGATCTTGTCCAAATGGAAATGATTGGCTAAGGGCACTACTTCAACAGAAAAGAAATGTCAGCTGTAAGTCACAATAAGGGTATGTGCCCACAGGACGTTTTTTGTGCAGTCATGAACGCAGGAAAACCTGATGATCCTAGAGTCCTTGACAGGAGAAATGCTAAGATCTTGTCTGCGTTTTTTGCGCGTTTTTTTGCGCGTTTTTACTGCGTGTTTTGTGCGTTTTTCCTGCGTTTTTGATGCTGCGTTTTTCCTGCGTTTTTCCCATTGACTGCAACAAAAACGCAGAAAGAATGAACATGTCAATTGTTTAAAGTCAATAGGCACAGAAGATAATCAGGGCACTTAGCAGTACTATCAGTCAATTCCATGGACGCTTCCCAATAGGCAAGTTCCCCTTTGGTGGTGCCAAATTGTCAATTGTTTGCTATCCGCACCAAAAACGCAGGTATTTGACAGTTCTTGACACTTGCAAAACCAATGTGTGGGCACAGCGTTTTTGTAAACACATTGGTTTTGCTGGGAAGCCCAACCGCAGGAACAGATTAGCAAACATTAACATAAAACCAATGGTTTTCTGCATGCGGAAAACGCAGGAAAACCGCGGCAAAAACGCCCTGTGGGTACATACCCTAACAGTGCTGTAATCTCTTACATGTTCTGCAGGACTGGTATGTACCATTATGTGGTCACCATATTGCGGTAATATCAGTGTTGGTCTTTGTATATAGATATTTTTTAAGTAACAGCACAATCATCTGCTCTGGTTCTCCTACATCCACTCTTATGGTACCTTTACACGCCGCCACAACAGGATGGATACAACCCGCTACAGGCTACAAATGTAGCTTGTCGCGCCAATATCGCCCGTAGTAGCGGCGTGTGAAGACGGGACGACACAGCCGGCTACAGATACCTCTGTATCCGTGCACTGCCCATAAACAGATGGCTACATCGCCGATTGTAGCGAGCTGTATCAGCGTGTAAAGACGTTACGGAAGGGAACTCGGGACAGCCTGCAATGTAGCTAAGGCGTGACCCTGGCTCCGTGTTACCGCGCCCCATGTGCGATCATTGGTGGAAGCTGCTGCATGACGATTGGTAGTCGCTGCATAGGGAGGCATATTTAAGGAGCTGACGAGTCACACTACACAATCGCTCGAGCGTGCTGTATTACTCAGCCTCCTGCGATGCCTGGCCAATCAGGATGTTATTGCTTTGTCCTATCAGCGTACGGACGGCTCGTACTCTCAATTGTGGCACGCCTATGTGCTGTCCCTGCTGCACCAGGTCCGCCCATAGTAGCTGGTTATAGCGGTGTGTAATTGAGCTACAGATGGCTACTTGCGACACCCGGCGATGTAGCTAGCTATAGATGTAGCGTGGCGTAGCGCACCTTGTGGCGGCGTGTAAAGAGGGTGCGGTTCCCGTTGGTAACCGTTCGGCTGTGCTCGTGCACGTGAAGTTGCCGTTGGTATCCATCCTGTTGTGGCGGCGTGTAAAGGTACCATTAAGGTACCTTTACACGCAGCTACAGGTAACAGGTTTTCCACAGGTAACTTACTGGCTGCAGTGAAATCATGGAGACATAGTTCCATTTTTACACAGCAACAAGATAGAACCATGTCTCCATGATTTCACTGCAGCCAGTAAGTTACCTGTGGAAAACCTGTCACCTGTAGCTGCGTGTAAAGTGGCCATTAGGGTATGTTATCATAGCAATAATCAGGGATGCCTGTTTAGGGACCCAATCAGATGTTTTGCACCCCCCCTTCCCGATACAAACCCCTAGCTATGTGCCTGCATTATACACTTTACAATGTTACAAATGAAAACTCCACTAGTTTGGCGGTTTTCTAAATAATAGATCAGCTTGCCTAGAAACAACTAACACGCCTCATTTGCAATTTGTCAAATGGCTCATTTTTCCCATTCTAATTTAGATTCACACAAAATGTAATCCACTTGGGTCAAGTGGACCAGTGGTCCCCACTCGACGTTCTCCGATTTTGCTGAAAATTTATAAGGATGTACATGTATGTTTGAAAAGAGGTTCTGTAAATTTTTAGGGCCAGATCTCAAATACATTGGGCACTGTTGACCTTTCACTGGAGCCCCCCCCAAGCCTGCGGCTTCAGCTAAGAGGATTTTGCAAACTTTGGCACATTAGACTTCTATACTGGCTATGATGCTGAAATTTGGCATACTAGCTCAACTTTTGCTGCTAAACACGATAAAATTATTACCGGCTATGACAAAACAATATTTCGGCCGCAATTTTGTGTCAAAGTAGCTTGCAAAACGCGTGGCATAAAATTTATGCCAAACTTTGCCCATATATAACTCAAGACCAAAAACCAATAGGAACCGGTGCTTTACCCTGTACAACAAACATCTACATGACTTTGCATTGCTGCAATATCAATGTCAAAGCATATGTATTTGTGGAAATATTCACACCCACATATGATGAAAAACTTAAAAAAAACGAATTTTACCTATTTTTAGGTCAAATTTCCCAAAAAGGGTACCCCTAAAATATATTAATTCTGTTATCATTAGAAAGAGCACATTTTTCTCTACAAGGATCATTGGTTTTTTTTTTGGAGTTTCTCCGTTTAAGAAAAGAAAAATGCCACTGAACATGGTGTTATTTATTAATACGCAATGAATGGTAACTGTACTATTCAAACCCTTGCGTTGGTCCATGGTGATTATACCACAATCAATTCCCTAAGAATTGGTATTATAATCCTATTAAGAATTGTAATAATGCTGTCTTTTGAGAATTGGCAGCCCCATCGCCCAGGAGCCATAGCCAATAGCCGTGCAAGGCAAGTCGCGGGTGGTCTCTTTATCGCAGGTTCCGAAGCCTGAGGGTGGGTGTCTTTCAGGGTCACTGTTGACAAACACATTGACTAGAAATTCTTTTAAAACTTCAGGACCCGGGCATTTATCACAACGGCCAAGCATACAGTCCTTGGATTCAATTCCACAGACCATTTTGCATATGTTTCTGAGGAAGTGAAGAAAAAGGTGCAGGCATTTTTTGAGGATGATGAATTCAGTCGAATGTGCCCTGGTAAAAAAGACTATGTATCAGTGCGTATAGCAGGTGAAAAAAAGCAGATGCAAAAGCGACTATTACTGAGCAATATAAGGGAAATGTTTGTTGCCTATCGGGATCGAAATGGCCCTGAAATTGGATTTTCAAAGTTTTGTGAGCTTCGGCCAAAGTGGTGCGTAACCATTGGAACTGCTGGAACACATTCCGTTTGTGTGTGTACCATTCACCAAAATGTCAAACTAATGCTTGCAGCATGCCCAATCAATGATGACTACAAAGAGCTCATATGCAAAATGGTCTGTGGAATTGAATCCAAGGACTGTATGCTTGACCGTTGTGATAAATATCCGGGTCCTGAAATTTTAAAAGAATTTCTAGTCAATGTGTTTGTCAACAGTGACCCTGAAGATATTATTAAGTTCAAACAATGGATTCACACTGATCGAGACACGCTTGATACCAAACAACTGACTATCGAAGATTTCATTGAAGAATTGGTTTTGAAAATTTCTAAACTTTGTAGCCATCACTACATCGCCAAGCATCAAAGTTGCTATCAGAAATCGTTGAAGGAAAATCTGAGACCTGGAGAGCTTGTGATCCTTATGGACTTTGCTGAAAATTACTCATTTATTGTTCAAGATGCCATTCAAGGTTTCCACTGGGAAAATAGTCAAGCTACAGTGCACCCATTTGTAATTTACTTCATGGAGTTAAATGGTGAAGCTGTGCAGAACATCAGCCTGTGCATAATCAGTGATTGCTCACGACATGACACAGTTGAAGTCCACACTTTCTTAACAGTAATTGTGGAGTATCTCAAGACTCTCATCTATGGGATTCATCATATCCACTACTTCAGCGATGGATCTGCAGCCCAGTACAAAAATTTCAAAAATTTTCTCAACTTATGCCACCACAATGCTGATTTCAATATCAGCGCTGAATGGAATTTTTTTGGTACCAGTCATGGAAAGTTGCCCTGTGATGGAATTGGAGGGACAGCAAAGAGGTTGGCAGCTCGTGCCAGTCTTCAACACCCAACTGAAAACCAAATACTGACCCGGTGGATTTATTCAACTTTTGCAACGAGCAACTGCATGGAATCAAGTTTTTTTTTGTTCCAAAAGAAAAAATTGACGAAATACAGGTAGTTCAAGAGGAAAGGTTCAAAGATGGACATGCAATTGCTGGAACAAGAGAAAATCACCAGTTTGTTCCAATTGATGACAAAAACTGTTTTAGGGCCCAGAGCAATGGTGGTCCTGAGAATCTGAGACTATGTGCTGGCAGGGGGAGCATGCTGCAGCCCCTCATCATGGGCCAGGCCAGCACATGCTGCGGAAAATTGCCCACACCTCTTCCATTTCCCAACAATTGGGAGGGCGATGTCATGAACCGATGACTCAGGAGTAATATTCAAATTCCGTAGAAGTCATTGGTAACTGTACTGACCGCAATCCCTGAATACACACGCAACTAGAAGTAGCCGTGGGATGTAACTAACCAGACCTAGACACCTCTGCACAGCCGGAGAACTAACTGCTCCTAAAGATGGATGTAGGAAAAGCTATCTTGCCTCAGAGCAGAACCCCAAAAGAATAGCAAGCCCCCCCCAGATATTAACTGGGAAACAAGAGAAGGAAAAACAAACACAGGCAGAGTACAAAGTTTAGCAAAAGAGGCCACACTAGCTATATACAGTAGGAAAGACAGGATAAAATACTATTGTGGTCAGTATAAAACACTATCAAAAACCACCAACAGCAGATATTACAAAAATTAAACCTGAGTCACTGAGACTCGGCGCCCTCTATATCTGCAGACTTCTATAAATCAAATGCTGGAAATAACAGATAATAGTGAATGGTAAAATTCCTAGGAGGAAAACTTCCTATCTGAGAGCAGATAAACAAACATATAGACTAGATAGCAAACCCACATCTCAGAATAAATCAAAACATAAGCAGATCCTTAAGCACACAACAGTTTGCCACAAACTATCAAAAAACCATTCACTTATCTTGCAAAGATCTCCACAGAGCATAAGAAACCAGAGAGATGTGAACTCCTCCAGGAAGAAAAGACAACTAGCAAGGATTGATCCACTTCTAACCATTATATGCTCCAAGAACCAGATTGCCAATCACCATCACCTGTGAAGCCCACACAATCAGCTGCATCACCAGCAACAACCACAGGAGGGAGCTCCAATTAATTCACAACAGGCGACGACCAAGAACGTCAATGCCCATGAAGAGAGGGAGTAGAGAAAAACAACATCATGAGGAGCAAAGAAGGTGGCTTCCAGCTGCAGGAGAGTGAGAGCCTGGCAATGGCGGAGCGCAGGGTGCGATGTGCGGAATTCCCCGATTCCCCAGAGGCCGACCATCTGCCAGAGGCGGCCCTTGTCTCCCTGGAGGGGGAAGATGATGGACTGGGCCATCAGCTGGAATGGGCTCGTCTGATCATCGAGGATCAATGGCAGCAGTCGCTGGAGGAAGGAGCGGCCATGCGGTGGATAGCGTCGTGCCCTGTGTCTGTGACCCAGGTGCTCGAGGAGGATGAGATGGAGCCCAGTGCTGGATCAGGTATGGTAGCCGCTCCACTGCTGGAGAATTTACCGCCGGCACCCTGTGTGACCAGAGCGGGACAGAATGCACTGCTGAGGCTGCAGCATTAAAGTCCCAGACGGGCTATGTACAGTGTGAATGAACTTCTTGTGTTTTCCTGTGTTTTCCCCAATATTTCCTTGAATGAGTTCCCTTTTTTATTAAAAAAAAACTTTGAGGTTATGGACAATGAGTAACCCGGACTTACTGTGTATATAGTTAGCGCATCTCAGTGCGCCTCCTGTTGGTTTAATTGCCAGTTCTATAATGTGTATTTAATATGTATATGACTTTGAACTGTGAACGTTTAGCACTAATGACTAGAGATGAGCGAGTACTAAAATGCTCGGGTGCTCGAAGCTCGGGCCGAGCATCCCAAGACACTCGTGTACTCGGCCCGAGCACCGAGCCCAATGTTATCCTATGGGATACCCGAGTATTTTTGTGGCATGACCCCCAGCAGCATGGATAAACCCTAAAAATGTCACAAAACTATCAGAACAGTGCTCAAATGACATGGGAACAGCTTGAGGAAGACCCCTGTAAGCATTTCAGACTCCAAGGTCACTGCTGTGAACAATGTTGTCAGAGTATTACGCCACTTTTACGGACTGTCAAGAAAATGTTACAAAATGAAACCAAAATGGATTTTCATGGAGAAAATATGAAGGGCTTATACCCACTTGTGAGACAGAGTTGGTGTATGTTAGTTTTTTGGATTACATGAAAGATTTTTTTTTTTTAAATTGTGTGGCACTCCCATCCCCTGGGAAGAGAGGTACATGAAGGCCTCTTTAAATAATGTGCACATTTTAAGGAAGTGGGTCTTTTGTATTATTGCTCTAGGCAGGGCAGCCAAAAGTTGGGAGGCATTTCAATGCCCCTTGATAGAGACGTGCATGAGGGCCTCTTTAAATAATGTGCCCATTTTAAGGAAGTGGGTCTTTTGTAGTATTGCCCTTTGGCATAGCAGCCAAAAATTGGGAGGCACCCCAATGCCCCTGGATAGAGACGTGCATGAGGGCCTCTTTAAATAATGTGTCCATTATAAGGAAGTGGATCTTTTGTAGTATTACCCTTTGGCAGGGCTGCTAAACATTGGGAGGCACCCCAATGCCCCTGGATAGAGATTTGCATGAGGGTCTACTTAAATATGTTTCCCATTATTAGGAAGTGGTCATAGTTGTCCCTAGGAACGGCTGCAAAAAATTGGGAGGCATTGCGATGTCCATGGGAAGAAACATGGAGGAGAGCCTCTAAATGTTGTTCCCATTACAAAGGAGCGGGTCTCCTGTACTTGTAATGCCCATTCTCTAAGTATGGACTAAAAAATTTGCCCCTGGGGGGTATACATGAAACTACTGTCTAACTTTTTAATGGTTAGGGTCATCATCCTCATCAATATGATGTAAATAAATTATGTTTTCGTGGCATCATGGACCACGGTCGCACTGATCATATGATGGTGGCGGATGAGGAGAAGGAGGAATAGTACAGCAAGTAGCCAAAGTCATGAAGTGTGTACCCATGTGTGGGTGTGAGGAGGGGCATGGCAATTTACCAGCACAAAAAATACAATGCCTTTGACTTTAGATTACGCTATCATTTGGTGGTGGTGTGGTGAAGTCAGGCCCAATCTAACCCTTGTTCATCTTGATCAGAGTCAGCCTGTCCACCTTCATTTACCATTTTTTGAGGGAGTAGGGGGTTGTAGCTCCAATTTGTATACGCCAAAACACTCAGTATACCCATCTCAGCGTTTGTGACTGACCGGTATATCTGCAGTAATTTAATCTCTAATCTGTCATCTCAGTGTCCAGCTCAAACCATCTTTTGGACGCCTTCATTTAGCTGTATACTGGCAGCACGCCATTGAAAATGCGCAAGGCCGGTGGCAAGGGACAAGGAACTCGACATGATGGTGGTGCATGCAGAGGCTGAGGCCATGTGCAAGCTCGAATTGCACTCGACCTTCCTGTCCCAATTTGTAGGGGACCGCAGCAGTAGACCACTATTAAACCAAGACCAGTGTAAACTGGTTGTTAGTTGGATAGCGGATAATGCTACCAGTCAGTTTTTGCATCACCACAAACACCCTGTCTTCCACACGGTCAAGTGTCAGTAGCCGTGAGACTGGACCGCACATTCCATACCCTGATCCTCCTTCCTCCCACCATGCTGACTGCCTGGCCCCGGACATAACTGATCCCACACTTGGACACTCTGAAGAGCTGTTCACTTATTCATTCTTAGATTCTGGCCTCTCGCCAGCTCCACTTGAAGTGGCTCATGAGGAGATCGTATGTACCGATGCCCAAATATTTCAGCAGCTACGGTCTCATGAAGGCAGTGGTGGGAACGTGTCTCAACAAGAGGTGGACGATGATGAAACACAATTGCCAGAAAGTCAGGAGGAGGACTAGGGTAAGGAAGTGGAAGACGATGTGGTGGATGATCCAGTAACTGACCCAACCTGGCAGGAGGACATGCATAGCAAGGACAGCAGTGCACAGGGGGAGGGAGGCGTAGCATCACAACAGGCCGGAAGAAGCAGGGTGGTGGCTGCAGGCAGAAGACAGGCAACCGTTCTCCAGAACAACAACATGACAGAAGTTGCCAGTACAACTGTTAGGTCTTCCCGAGTCTGGCTGTTTTTTAAGGTGTCTGCAGATAATTCCAAAAAGGCCATTTGCAACACCTGCCATGCCAGCATCAGCAGGGGTAGCAAAACTAGCAGCCTGACCACCACCAGCATGATCAGGCACATGTCAGCAAAGCACCCAACTTTGTGGGATGTACACCAGAGTCCAGGAGCAGTGTGTGCTCCAATCCCCTGTCCATACTGCATGCGAAGATGCCTCCTGTCCTACACCTGTAGTTGCTCAAGCAGAAATAGCACCATCATCAACCACATCCTTGTCCCAGCGCAGCGTTCAGTTATCCATACACCAATCTTTGGAACGCAAGCGCAAATATGCTGCCAACGCCCCACATGCCACACTTCTAAATTCACACATTTCGTGAACGCTTGCGCTGGAAATGTTGCCTTTTAGGCTAGTGGAGACGGAAGCATTCCGTGACCTGATGGCGGCGGCTGTCCCACATTACTCGGTCCCCAGCCGCCACTATTTCTCCCGGTGTGTTGTCCCCGCATTGCATTTAAATGTGTCTCAAAACATTACACGTGCCCTTAACAACGTAGTTTCCGGAAAAGTCCACCTAACCATGGACACGTGGACAAGTGCTTGTGGGCAGGGGCGGTACATCTCGCTGTCGACACACTGTCTGGAAGTTGGGACCCAGTCTAAGCTTGGGACGGAACACGTCCTTCCGACACCAAAGATTGCAGGCCCTAACTCAGTCAGGGTTTCACCAACAGTGTTCATCTCCGGAACGCCATGATCCTCAGCCTCCTCCTCCACTTCACCCTCTGAACCAGTCCCAACCTGGAAGCACTGCCTTGGCTAAGCGGCAACAGGCTGTGCTGAAGCTAATATGCGTAGGTGACAAACCCCACAATACTGAAGAGTTGTGGAAAGCTCTTAAACAGCAGGCAGATCACTGGCTCACACCGCTGAACCTATAGCTAGGCATGGTCGTGTGTGACAATGGCCGGGACCTGGTGGCGGCTCTGAGGCAAGGCGAGCTGACACATGTTTTATGCGTGGCCCATGTGCTCAACCTCGTGGTTCAGCGGTTTCTTAAATCCTAACCGGAGCTGCAGTCGGATCTGTTCATAAAAGTACGCCGCCTGTGTGCCCATTTTAGAAAGTCACCTACTGCTTCTGCCGCCCTTGCCAGCTTTCAGCATCGTTTGCAGATTCCGTATCACAGACTCGTGTGTGATGTCCCCACGCATTGGAATTCCACACTGCACATGTTGGACTGGATTTGTGAGAAGAAGAAGGCAGTTGTTGACTACCTGCATCAACTAGGCGGTCGGTATACGGTTCAAACTCCACACATAAGACCTCAGGAGTGGTCCGACATATGTACCATCCTCCAAAACTTTGAGGACTCCACCAAGATGGTGAGGGGCGATGACACCATCATTAGCTTCACCATCCCGCTTCTCTGTCTTCTAAAATGCTGTCTGCTCAAATTCAAAGACGATGCATTGCAGGCAGAGCACGATGAGTTGGAGCAATAAACCGTATGGGGTGATTACACACAGCCCAGCCTCATCTCATCCCAACGTGCATTGGAGGACTATGACGAGGAGGAGGATAAAGAAATGGAGCTACTTTTATGCGGAATTGACGATAATACATGCACAACCGTCATACCGTCGGTTCAGCGTGGATGGCCAGAGGACAGGGGAGAAGAGGAGTGGGATGATGAGGCTAGCATGGCAAGTCATGCTGTTGGTGAGGACCTGAAGTCTTGCCTGTTAACAGTCTGGCGCACATGGCTGACTATGTCATGCTGCCTGTCTTGTGACCCTCATGTTATCAACATCTTGGCGGACACTCATTACTAGTTGGTGACACTTTTAGACCCACACTACAAGGAGAACTTTATTTCTCTTATTCCCTAGGCGGAGAGGTCTACAAAAATGCTGCAGTACCAGAAGGCCCTAGTTGCGGAATTAGTCAAAAAATTCCCTTCTGAAAACGCTTGCGGCAGAGCTCATGGTTCAGTGGACAACCAAGGCGTCCGGCCGAGAGAGGCACAAATCCAATCCAGCAAAGGTAGGGGAACACTCTCAAAGATCTGGGAGAGTTTTCTAAGCCCCTCCCATAGCACAGGCCCTCAGGTGCGGGGTACTGTCACAAGGACTGCAAATCTTGTAAAGATGCTGAAGGAGTACCTTGCCATTCGTACGAAAGTGCTCCTAGATTCCTCCGTGCCTTATAATTATTGAGTATCCAAGCTAGGCACGTGGCAGGAATTGTCCCTCTACGCCTTGGAAGTCCTGGCCTGCCCTGCCGCTAGCATTTTGTCAGAGCATTTTTTTACTACCGCAGGTGGAATCATTACTGATAAATGCACCCGCCTGTGCACTGAAAATGCTGACCAGTTGTTTTTGAGCTGGATACTGAGATTAGAGATTAAATTACAGCAACTAGACCAGTCACACACAAACTGACACGAGTATACTGAGTGTTTTCGCGTATACAAATTGGAGCTACAACCCCCTCCTGGTGCACAAAAATGCTAAATGAATGTATACAAGAGTTGGTTTTAGCTGGACAGTGAGATTAGACATTAAATCCCAGCAGGTGGACCGGTCAGACACAAACGCTGACGAGAATACCGAGTGTTTTGGCGTATCCTCATTTCCTCTACAACCCACTCCTGGCGCACACAAATGGTAAATGAATGCAGACAAGAATTGTTTTTTAGCTGGACATATATATATATATCCAAGGAATTACTACTTATGATACCTTTACACGCTGTTACGGAAGGTTAGAAACCACCGGGTGTCGGAGACAATTGTATCTTGTACCGTCAAAACACAGCAAGGCAGCGGCGAGTAATTCAGGTTGTTGCCACCGGTCTCTGTTGACGCCTGTTTCCCAGCCGTGCTCAAAAACAAGTAGGTATAAACCCTATGGTAGCGGCATGTAATCGAGGAAAGTATTTTCGACACCTAGTGAACTCCCTGGGGCGTGACACAGCCTCTGAGATACTGCGCCCCATCAGCGATCATTGGTGGAAGCTCCTGCGTTACGATTGGTTGTCCCTGCATAGGGCGGCATATTTAAGGAGCTGACCTGTCTCTACAGAAGGTAACCTGGTGCACCCGTCGGTGCTTCCAGGGATCGAAAAAACCTACTGTGGAGCACCTTGTAGCGGCGTGTAAATGAGGTATCAGGTACCGTTAGGAACCGTTGAAACGTGCACGTGCACGTGAGACACCTGGTGGTTTCTAACCTTCCGTAGTGGCGTGTAAAGGTACAATAAAATGTAACCTTTATTAATACATTTTTTTAAAAATTGGAAACTATAGTTCCGACCACAGTTGTACAACTGACTTTCCTGAAGGGGAGAAAGGAAGGGGGAAGGGGGGGGGGGGGGCCTGACCTTATCCTCTCCCTACCTCACCCTAACTGACAACGGAGTTTTATACATGTAAAAAAAAAAACCCCTCTATGGTGTCCTCGTTCCTCGGCGGCTGGCCCTACTAACCCTTAGCTGATGTCTAAAGGTGCATGCTCATTGGTACACTAAACACCTTTCCAGCAGAGTCTGATGTTATACATATAAACTGAAGGCTATTACAAAAAACGCTGTCCCCAGAGTTATGGGTCTATCCCTATAACTTTGTGGTTTAGAAAAATAGCCACTTTTAGGACATGTGTAAATCAGGTGTTTTAAGAGAAAAACCCCTCTCGTTTTAAGGGTGTGGAGGTGTCACGTAGCACATAGTGCTGTTATTCAATTCCACAAATTCCTATACCAATATAAATATATTAGCACTAAACCTAACAGTTGCTAGGTGCAGATACACGTAAAAACAGCACTTTTTCACCTCCACCCAAATTCTCACACCACACTTGTATCCTGATTTCTGCTACAACCCACTCCTGGCGCACAAAAACGGTAAATGAATGCAGACGAGAGTTGGTTTTTAGCTAGACACAGAGATTAGAGATTAGAGGTTAAATCCCAGCAGGTGGACCGGTCAGACACAAACGCAGACGAGAATACCGAGTGTTTTAGTAAAAGAGCAAAATATGTGTTAAACAGCACCACGGGCGTATACGGCAATATAACAGTTCATTGATACATGTATTAATATCATAGCACTTTTTTTGTTAGGTAGTCCATTCTGTTGCCCTGGCATATAGGGAGCACACCCACAACTTCATGTGGAGGTTTTTACACGTTTTTTAATTGTTTTTAAATGTCTGTGTTGTTGCTTTGCTTATGTAAGTGTACTGAATAAACTTGATATTTGTAATTTTTTCACAATCACCCCGTTGTAGCGTCTCAGTCCCTGTTATATTGCCGTATACGCCCGTGGTGCTGTTTAACACATATTTTGCTCTTTTAAGGTACCTTTACACGCCGCCACAACAGGATGGATACCAACGGCTACTTCACGTGCACGAGCACGGCCGAACGGTTACCAACGGGAAACGCACCCTCTTTACACGCCGCCACAAGGTGCGCTACGCTACGCTACATCTACAGCTAGATACATCGCCGGGAGTCGCAAGTAGCCGTCTGTAGCTTAGCGTACCAGCTTTACACACCGCCACCACAGAGTGATCTGGAAGCAACAAAGGCAGGACGTAAAACAAATAGGCGTGCCACAGACCTGTACGCCGCGCCCAAACCACAGCCATTGGCCAACAGTACGGAGTTGTGATTGGGCACGACGGAAAGGGCGGATGGGCGAGACGTGCCATACTAGTGGTCGGAGTGTGGCACGGAATAAGCGCTTGTGACATGGCAGAGCATGCGGAATGCATCGAAATCGATGGTAATGGGTCACGCTAGCGCGGTGGCCAGTCACATACCCCGTGTGTATCAAAGTAGCGGTCCGGGGCTATGTGTGCGTAGTACAAGTGTTTGCCTTGTCACGCACGATCAGCGCTTGTGACAGCGGCGTGTGCCGATTGCACTGAGGTGCGTTTGTGTGACACACAGTAGCGGCTTACAACACACAGTATGTGCGTTTTCTGTAAAAATTCTATCTGTGTCAACTGTGGCGAAGTATGTGTGAATACAGGCTGAATGGTGTTTAATATATCTGCCCACAGATGTGAATGTAGTGGAACAGCTCCCAAGGCAACATGTCAAAGATCTGTGTGACACTGTATTTGAAAACACCTGAGAACAATATGTCCTGCATCAATGTGCTGTGTGCAGGGGACCCTCTGCCTACAACAAAATAAAGGCTCATGTACGCACAATGGCCACAAACACTGTTGGCTAAAATACTTGTAAAAAAACATGGCTACCCACACATATTGACTGCCCAATCCCAGCCAATAGGTGGCTATGACATCCCAGGCCCCCACCCAAACCTGCATCACATTGCCCTCCTCCACCAAGTAATCAGGCTCACACAGATTATTTTGGATCCAACATAAAAATGTTTAATATATTGCATGAATGTTGACCTTGGATTGTGCAAAAAAAATATACAGAAAGTAAAAACAATGGACAATTAAAGAGCATGTGACATTGTTCACCCACATTAAAGGGATCACCAATTTACCACACATAGAAAACTGTGCATCCAAAACATTAAAAGGAAAACCATAAACTAACTAACTAACTAAGTAATGAAACCTTATGCACATAATGAAACCAAAGATCATGAAAATGGTCAACCAAAAATAAAAGGGGCGCAGCTAACCTGCTGTCACCTCCATTGAAACCACAAAAGCACCTCCCAGAGCCAGCCACATTATATGGCCTGGTCCTGCCAGCTCACTGCACCAGACCCATTGAAGTAGGAGCAGTAAGCGTCTCTACTGTCCCTGGCCTCCTGCCGAGTGCGGCCATGGCTCTGCGGCTGGAGTGGCACAATCACATGGCCATCATCACGCCAAGACCCTGGACGGAGCTCCCCTGTTGTAGCGTCTGCATGATCTACATAACCTCCTGGCGTGTATGATGCTCTATCCCTACGACGCAGGAAGCTATGCAGCACACAGCAGGCCACCACTACCGCGTCAATAGACTCCGGTTTCATATGTATAGGCGTATGAAAAATCCGGAATCTATTCGCCATGATCCCAAACGCATTTTCAACTACACGGCGGGCCCGGGATAGCCGGTAGTTGAAAATGCGTTTCTCAGAAGTAAGGGCCCTCTGGGGATATGGCCGCAGTAGGTGTTCCTGAAGTGGGAATGCTTCATCCGCCACAAACGCAAAGTTGAGATGTTCGGTCGTGTCCTCATTGGAGGGTAAGTTTAGCCCACCACTCCCTAGTAGTGTTGCCAAGGAGCTTCGGGCAAACACCCCCCCATCTGAGTTGCGACCAGGCATTCCAACATCCACGTAGAGGAACTCATAGTTGGCATCCACTACAGCCATGAGGATTATACTACAATACCCTTTGTAATTGAAATACAAAGAGCCAGAGTGGCCAGGTTTGGTAATCCTCACGTGCTTACCATCCAATGCCCCGCCACAGTTGGGGAAGTTCCACCGGGTTTCAAAGCCTCGGGCTACTTCCAGCCATTCTGTGGCGGTTAGAGGCATTTTCATGTAGGCTGGCTGCAGAGCTCTCCAGATGGCCCAACAAGTTTCAGGGATCAGGCGGCTCAGCAGGGGCAGGGAGACACGTGACAAGTATGTGAGGGATGTCATGGACTGCCCTGTAGCCAGGAACCGCAAAGTGATCGCCAACCGCTCAGCAGCTGATACTGATGGTCGCATTATAGTGTCCTGACGCGCTATCATTGGCCCAACACGCTCCAATAGGAAGGGGAAACAGTCCTCGGGCATACGGAGATAGTTTCGGTAATCATCAGGACAGTTAAGCTCCAGCTCCCGCAACAGCTGCATGTGGCCCCGGGTTTGCCGCCTGAGAAGCCAATCACGGGTCCACAACCGGCGCTGTCTGCGGCTCATCAACCTTTCATACCGATCCTGAAGCCACATTTGCTCTTCCACCACTGCGGCAGCCACGATAACATTGCGGTCATGGATATTCTGCATCATCAATATCAGCACCTGTAGATGACAATACACAACATGAGTACATAGAACAATATGTGGCCATGTCAGCATGTTAAACAAGCCACACCTCTTTTCGATTACACACTATAGCCAAGTGGATGGGATCTCTAGTGTGGGGCCAAAACACATCCCTGCAGCAAGGGTCGGCAAACACCCAGTAGTCACCCCAACCAAAATGGAACACGGCGAATGATAGTGGCCTCCTATACATCAACTTCAATGGGAGGGTCCCAAAGTCAAACATCTGCACCTAGGGGAGTTCGAAAGGGACATGTGTCACCAATAATGTTGCTCAAACAGGTCCCAGAATGCATTACACAGACCATAATTGAAATTGATGACAGTAAAAATGTGAAGAATAAGAAATGTTACGTACCCCGATATGGGAGGTTGAGGAAAGGCTACATGAACCTAACAACATTGCACATGAATGCGGATGCTTATACATGGTTTCATATGTTTTGGAAGGTGTCATTTTTAGTACACATCTGTGCTATGTCTTGAGCGCCACACCTCCAAGACATGTGTGATCCTATTTACCGTTGGACCCAGTCTCCATTGGCCAGAACCAGTATGCAGAAATCGATCCAGTCAACATGAGTTACACAGTTCTGTCTACAGTCCTGCTGCCATTCTCCTCTATGTTGTCTGGAAACAAACACAGCAATGTATCTCAACAAAAGAGTGAAGCCGCAGAGAAAATGCCTACTCAAAAACCACACCGCACACTATATCGTCCCCAACAATTATAACCCCTATATAGTCCGCAAAAGCAGTCTTCGGCGCTCTCCATTAACATCCACATATGCACCCCCACCCAGCGCAAATTCCATGTGTGTCCACAAATACTTACTTAATCGGTCTGGCCAGCAAGCGTAATGTTTGCCGGAATGCGCAGCTTTTAAAGGGCCGCCAACCTATCACGATTCAGCGATCTACACCAATTAGCGCAAGTCTAATCCGCACCCAGGTGTCCCATCACGATGTGCGTAATTGTGTCCGACGTGATTGGTTTAGCGCACTATAAAGCCAGGGCAATGGCCACTGCACCTTGTCCAGACGCCGATGTGCATTGAGCTACTAGTGTCCTGTTTGACTTCTGTTGCTCTGACGGTAAGCCTCTTTAGCGGTTTCCCTGAAAATTTATTGAACGCAGATGGTTCTGGCACAGGCCGCTTAGGCGATGTGTGTATGGGCATGCTTCATGCGGCATGTAATTTTTGTCCTGTAATATTACATATGGCAATGGTATTTTCTGTAGGGCAATAGGCAGGTAGTGCCTCGACTTGTATTGTCTAAGTATGGATTTGCACCTTTTGATGTTATTTGCGATGGCAACAGATAAAGGTTTTGTTTTTGCTGGTACTGCACATCAACATTTGATGGGTGCCAGATTTTCCCCGTTGATTCCAGGGATGTTTGGTACATGTGTTAAAATTGTACTTCCACGTCTGGAAGAACACCAACATGATCATCTGGGTGCACATTACATGTAGTATGTGCAGTGTTGGCACACACCCAGCCCTCCTTTCTCATATAGTTAACCTTAACCATTTTGGACAGTGCACAGGTACTAGTTAGCACACAATGTGTTTGGTCACATGTTGGGCTACAGATATGTACGCACACACCGTGTCAAGGTGTGTTTAAATAGGTCCATTGGGGACTTAAATCATGTACGAAACATCTGTAGGTGGACACCGATATCCGGTGCTTGCTATTTGTGGCATACATGTGTTTGACTTTGTAGCGGTGTGAGATAGCGAAAATGGGCCACCCATGCAAAGTTTCACTCCCCAAAGTAGCTGCATATATTATCCCTGTTGAAAGGTAATGAGCATGTGTATTATTTTTCTAAGTTTTGAAATGTCGGTATGCCTTGTGTTGTGACTGTCTGTTTTGGGTGTGTTTTGTCATCGGCAGATGCCGAGGGGTACTGTGGAATTGGAGTCCCAGCTTCTCACGGAGTATCAGCGGCACGAGTGTTTGTGGCGCAGCTCGCTGCCTGAATATAAAAATCGGGCAGCGAGGGCCGAGGCCTACCGGACTCTTGTGGCTCTGGCAAATCGGTTGGAGCCAAGGGTAGGCAAGAGGTGGGACAAGCATATGGTGGCACTCAAGATAAAGAACATGCGGTCGGCGTTCATGCGGGCTCAGACTGAGTACCAGCGCCGTCGCTCAGGGGCTGGAGCTGAGGAGGTACCATCACCTACCCTATGGTACTATCCCCTCTTCACCTTCATCCTGGGCGAGGCTCGCCCGCATCGAACGACCACCAACTGCCCCATTGCTGCGTCCCATGTAGGCCCGGCTGAGTCACCATCTGCGCCACAGGAGGTGGGTAATTGTGTGACTGTGGTGGTCCACAATGTTTCCTTCACATGTGTGCTTGTCTAAATCCTTTACACCAACCTTTTTGCAATATTTTCATCCTTGCTGCGGGAAACCTTTGGGTGTCAATGTATCTGCCCTCCTTCCAGGACTTTGAAGACTTTAAAATTCTATGCTTACAGCCGTATTCCAATGTTGCATCTTCCACAACATCTTGTTATGTTTAGGTTACTTATTTAAGGGTTTCAAGATAGCAGGTGGTTTGATTTTTAACAGCCACATAGTTACATGTAGTTAATGGGGCTGCCACACATGTGTGTTGGCTTTGGTGCCAGTGGGTTATAGGTAGTTGACTGTGGGGTGGATTCTCATCATAATAGGAGTCCAAATGGAAAGGTGGGCAATATGTGTCCTTGGCCAGCACAGCCCCCAGTATCAAGGTGTTGTGGTGACATGTACTAATTGGGTTACGGCTCCCTGACTAACACCTAATTCTGTATTGATCTGAGTTCCTGGAATGGTCGAGGTGAGTGTACAGGAGAAGTACTGGTGTTGTGGTCTTGAACCTTTGGTGCTTTACTGTGTTTTTCCTAATTTTCCATCTTGGTTGGTGGCCTTGGTGTGTGTGGGAGTGGTATCTAGAGTCCTGTTGTCAATGTATTGAGTTGATATTGCCTTCACTAATGAGGTTTTTTTTTTCTCCACCCACAGGCCCCAGAAGAGGACGGCTCCATTGCGGAGCAATCTGTCGCTGATGATGCTCAGCCATTGACATCTGGGGCTGAGCAGGAGGGCGGGGCGAGTGATGTGGGTCCAGGCCCAGGTCCCAGCTCCGGGATCCGTCGCCGGCGACGTCCTGCACCACCCAAGACGGAGCTGGGCGCCTGGGCCCGACGCGTGCTGTTGAGCGAACAGCGGACCCACATCGACAGCACCGCCCTCTACATGAGCGACAGGTTGCGAGGGATGGAGCCGCTCCTAAAAAAGATCCTTCTGAGGGTCTTCAACAATGCCGCTGATGCTGCCGATGATGGGGCCCTTCAATGGGGATGCCACGTCCCCCCCCCATGCAACACCACTTATGGCCCCTGTCCCCATCTCGGCCCGTGAGAAGACCGGCCCCGCCACAGTCACCCCATCCCCCCCCAACACGTCGTCGTACAACAAGACGTTCTCGGGCAGGTCTGGGCTGCCCTGAGAGGAGGGGGGAGCCGGCATTGTCAGAGCCGACAGAGGATGATGAAGTTGGACACTAGTAGCCAATGCACAGAATTGGCAGTCTGGACTTTTCCTTGTGAAGCAAATTGTGGTTTTTTTTATGTGTTTTTTAAAAAAAAAAAAAAAAAACCTGTTTGCAGATGTGCTGCATAAGCTTTGTTTCCTTTTTTTTAACACTCAGAGGAGAATAAATTTTGTTTCGGACACAATTGTGTATTTCTTTTGGGTTATGGTTTTTGGGGGTCAACGTGGGAGAATGGTGGTGGTCCCAATATAGGTTGGGCAAAGCCACACAATATGGGCCAATCCCCTCAGAGCAGGACGACCATAGGATCATTTGTGATGTGGTTGCACTTTGACAAAGAGGTGTGGTAATCTGGGTGACATAGTTACCTGATGGACATGTTTGTGCGCCACATATAATTGTTGGGACATGAAGGAGCCTAATACAAACTTTCCCAGACATTTTATTTGCAACATACATGTGTGACAGACATTTGCCACAATACACAGAATGGTGTTTCCAGATAGGGCTAGCCAGTTCACACTCGTGATGGTCCCAATGTGGGCCAGGATAGGTAAAGAAGGCAAAGGCCTAGCCAGTCCACACTCGTGATGATCCCAATGTGGGCCAGGATAGGTAAAGAAGGCAAAGGCCTAGCCAGTCCACACTCGTGATGGTCCCAATGTGGGCCAGGATAGGTAAAGAAGGCAAAGGCCTAGCCAGTCCACACTCGTGATGGTCCCAATGTGGGCCAGGATAGGTAAAGAAGGCAAAGGCCTAGCCAGTCCACACTCGTGATGGTCCCAATGTGGGCCAGGATAGGTAAAGAAGGCAAAGGGCTAGCCAGTCCACACTCGTGATGGTCCCAATGTGGGACACTATAAGAAAAGAGCCCAACGGGGGCAAAACAAAAAACAAACAAACATTTTCACTTTTTCCAGGCAACAAGCCAACGTGTGAAAATGTCTGGGTCCAACTGGGACAACAGTTTTTGGGCCATGTTTGGCCAGGATAAAATGCATCCATCAAATTCATGGGTGTGATCCCTGTTCTGGCCGTAGGGCCGCCAGCATTTGACCCAGCCGCCCAAGGTCCTGCAGCCCATGCTGTAGAGCCCTGGTCATGCGGGCGACAAATGCCTGATGGGCCAGGATGAATTCCTCCATGGTAGGGGCACCTGTATTGGGAGTAAAAACACACTTTAGTACACAGCAGTCGCTGCTTATGGCTAGTCAGGACTGCCCACAACCATCCACTTACCCTGTTCCTGCAACTCCACATCACCATCAGACGGGGAGAGAGATGGGGTCAAGCTCCATCTAGATGTACCCGCACGTTCACCATCTGCAGAAATGGTTAAACAACATTCTTAACTATGTTTAGGGAAATCTTGTTTGGCAAGATGAAATTTAAGGAACAGTGTGCAGGGTGTCTGTGGCAACATAACACACTTACCACCATAGTCACTGTGTGGGGACATGGTCACCCCAGGACTCACCACTGAGCTGGAGACAGTGGGAGGTGGTGTTACTCCCGGGCTGGGGCTCCGTGGCCACATTACGTGGTTTAGGGGCAAAAGTGGTCCTGGGCTACGGGGCAAACCCTCCTCTGGCCCGGCAGGTGCTTCCAGCTCCTGGCCCTCCTGTGGGGAGGTGATGTCGTCCTCCTCCAGCCAAGCAGATGGGGACAGCTGGTCACACTCCAGCGGGCTGCCAGGTGCTGACTGCTCCTCCAGGTCCTCTGTCCCGGTAGGTGAGGGCAGGTCTGGCTCCTGAGGCCCTGGGGAAGGTGTTGAGCTTGGGGCCAAGGGTGCCACTTGAGGCTGATGTGGCGGTGTTGTGGATGGGCCACCTGGGGGTGGGGCATGGGGCCCTTCTTCAGATGACGAATCGGCATCTATTTAGAAATTTCACAACAAAACACGTTATAATATCGTACCTACACATTGTTCTCCTACAAATTGCTTGTGTGGCTATGTTTTTGACGGCTAAGGCTGGGGTCACACACACAGATATCTGGCCAGATATTGTTCACAGATCTCTGATTGCAGTCAAATCATGGACATATTGTTCCATTTTGTGGCTGGGTACAAATGGAGCAATCTGTCCATGATTTCACTGCAAACAGAGATCTGCCAACAATATCTGGCCACAGATCTGTGTGTGTGACCCCAGCCTTACTTAGCATCAACCAGGTGATGCTGGATGCATACACTCATGTTGTATGCATGTACTGTGCGTGTGAGACATTTTTAGGGCTGACTGGATGACCACAACACTGTGAAGATGTGTTTGATTGTGTAGGCCACACTGTCCCTTGTCATATGTTTCCATCCATTTTTGTGTATTTTGGGACATGCACATGTGGCGGGGTGTGTTTTGGCCCAACAATTACTCACCACGCAGCCTGGCAATCCTGGCACTGATGTCCAATATGCGACCCGGGCACTTGTGCTTTAAGTCAGCGATCTTCTTTTGGATCGCTTTGACTGTCCTCTCTACCCCCAGTTGGCAGATCAGGGACCGCTGGATCCGCCGGACGGTGCGCCGATTGCGCAGCCTGGGGTGCCGGTGGTGATGGTGGCCCCAATAGTCCTGACGGTCACACTGATCAATGAGGATGATCAGCTCCGCCATCCCCCACGTTGCAGCGCAGTGAACGGCTGCCATGACTGCTATGGTGTGTGCAGAGGCGGGGCTGGCACCTTGCAGGCAGAGTGAAAATGAAACCAACATCATGACGTCATTACGGCCGCTGTCGGGGTGACGCACCTTTTTAAATAGCCCAACGCGCAGTGACACGGCCGACACATTATGCGGCACCTACTACAGAAGACCCACAGTGCAGTGCGTACAACACGGCTATGATCAGTATACTGAGTACTAACTTTCGTTGTGGTATGGGTTTGTGTGCATCTGTGTGCGCGCTGCGCGCAGTGCCACACACGGAACACTTCTACGGCAGCTGCTGTACAAGAAGCCAGAGCGGTACGTAACACACACTTGTGCGCTGTGTACAGCATTATTCGTTATCATGTGTTGAGTGTGCACACTGTATGAAGATCATGAGGCATTTGGTAGTTTTCTTACGTCAAGTGTGTGTCCGCGTAATTGTACTAATACATGATCGTGCATACGGCGCGTATGTGTAGTGCTGAAGGGACAGCTCATCCAAGATGGAGGGCTGTGAGGCAAGGGCCAATCGTAACGCAGCATCTTCCACCAATGATCGCAGATGGGGCGCGGTAACACGGAGCCTGGGTGACGCCTTAGCTACATTGCAGCTACATCGCCGGGTGTCGACAGTTCCCTTCTGTGGGTTCTTTACACGCCGAGACAACTCGCTACAATCGGCGATGTAGCCATCTGTTTATGGGCAGGGTACGGATACAGATGTATCTGTAGCCGGCTGTGTCGTCCCGTCTTCAGACGCCGCTACTACGGGCGATATTGGCGCGACAAGCCACATTTGTAGCCTGTAGCGGGTTGTATGCATCCTGTTGTGGCGGCGTGTAAAGGTACCTTTACTGTTACATCTGTTTTAGTTGTGTAGCACAGGGCTTGAACAAATATTCTTTATATTATTAGTGGTGCAGTTGCCTGGCATACCGGTAGTTCTCATACCGAGTGTTTTGGCATATCCTAATTTCCACTACAACCCACTCCTGGTGCACACAAATGGTAAATGAATGCAGACAAGAGTTGGTTTTTAGCTGGACACTGAGATTACAGATTAGAGGTTAAATCCCAGCAGGTGGACTGGTCAGACACAAATGCTGACGAGAATACAGAGTGTTTTGGCGTATCATAATTTCCGCTACAACCCATTCCTGGCGCACACAAATGGTAAATGAATGCAGGCAAGAGTTGGGTTTTAGATGGACACTGAGATTACAGATTAGAGGTCAAATCCCAGCAGGTGGACCGGTCAGACACAAATGCTGATGAGAATACAGAGTGTTTCGGCGTATCCTAATTTCCGCTACAACCCACTCCTGCCTATAGAGAGCTAAATTAATCCATAAAAGCACTGTTTTCGAGCATAGCAAGAGTATCGCGGGAGTACTCGGTACTCGCCGAGTACCCCGAGTACCGAGATATTCGTGCGAGTACCGAGTAGTGACAAGCATACTCGCTCATCCCTAATTCCAACCCCTTTACAATACTATGGAAATCCTGAAAACATGCCCTGTTGGTGGACCTTGAGACCTGGAGTTTCTCACTCCCTGGTGTATGACAACCAAGCACAGACAGATTGACTGCTGCCATCAGACTGCATTTCCAGAATCACAGACGCTCTCATAGAGAATGAGCTTCTGTGATTGCCATGAAGCTTCATGAGCGGGACCGGAACTAAGTAGGAGGGAGAGTGGATACGAAAACAAGTAAGCAGCAGGAGACTGGCAAAAATATGTGTGTGTGTCAGCTTTTACACACCTTTGAAGGAGTTTTCTATGTGTTTCATGTTGCCTGCCATTGATTTCAATGGTGTTCGGAAAACTCAGCAAATGATCGTTGGAATATCCAACAAACACTCCACATTCGGTGCACAAATCCAAATTCGATTACTGTTGTGTTCGCTCATCTCTAGTCTTGAAAGGTGAAGCTTCTCATTAAAATGCAACCTAGTTCCTTTCTATGTTCCTTATTCTGTTATGTGTTCTAATACTCAAGAAATCTAGAAATAATTCTAAACATATGAAATTTACATTAACTTATACATTGTGTTATTTAATCAAAACAATAAAAGACTTGGATATTCTTTTACACTCAATAGCAGACTCTGTTAAATTGTGCTTAAAGCAGAGAGTAATATTTCTTGTCTTTACTGCCCTAATTAAGTCTACACACCATTGGGAATTATCTGTGAAATATGAAACAAGAGAAGTAGAAATGGCGTGTAGACAAAATGTATTTTCTTTGGATCAGCCGAGCTGCCATGTTTCTATCAAGAGGTCATGTGCTGCAGTTGGAAGGTGTTAAGCTGGGAAAATTTAAAGGCAACACACTCTACAGAAAGAGTCCCAAATAGATAGATGTCTAATTTTATTAAAAATTTACAGTGCCTTACAAAAGAAACACCTGCTTGTTTTTTTTTTCTATTTTGCTACATTGCAACTTATCTATTATATAAAAGCCGAAGGCCACTTCCGGAAGAGCCGAAGGCCACTTCCGTGATGGTCTACGGCCAGGGCTGGTGACGTCAGCCAGTGCACTGCAGGCACCGACACAGGAACGTTCCGACCTCGGAAGTTCCGTGTGCCCTACATCCTCTCCCCTCCACCCTCTGCCCTCCAGCCAGTAGCTAGATACCGGGAGGGGCAGGGGGGGCCCATTGCCCGCCACCTCGGGGGGCCACACAACCTCTGGGGGTACCCGTGCTCCCAAACGCCCGCCGCGCGCCTGGAGAGGAGGGAGGGCGGGACTTCCTGTCCTGCAGCTCTGCCCGCCCCTCCTCTCCTCCTACACCAGAAGCGCGGCCCACGGTGAGTCTCTCTGCACCCCCACACGCTCCTCTGCCCTCCAGCCTCCGCCTCCGCTCCAGCCTGTGCCCGCCGCCTCCGCTCCAGCCTGTGCCCCCTCCAGCCTGTGCCCCCTCCAGCCTGTGCCTCCTCCAGCCTGTGCCCCCTCCAGCCTGTGCTCTGTGCCCCCTCCAGCCTGTGCCCCCTCCAGCCTGTCCCCCCTCCAGCCTGTGCCCCCTCCAGCCTGTGCCCCCTCCAGCCTGTGCCCTGTGCCCCCTCCAGCCTGTTTCCTGTGCCCCCTCCCGCCTGTGTCCTGTGCCCCCTCCAGCCTGTGTCCTGTGCCCACTCCAGCCTGTGTCCTGTGCCCACTCCAGCCTGTGTCCTGTGCCCACTCCAGCCTGTGCCCCCTCCAACCTGTGCCCCCTCCAACCTGTGCCCCCTCCAGCCTGTGCCCCCTCCAGCCTGTGCCCTTCCAGCCTTTGCCCTGTGCCCCCTCCAGCCTGTGCCCCCCCTCCAGCCTGTGCTCTGTGCCCCCTCCAGCCTCTGCCCCCTCCAGTCTGTGCCCCCTCCAGCCTGTGCCCCCTCCAGCCTGTGCCCCCTCCAGCCTGTGCCCTGTGCCCCCTCCAGCCTCTGCCCCCTCCAGTCTGTGCCCCCTCCAGCCTGTGCCCCCTCCAGCCTGTGCCCCTCCAGCCTGTGCCCTGTGCCCCCTCCAGCCTGTGCCCTGTGCCTCCTCCAGCCTGTGCCTCCTCCAGCCTGTGCCCCCTCCAGCCTGTGCCCCCTCCAGCCTCTGCCCCTCCAGCCTGTGCCCTGTGCCCCCTCCAGCCTGTGCCCTGTGCCCCCTCCAGCCTGTGCCCTGTGCCTCCTCCAGCCTGTGCCCCCTCCAGCCTGTGCCCCCTCCAGCCTCTGCCCCCTCCAGCCTGTGCCCCCTCCAGCCTGTGCCCTGTGCCCCCTCCAGCCTGTGCCCCCTCCATCCTGTGCCCCTCCAGCCTGTGCCCTGTGCCCCTCCAGCCTCTGCCCCCTCCAGCCTGTTTCCTGTGCCCCCTCCCGCCTGTGTCCTGTGCCCCCTCCAGCCTGTGTCCTGTGCCCACTCCAGCTTGTGTCCTGTGCCCACTCCTGCCTGTGTCCTGTGCCCACTCCAGCCTTTGCCCCCTCCAGCCTGTGCCCTGTGCCCCCTCCAGCCTGTGCCCCCTCCAGCCTGTGCTCTGTGCCCCCTCCAGCCTGTGCTCTGTGCCCCCTCCAGCCTGTTCCCTGTGCCCCCTCCAGCCTGTGCCCTGTGCCCCCTCCAGCCTGTGCCCTGTGCCCCCTCCAGCCTGTCCCCCCTCCAGCCTGTGCCCCCTCCAGCCTGTGCCCCCTCCAGCCTCTGTCCCCTCCAGCCTGTGCCCCCTCCCAGCCTGTGCCCTGTGCCCTCTCCAGCCTGTGCCCCCTCCAGCCTGTGCCCCCTCCAGCCTGTGCCTCCTCCAGCCTGTGCCCCCTCTAGCCTGTGCCCTGTGCCCCCTCCAGCCTGTGCCCTGTGCCCCCTCCAGCCTGTGCCCCCTCCAGCCTGTGCCCCCTCCAGCCTGTGCCTCCTCCAGCCTGTGCCCCCTCCAGCCTGTGCCCTGTGCCCCCTCCAGCCTGTGCCCTGTGCCCCCTCCAGCCTGTCCCCCTCCAGCCTCTGCCCCCTCCAGCCTGTGCCCTGTGCCCCCTCCAGCCTGTGCCCTCCTCCAGCCTCTGCCCCCTCCAGCCTCTGCCCCCTCCAGCCTGTGCCCTGTGCCCCCTCCAGCCTGTTCCCTGTGCCCCCTCCAGCCTGTGCCCCTCCATCCTGTGCCCTGTGCCCCTCCAGCCTGTGCCCTGTGCCCCCTCCAGCCTGTTTCCTGTGCCCCTCCAGCCTGTTTCCTGTGCCCCCTCCCGCCTGTGTCCTGTGCCCCCTCCAGCCTGTGTCCTGTGCCCACTCCAGCCTGTGTCCTGTGCCCCCTCCAGCCTGTGCCCCCTCCAGCCTGTGCCCTGTGCCCCCTCCAGCCTGTGCCCTGTGCCCCCTCCAGCCTGTGTCTTGTGCCCCCTCCAGACTGTGCCCCCTCCAGCATGTGTCCTGTGCCCCCTCCAGCCTGTGCCCCCTCCAGCCTCTGCCCCTCCAGCCTGTGCTCTGTGCCCCCTCCAGCCTGTGCCCTGTGCCCCCTCCAGCCTCTGCCCCTCCAGCCTGTGCCCTGTGCCCCTTCAGCCTGTGCTCCCTTCAGCCTGTGCCCACTCCAGCCTGTGCCCCTCCATCCTGTGCCCTCTCCACCCTGTCCCCCCTCCAGCCTCTGCCCCCTCCAGCCTGTGCCCTGTGCCCCCTCCAGCCTCTGCCCCCTCCAGCCTGTGCCTCCTCCAGCCTGTGCCCCCTCCAGCCTGTGCCCCCTCCAGCCTGTGCCCTGTGCCCCCTCCAGCCTGTCCCCCCTCCAGCCTGTGCCCCCTCCAGCCTGTGCCCTGTGCCCCCTCCAGCCTGTGCCCCCTCCAGCCTCTGCCCCCTCCAGCCTGTGCCCTGTGCCCCCTCCAGCCTGTGCCCCCTCCAGCCTGTGCCCTGTGCCCCTCCAGCCTGTTTCCTGTGCCCCCTCCAGCCTGTTTCCTGTGCCCCCTCCCGCCTGTTTCCTGTGCCTCCTCCAGCCTGTGTCCTGTGCCCACTCCAGCCTGTGTCCTGTGCCCACTCCAGCCTGTGTCCTGTGCCCACTTCAGCCTGTGCCCCCTCCAGCCTGTGCCCTGTGCCCCCTCCAGCCTGTGCCCCCTCCAGCCTGTGCCCCTCCAGCCTTTGCCCTGTGCCCCCTCCAGCCTGTGCCCCCTCCAGCCTGTGCCCTGTGCCCCCTCCAGCCTGTGCCCCCTCCAGCCTGTGCCCTGTGCCCCCTCCAGCCTCTGCCCCCTTCTGTCTGTGCCCCCTCCAGCCTGTGCCCTGTGCCCCCTCCAGCCTGTGCCCCCTCCAGCCTGTGCCCTGTGCCCCCTCCAGCCTGTGTCCTGTGCCCCCTCCAGCCTGTTTCCTGTGCCCCCTCCTGCCTGTGTCCTGTGCCCCCTCCAGCCTGTGTCCTGTGCCCACTCCAGCCTGTGTCCTGTGCCCACTCCAGCCTGTGTCCTGTGCCCACTCCAGCCTGTGCCCCCTCCAACCTGTGCCCCCTCCAGCCTGTGCCCCCTCCAGCCTGTGACCTGTGCCCCCTCCAGCCTGTGCCCCCTCCAGCCTGTGCCCTGTGCCCCCTCCAACCTGTGCCCCCTCCAGCCTGTGCCCTGTCCTCTGCCCCCTCCAGCCTCCCCTGTCCTCTGCCCCCTCCTCACCACTCCATATGTAAGGGACAGTATGTGTATATATGTGTGTATGTAGGCACTTCAGTCACTTTCTCCGCACTTCCCTCAACTTTGTACACACACTCCGCTATACTTACCACCGGCCTGCGTCTGCTGCCTGGATCCTCAGTCGACATGTCGCCGCCCCGAACTACTAGATCCAATATAGCGTCCAAGATGTCTCGCCAAACTACCCGGCCGACATATTGGATCCAGTCGTCCGGGGGCGGCGACATGTCTACTCAGGATCCAGGCGGCGGGGAAGACGCAGGGTCGGTGGTAAGTATAGCGGAGTGTCTGTGTATGTGTGTGCTTACCACTCTGCCCACGGTGCTGCGCTGACCACTCTGCCCACGGCGCTGCGCTGACCACTCTGCCCACGGCGCTGCACTGACCACTCTGCCCACGGCGCTGCGCTGACCACTCTGCCCACGGCGCTGCGCTGACCACTCTGCCCACGGCGCTGCGCTGACCAATCTCACCGCATTCACTGCTAACCACTGAGCCACCGCACTCACTGCTAACCACTCAGCCACCGCACTCACTGCTAACCACTGAGCCACCGCACTCACTGCTAACCACTGAGCCACCGCACTCATTGCTAACCACTGAGCCACCGCACGCAGTACTAACCACTGAGCCACCGTATACTCTGCTACCCACTGAGCCACCTGTATACACACAATTAATTTGACCGCACTCCCCTAACTATTAGTAAATAAACTATATATGGATTCTAGACTACCCGATTCTTTAGAATCGGGCCGCCATCTAGTGTTTAAATATTTGTGTAATCTGATTTGTATATAATGCATCATCTCTAAATAGTCTAAGTTAAGGTTGTGATGTGAAAAAATATTGGAGAAAATAAAATTTATGGAATAAAATTATTAAAGATTTACATATGCATATGCATTCACCCCTTTTGCTGTGAAGACCCTTAAAATGTTTGGTGCAAGCAATTACCTTCATAAGTTACATGCTCAGTGAAGGCAGTCCACCTGTAAGCAATCTAAATGTCACATGGTGGGAGTATATGCAGACCTTTTCTGAAAGGCTACAGAATCTCCAACATCCTTTGCCTTTGCCCTGTGCCCCCTCCAGCCTGTGCCCCCCCTCCAGCCTGTGCTCTGTGCCCCCTCCAGCCTCTGCCCCCTCCAGTCTGTGCCCCCTCCAGCCTGTGCCCCCTCCAGCCTGTGCCCCCTCCAGCCTGTGCCCTGTGCCCCCTCCAGCCTGTGCCCTGTGCCTCCTCCAGCCTGTGCCTCCTCCAGCCTGTGCCCCCTCCAGCCTGTGCCCCCTCCAGCCTGTGCCCCCTCCAGCCTCTGCCCCCTCCAGCCTGTGCCCCCTCCAGCCTGTGCCCTGTGCCCCCTCCAGCCTGTGCCCCCTCCAGCCTGTGCCCTGTGCCCCCTCCAGCCTGTGCCCTGTGCCTCCTCCAGCCTGTGCCTCCTCCAGCCTGTGCCCCCTCCAGCCTGTGCCCCCTCCAGCCTCTGCCCCCTCCAGCCTGTGCCCCCTCCAGCCTGTGTCCTGTGCCCCCTCCATCCTGTGCCCCTCCATCCTGTGCCCCTCTAGCCTGTGCCCTGTGCCCCCTCCAGCCTCTGCCCCCTCCAGCCTGTTTCCTGTGCCCCCTCCCGCCTGTGTCCTGTGCCCCCTCCAGCCTGTGTCCTGTGCCCACTCCAGCTTGTGTCCTGTGCCCACTCCTGCCTGTGTCCTGTGCCCACTCCAGCCTTTGCCCCCTCCAGCCTGTGCCCTGTGCCCCCTCCAGCCTGTGCCCCCTCCAGCCTGTGCTCTGTGCCCCCTCCAGCCTGTGCTCTGTGCCCCCTCCAGCCTGTTCCCTGTGCCCCCTCCAGCCTGTGCCCTGTGCCCCCTCCAGCCTGTGCCCCCTCCAGCCTGTGCCCTGTGCCCCCTCCAGCCTGTCCCCCCTCCAGCCTGTGCCCCCTCCAGCCTGTGCCCCCTCCAGCCTGTGCCCCCTCCAGCCTCTGCCCCCTCCAGCCTGTGCCCCCTCCAGCCTGTGCCCTGTGCCCTCTCCAGCCTGTGCCCCCTCCAGCCTGTACCCCTCCAGCCTGTGCCTCCTCCAGCCTGTGCCCCCTCTAGCCTGTGCCCTGTGCCCCCTCCAGCCTGTGCCCTGTGCCCCCTCCAGCCTGTGCCCCCTCCAGCCTGTGCCCCCTCCAGCCTGTGCCTCCTCCAGCCTGTGCCCCCTCCAGCCTGTGCCCTGTGCCCCCTCCAGCCTGTGCCCTGTGCCCCCTCCAGCCTGTCCCCCTCCAGCCTCTGCCCCCTCCAGCCTGTGCCCTGTGCCCCCTCCAGCCTGTGCCCCCTCCAGCCTCTGCCCCCTCCAGCCTCTGCCCCCTCCAGCCTGTGCCCTGTGCCCCCTCCAGCCTGTGCCCTCTCCATCCTGTGCCCTGTGCCCCTCCAGCCTGTGCCCTGTGCCCCCTCCAGCCTGTTTCCTGTGCCCCCTCCAGCCTGTTTCCTGTGCCCCCTCCCGCCTGTGTCCTGTGCCCCCTCCAGCCTGTGTCCTGTGCCCACTCCAGCCTGTGTCCTGTGCCCCCTCCAGCCTGTGCCCCCTCCAGCCTGTGCCCTGTGCCCCCTCCAGCCTGTGCCCTGTGCCCCCTCCAGCCTGTGTCTTGTGCCCCCTCCAGACTGTGCCCCCTCCAGCATGTGTCCTGTGCCCCCTCCAGCCTGTGCCCCCTCCAGCCTCTGCCCCTCCAGCCTGTGCTCTGTGCCCCCTCCAGCCTGTGCCCTGTGCCCCCTCCAGCCTCTGCCCCTCCAGCCTGTGCCCTGTGCCCCTTCAGCCTGTGCTCCCTTCAGCCTGTGCCCACTCCAGCCTGTGCCCTGTGCCCCCTCCATCCTGTGCCCTCTCCACCCTGTCCCCCCTCCAGCCTCTGCCCCCTCCAGCCTGTGCCCTGTGCCCCCTCCAGCCTCTGCCCCCTCCAGCCTGTGCCTCCTCCAGCCTGTGCCCCCTCCAGCCTGTGCCCCCTCCAGCCTGTGCCCTGTGCCCCCTCCAGCCTGTCCCCCCTCCAGCCTGTGCCCCCTCCAGCCTGTGCCCTGTGCCCCCTCCAGCCTGTGCCCCCTCCAGCCTCTGCCCCCTCCAGCCTGTGCCCTGTGCCCCCTCCAGCCTGTGCCCTGTGCCCCCTCCAGCCTGTGCCCCCTCCAGCCTGTGCCCTGTGCCCCTCCAGCCTGTTTCCTGTGCCCCCTCCAGCCTGTTTCCTGTGCCCCCTCCCGCCTGTTTCCTGTGCCTCCTCCAGCCTGTGTCCTGTGCCCACTCCAGCCTGTGTCCTGTGCCCACTCCAGCCTGTGTCCTGTGCCCACTTCAGCCTGTGCCCCCTCCAGCCTGTGCCCTGTGCCCCCTCCAGCCTGTGCCCCCTCCAGCCTGTGCCCCTCCAGCCTTTGCCCTGTGCCCCCTCCAGCCTGTGCCCCCTCCAGCCTGTGCCCTGTGCCCCCTCCAGCCTGTGCCCCCTCCAGCCTGTGCCCTGTGCCCCCTCCAGCCTCTGCCCCCTTCTGTCTGTGCCCCCTCCAGCCTGTGCCCTGTGCCCCCTCCAGCCTGTGCCCCCTCCAGCCTGTGCCCTGTGCCCCCTCCAGCCTGTGTCCTGTGCCCCCTCCAGCCTGTTTCCTGTGCCCCCTCCTGCCTGTGTCCTGTGCCCCTCCAGCCTGTGTCCTGTGCCCACTCCAGCCTGTGTCCTGTGCCCACTCCAGCCTGTGTCCTGTGCCCACTCCAGCCTGTGCCCCCTCCAACCTGTGCCCCCTCCAGCCTGTGCCCCCTCCAGCCTGTGACCTGTGCCCCCTCCAGCCTGTGCCCCCTCCAGCCTGTGCCCTGTGCCCCCTCCAACCTGTGCCCCCTCCAGCCTGTGCCCTGTCCTCTGCCCCCTCCAGCCTCCCCTGTCCTCTGCCCCCTCCTCACCACTCCATATGCAAGGGACAGTATGTGTATATATGTGTGTATGTAGGCACTTCAGTCACTTTCTCCGCACTTCCCTCAACTTTGTACACACACTCCGCTATACTTACCACCGGCCCTGCGTCTGCTGCCTGGATCCTCAGTCGACATGTCGCCGCCCCCGAACTACTAGATCCAATATAGCGTCCAAGATGTCTCGCCAAACTACCCGGCCGACATATTGGATCCAGTCGTCCGGGGGCGGCGACATGTCTACTCAGGATCCAGGCGGCGGGGAAGACGCAGGGTCGGTGGTAAGTATAGCGGAGTGTCTGTGTATGTGTGTGCTTACCACTCTGCCCACGGTGCTGCGCTGACCACTCTGCCCACGGCGCTGCGCTGACCACTCTGCCCACGGCGCTGCACTGACCACTCTGCCCACGGCGCTGCGCTGACCACTCTGCCCACGGCGCTGCGCTGACCACTCTGCCCACGGCGCTGCGCTGACCAATCTCACCGCATTCACTGCTAACCACTGAGCCACCGCACTCACTGCTAACCACTCAGCCACCGCACTCACTGCTAACCACTGAGCCACCGCACTCACTGCTAACCACTGAGCCACCGCACTCATTGCTAACCACTGAGCCACCGCACGCAGTACTAACCACTGAGCCACCGTATACTCTGCTACCCACTGAGCCACCTGTATACACACAATTAATTTGACCGCACTCCCCTAACTATTAGTAAATAAACTATATATGGATTCTAGACTACCCGATTCTTTAGAATCGGGCCGCCATCTAGTGTTTAAATATTTGTGTAATCTGATTTGTATATAATGCATCATCTCTAAATAGTCTAAGTTAAGGTTGTGATGTGAAAAAATATTGGAGAAAATAAAATTTATGGAATAAAATTATTAAAGATTTACATATGCATATGCATTCACCCCTTTTGCTGTGAAGACCCTTAAAATGTTTGGTGCAAGCAATTACCTTCATAAGTTACATGCTCAGTGAAGGCAGTCCACCTGTAAGCAATCTAAATGTCACATGGTGGGAGTATATGCAGGCCTTTTCTGAAAGGCTACAGAATCTCCAACATCATTAAGTGACTAACCGTACAACACCATGAAGACCATGAAGATCTACAAACAAGTGAGAGACAGAGTCGTTAAGAAGTGCAAGTCAGGGTTCAGTTCTAAAAAATATCCCAATCTCTGATGATCCCCCAGAGCACAATCAAATCCAATATCATCAAATTGAAAAAACATGGTACCACTAGCTGGCAAACAAAAATAAGTGGGACCTATGTCAATTTTTTAAAATAATTATTATTAATTTTGTAGATAAAAATAAGGCTAAACACCCTTTAATGTCACATCAAAGGCACTGAAAGGTGCAAGCTTATAATATATAAAGGGTGGAACATTATATAGGCATTTCACATGTATCTATCTATCTGGAAGAAAATCAGGCAGCATACAAAAAATGGTGAGAAAAATTGACTTTTTCTTAAGCCCAGAGTGGCACGACGTTTCGGTGTGCTAGACACCTTTGTCAAGTACATAGTGCATTAAAACCAAACTTTTGTTTTTAGAAAGCATAGTAATTACAAATACAAATATGTGCAATTACATAATTACATGTGAAAAACATCATAAAATCCATGATAAAAGATGAAAGTATTTAATATATAGTGTTAGGTCTTATTCCAGCCCATAAAGTGCTATAGTGCATAGTGAAAAACAAGATTCATGTTACGCAGTTGTTTCTTAATTGATTTTGTGATAAAAAGGTTGTGCACCTGTGAAAATATACAAAAACATACCATTAATACACATATTATCATCCAGAGTCAAATGTGTGATGTACATAGTCACTGACACCACCGCCATTATGGCGTCCTAATAGTTACACTGCACATGCGCAAAGGTGATAATCTGATTGGTCAGGATCTTACGCATGTGCAATGTGCATTGAAGCCAACTCCGCCATATTGCACTGCCCACAACTTATATACCGCTGTAACAGTACCTAGTAAAACTAGTTCTAATATGCTACAAAATAGAGCCGAAGCGTTCTTAAGGATATTAAGTAAATATGTTGACTTCAAATACTAGTATTTAATAATGAAAAATACTTAGTGAAAGGTGGCAAAAAAAACTATTAGTAACACCATTATTTATAATTGCCGTAGGCATTTTTGTGTCGGACCCGAAAACGCCGTGGCTATGTCACGCTGTGACGTCACCACGCGCGAGCAATGGCCGCGAAGCGGCCATTGCGAGTCGCTGGCCGAAAATAGAACCAGAGGCTCGGCCACAAAGTTAGCGATTTACCGCTGAGGTAGCGCGAGCAATGGCCGCGAGGCCATTGCGAGTCGCTACCTCAGCTGCCGCACCTGCCGCAACTCCCCCTATACTTTCAATGGGGATCTATTGCGAGTCGCTGTGTAGCGCGAGCAATGGCCGCGAGGCCATTGCGAGTCGCTACACTTGCGGCGCGGTTGCGGTAATCCCCATAGAAAGTATAGGGGGACTTGCGGCAGGTGCGGTTTTGCAGGTGCGGCAAGTGAAAATCTATTTGAAAATATCAAAAAAAAAAAAAAAAATATTCTAGACACCCGATGCATTTGCATCGGGCTCACAGCTAGTTATTTATAATTGTCATAATTAGGTCTGTATGGCTCTAAATGAGCCCAACAGATCTGCACAATCATGTTGGCTAGTTGTCATGGGTATGGATAACCCATGACAAAGCCACAACTGTAATGATACTCCATACATAAAAAACAATTATATTTGTTTGTGCTGAAACTAGGGATGGGCGAATCTACTCGTTACTACTCGCTACTCTGCGAGTAGTAGGGTACTCGGACGATTTCTTACTCTGCGAGTTTCATTGCGATTACTCGCACAGTAACGAGTCCAATGAAAATCAATTGTAAATTCTATTCCTCTACTTCTTTGAACCGGATTGTCCCGGATTGTCCCGGTCCGGTTCAAGCCAGTTAACTTTAATATGACTGTCTATGGGACCGGATTGAACCAGACCGGTTCAATCCGGTTCAATCCGTTTTTTTTCTTAACTATTCTTTAAAAGCCCGTGGCTTTTTGCTGCTGGCTTTTAAAGAATAAAATGGGGAATTACAGGTTTTTCCTCTGCTGCCAGACCCCTTTATGGGGTCCAGCAGCAGAGGAATCGCTGAAATACTCGCTTCCCATTAATTTACATTGGACTCGCTAGACTCGCAATGAGTAGCGAGTATCGGGATCCTACTCGTTAGAGTCTAGCGAGTCCGAGTAATTTAGTATTCGCCCATCCCTAGCTGAAATACTTTATTGAACAGGACCATAACAAAAGAGATTTGAAGTTCAGGATTATTGATCACATACCAAAGAACAGACATGGGGGTGATAGAGTGAGTGCCCTAAAATGAAAAGAGCTTGAGTGGATCTTCAAATTACAGACTTTAAAGCCAGATGGATTAAACATCGATTTTAAGGTCCATACTCTGTAATTTTTTAAGATTAGTTTTTCAGGAACTATTAATCAAGTGGCTTCCCTATATTTACACGTGATGCCTTCTATCTGTTGTTAGATGCATTATATATGTCTGTTTTGTATATATTTAAAGGAATTTTTTTTATATATACCGTATATACTCGCGTATAAGCCGAGTTTTTCAGCCCAAAAATTGGGCTGAAAAGTGCCCCCCTCGGCTTATACGCGAGTCAATACGGCCCCCTAAAAGTTTGGCGCCCCCACCTCCCTTTCTGGGCCCCCCCCCGCATGCAGCGCTGCGCATATACATTACCGGTCTAGCAGCTGTCACCCTCCGATGGATCGCGGCTCCCGGCTCCGGGCTCCATCTTCCTCGCTGTCTTCCTGCTTGTCAGGTGACCGGCCGGCGTCGCGGTGACGTCATCGCGATGCGCGATGAGCCCCGGTCACAAGGCAGGAAGACAGCGAGGAAGATGGAGCCCGGAGCCAGGAGCCGCGATCCATCGGAGGGTGACAGCTGCTAGACCGGTAATGTATATGCGCAGCGCTGCATGCGGGGGGGGCCCAGAAAGGGAGGTGGGGGCGCCAAATTATGAGGGGGGCCCTGCTGGGGCCATGTATACTACCACTGGGGCTATATACTACCACTGGGGCTATATACTACCACTGGGGCTATATACTACCACTGGGGCTGTATACTATTACTGGGGCTGTATGAATACTACCACTGGGGCTATATACTACCACTGGGGCTGTATACTATTACTGGGGCTGTATGAATACTACCACTGGGGCTATATACTACCACTGGGGCTGTATACTATTACTGGGGCTGTATGAATACTACCACTGGGGCTATATACTACCACTGGGGCTATATACTACCACTGGGGCTATATACTACCACTGGGGCTGTATACTATTACTGGGGCTGTATGAATACTACCACTGGGGCTATATACTACCACTGGGGCTGTATACTACCACTGGGGCTGTATGTATACTACCACTGGGGCTATATACTACCACTGGGGCTATATACTACCACTGGGGCTGTATACTACTACTGGGGCTGTATGTATACTACCACTGGGGCTATATACTACCACTGGGGCTATATACTACCACTGGGGCTGTATACTACTACTGGGGCTGTATGTATACTACCACTGGGGCTATATACTACCACTGGGGCTGTATACTACCACTGGGGCTGAATATACCACTGGGGCTGCTGTATACTACCACTGGGGCTGTATACTACCACTGGGGCTGTATACTACTACTGGGGCTGTATGTATACTACCACTGGGGCTGTATACTACCACTGGGGCTGTATACTACCACTGGGGCTGTATTTACCACTGGGGCTGCTGTATACTACCACTGGGGCTGAATATACCACTGGGGCTGCTGTATACTACCACTGGGGCTGTATACTACCACTGGGGCTGTATATACTACTGGGGCTGCGTGTATACTACCACTGGGGCTGTATATACTACTGGGGCTGCGTGTATACTACCACTGGGGCTGCTGCTGTATACTACCACTGGGGCTGCTGTATATACCTCTGGGGCTGCTGTATACTACCACTGGGGCTGCTGCTGTATATACCACTGGGGCTGCTGCTGTAACACTGCTGGGGCCTGTATATACCACTGGGGAGGCTGCTGTATACCACACTGCTGGGGGCTGTATACCTGTGCTGGGGTCCACCCTCGGCTTATACACGAGTCAATAGGTTTTCCCAGGTTTTGGGGGCAAAAGTAGGGGGGTCGGCTTATACACGGGTCGGCTTATACACGAGTATATACGGTATATTTATTTTAAATGATTTTGATAAACATGTTGAGTTTTCTTGTTTTTATTTTCTCAGGAAAGAAGTACATATATTGAATTACCAAGATATTAAATTACCCAGGAAATTGATAGTTGCTGACTAGTGATGGGCGAGTCCTAAATTACTCGGAATCACTTGACTCTAGCGAGTCCGAGCCCGGGACTCGCTACTCGTTGCGAGTCTAGCAAGTCCAATGTTAATGAATGGGGAAGCGAGTAATAGCGAGTAATGTGCGATTTACAAATTGCAGATGTCTCGGAAGCTTCAGGCTCTATCTGCTAGGACTCGTTACTCTGTGAGTTTCCCAGCGTTTACTCGCACAGTAACCAGCCCAATGCAAATCAATGGCAATCCTAGTTTTGTCAGAGACTCTGACAAAACTAGGATTGCCATTGACTTGCATTGGACTCGCTACTGTGCCAGTGATAGCAGGGAAATTCGCAGAGTAAGAGCTGTCTGCTCTGTGCAGCTCCAGGGTCCTAGAGCCCGAGGATGGCGCTTTAATGAATGCGCCATCTTCTGGGGCGGCTGCGGGCTGCAATTTGCAGCGGGGGGTGCCCAGCTGCTTAGCTGTACCTGGCTAGACATAGAAATTGCGCGGATCCCCACGCATTTTTTTTTTATTATTTCATGAAATAATAAAAAAAAAGGGCTCCTATATATTCTTGTGTCTGGCCAGGTACAAATAGGCACCTGAGGGTTGGGGGCAGCCCGTCGCTGCCTGCTGGATCCGGCTGGTTCCAGAAATACGGCGAAGCCCACGTCAAATTTTTTTCTGACAAATCCATAAAACAATGTAAATAAAAGGGACTGCATCTTTATTAACCCCTGGACCATGGGCGAGGGGTTAATAAAGATGCAGTCCCTTTTTTAGGATTGTTTTATTGATTTTTCAGAAACCCGGCCACTAAGAATCTCCAATAAAGGGTTAAAAAAAACACAACACGGAGAAATAAAAAAAAAATCCATTAGGGACTCCATCTTTAATTAAAAAAGTCCTCTTCCTTCCGACGTAGTCCAAAACGCGATGTCCTCCCTGCTACATCCCCTGTGCATAGATATAGATGTCTATGCACAGGGAATGAGCAGACTGAGAACAATCTCAGCTCTGCTACAACAGGCAGCAGGCGGGCTCTAGGACCCTGGAGCTGCACAGAGCAGACAGCTCTTACTCTGCGAGTTTCCCTGCTATCACTGGCACAGTAGCGAGTCCAATGCAAGTCAATGGCAATCTTAGTTTTGTCAGGGTCTCTGACAAAACTAGGATTGCCATTGATTTGCATTGGGCTGGTTACTGTGCGAGTAAACGCTGGGAAACTCGCAGAGTAACGAGTCCTAGCAGATAGAGCCTGAAGCTTCCGAGACACATCTGCAATTTGTAAATCGCACATTACTCGCTATTACTTGCTTCCCCATTCATTAACATTGGACTCGCTAGACTCGCAACGATCGCTAGAGTCAAGCGATTCCGAGTAATTTAGGACTCGCCCATCACTAATCTATATCTATGCACAGGAGATGTAACAGAGAGGACATCGCGTTTTGGACTACGTCGGGCGGAAGAGGACTTTTTTAATTAAAAATTGAGTCCCTAATGGCTTTTTTTATTTATTTCTAATAAAAAAATTTCTCTGTGTTGTGTTTTTTTTAACCCTTTATTGGAGATTCTTAGTGGCCGGGTCAAACCTGGCCTGACATTAAGAATCTCGAGCTTAATACCAGCTTGTATAACAAAGCTGGTATTAACCCCTTTATTACCCAGCGTGCCACCGCCACCAGGGCTGCTGGAAGAGCGGGGTTCAGCGCCAGAGGATGGCACTTCAATGAACGTGCCATCTTCTGGGGCAGCTGCGGGCTGCAATTTGCAGCGGGGGTTGCCCAGAAAGCTTGGGCCTCCCTGCGCTGCGGATTCCAGCCCCCAGCTGCTTAGCTGTACCTGGCTAGACATAGAAATTGCGCAGAGCCCCACGCATTTTTTTTTTTATTATTTCATGAAATAATAAAAAAAAGGGCTCCCATATATTCTTGTGTCTGGCCAGGTACAAATAGGCATCTGAGGGTTGGGGGCAGCCCGTCGCTGCCTGCTGGATCCGGCTGGTTCCAGAAATACGGCGAAGCCCACGTCAAATTTTTTTCTGACAAATCCATAAAACAATGTAAATAAAAGGGACTGCATCTTTATTAACCCCTGGACCATGGGCGAGGGGTTAATAAAGATGCAGTCCCTTTTTTAGGATTGTTTTATTGATTTTTCAGAAACCTGGCCACTAAGAATCTCCAATAAAGGGTTAAAAAAAACACAACACAGAGAAATAAAAAAAAAATCCATTAGGGACTCCATCTTTAATACAAAAAAGTCCTCTTCCGTCCGACGTAGTCCAAAACGCGATGTCCTCCCTGCTACATCCCCTGTGCATAGATATAGATGTCTATGCACAGGGAATGAGCAGACTGAGAACAATCTCAGCTCTGCTACAACAGGCAGCAGGCGGGCTCTAGGACCCTGGAGCTGAACAGAGCAGATAGCTCTTACTCTGCGAGTTTCCCTGCTATCACTGGCACAGTAGCGAGTCCAATGCAAGTCAATGGCAATCTTAGTTTTGTCAGAGTCTCTGACAAAACTAGGATTGCCATTGATTTGCATTGGGCTGGTTACTGTGAGAGTAAATGCTGGGAATCTCGCAGAGTAATGAGTCCTAGCAGATAGAGCCTGAAGCTTCCGAAACACATCTGCAATTTGTAAATCGCACATTACTCGCTATTACTCGCTTCCCCATTCATTAACATTGGACTCGCTAGACTCGCAACGATCGCTAGAGTCAAGCGATTCCGAGTAATTTAGGACTCGCCCATCACTAATCTATATCTATGCACAGGGGATGTAGCAGAGAGGACATCGCGTTTTGGACTACGTCGGACGGAAGAGGACTTTTTTAGTCTTCAATATATATTTTATTATTAACATAACAAATACAATCGCTATAACAAGCATTTGTAGAGATGGATAACATTAAAACAGACATAACATACTTGATTCAGGGAGTGTAGATATGTAGGGATGTGTAGGAGAAGTGGACACTAGGAGGGGGGGAAGGGGGGCGTAGGGAGTGGGGGGGATTTTGGGAAGAGGGAATAAATAATTAAAGCAGGAACACTCTAGTGCCAAGGAGCACTTCGGTCAACGCTAAATGTTCTGTAGAGGAAGAGTGAGAACATTCGGCTTGTGTAGCCGTGATCTGTGTCCAGATGAATACGCTGATCATATATTCTACAGATCCGAGACAGCTCTTCATTAGACACTATCTCCTCGTATGGTTTGGTTACTTGCTGCCAATTAAACAAGTTATTTCCAGTCAAGTGCGTTATAAACGCTTGAGGTGGAGGGAGGGGGGTAGGGCGAGGGGGGGGGGGGGAATCCGGAAAAGATAAAGGAGGGAGGGAAGAGAGCTAGGAACAGTTGGGGAAACGAAGAGTGGTGAAGTAAAGTGAGTAGGAGGGTGAATGAGAACGAAGAAAGAAGAAAAAAAAGGGGGGGAGAAAAGGTGGGAGACCTCAAGGACTCCTTGCACTCAGGAAGGTGGTTGGATTGCCGATGGATGTGATGCCCACAAGGACCACGCGTCCGAGACATATCTCCTCCTTGGGGCGTCCATAGCCAGATAATATTCATGCGTGAAGATTGTGTTTATCTTATGGACCAGGTCCTCGGTGGAAGGAGGAGACGTTTTTTTCCAAGTTGTCGCTATGCATAATCGTGCTGCAATTAAAATATAGGTAATCGCATGGCGGGTGATCGGTGGATAAGTTTCGGCTCCTATGTTTAGGACTGCTAGTTGGGGGGATAACGGGATGTGGGTGTCCGTTATAGTCCTCATCAGGCTTGCGACCAGCGCCCAAAATTGGACTATTTTGGGGCAGTGCCACCACATGTGTGCTAGGTCCCCTTTCTGACCACATAGCCTCCAGCATAGTGGGGAGACTCCTCGGGCGAATCTAGCTAATCTGGCTGGGGGAGTGTACCAGCGGAGGTGAACCTTCTTGAGGGACTCTAGGTGATTTATGCATCTCGATACCTGGGTTACACATCTGATTGCTCCCTCCCAATCGTCTGGATCTGCTTGAAAGTTCAGGTCCGACTCCCATGTTTCCACATATGCTAGTTTAGGGGGGAGTTTTGTGTTAATAGTTCCCCGTATAAGGATGATAAACCCTTCGGGGTTCTAGTTTCTGAAAACAGGAGTCTCTGGAGTGGGGAGGGGACAGGTCACTTCAGGTCATGGGAGCAGTCTTTTGAGGAGAGGAAGTGGCTTACTTGTGTGTACTGTAGGAAGGTACGTCTTAAGCTCTGACTTCCCTCGCTAAAGGTATCAAATGTGAGAAGTCTGCCATTCTTTAGGAGATCTCCTAATGTGCGGATACCTGATGCCAACCAGGGGCCGAGATTCAGAGATGAGATATGCACCTGGAAGGCCTCCAATGGGATACGCTCTGTAGGAAATTTTGACCAGTGGGCTGGGATCTTTTTCCACACTGCTTGGAGAGCACGGACCGTGGCCAATGGGTGGACCACCTTCACCGGTCCCAACGCAGCCCCCGCTAAGAGTTTTCCAGGTGCAATCCCTGAGGCGATCTCCGTCTCCAATTGAGTCCAACCCAACGAGCCCTGCTGTCTCCACAGTTCCCCTGTTGCCTCTAGAAGAATAGCTCTGTGGTATGAAGTCACGTCTGGGACCCCCATGCCTCCCCCCTTCATTTTCAGATACATTGTGTTTCTCTGGACTCTGGGTCTGCCGCCCGCCCATACGAATGTGTTGATACGACGTTGTAGTAAATTAAGGAGTTTGCCTGGGTACCCCAGAGGGACACACCGAAATAAATAAAGCAATTTTGGGAGCCACAACATTCTGAATGCCTGTATGCGCGCCACCCAAGAGAGCAGCGGGAGAGGACCAGTTTCCATCGCCACTCTCAATGTTGCCATCAACTTGGTTAAGTTTACGCGCACCATATTTCTCGAGGCGCATAGGGTTACCCCAAGGTACGGGATACCCTCTGGGGCCCAGGCAAAGGTAAATTTGGATGAGAGGAGCGCCAATTCCTTCTCCGACATGTTGATGGGTAGGGCCATAGTTTTTCCCATGTTCAGTTTATAGTATGATATCTTTGAGAAGCTATCCAATTCTTTTAGTATGGTTGGGATGGAGTTGTCAGGGTCTGTGCATGTGATGATTACGTCGTCTGCGTAAAGTCCTATAACATGGTCCTTTTTTCCCACAAGTATGCCCGTAATATCCGGGTTGGCTCTTATCGAGGCTGCCAGGGGCTCCATAACCAGGGCAAAGATCAGGGGCGACAGAGGGCACCCCTGTATTGTCCCGTTTGTAATGCTAAAGTGACGGGATAAATATCCCGCAGTGGAGACTCGGGCACCGGGAAAAGAGTAAAGTCCCAGTATGGCCGATAAAATTGGGCCAGAGAATCCGAACCTCCCAAGGACCTCTCGTAGGTATCCCCAGTGCACCCTGTCGAACGCCTTCTCAGCGTCAAGGGACAGGAATGCACTGGGGACCCCCCGACCCTCTACAATCTCCACCAGGTCCAGCATCCGCCGGGTCCCATCTCTGGCTTGTCTTCCCCCCACGAAGCCCACCTGATCTGGGTCCACTAAAAGTGGGATCACCTTCGACAGTCTAGAGGCCAGCACCCTGGCATATATCCTCACATCCGTATTAAGTAACGAGATGGGACGATAGCTGCCAGGGTTGTCGGGGGGTTTGCCAGGTTTCAAGATGGTGGAGATCGTGGCCTCCAGGTCATTTGCTCTGAGCTTCCCCTCTTTTTGCCAGTGGTGAAACAGCCGCAGGAGATAGCGTGCTAATCGGGGGAGAGAAGGCCTTGTAGTACTCATTAGCACATCCGTCCGGTCCCGGAGCAGAATTGCATCTGAGTGTGTTAATGACAACTGAGACCTCTGGGAGAGTGAATAGCTGGTTTAAGGTGGAGAGTATGTCAGGGGGGATCACCGGGAGTTCCACTCCCGCCAGATAAGCCCTAGTGTCCTCTAGTGAGGGTTGCGGTGTCAGAGGGTCCTCCGCTAAGTTATAGAGTTTAGAATAAAAATCCGCCATAACCTCTACTATGTCCGTCGGTTCTCTAACTGTCTTACCGTTTGTGGAGGTCATGGAGGTCACCATTGTGTTAGCCACTCTTTTCTTCAATCTCCTGGCTAGGAGCTTGCCCGCTCTATCCCCTGCTGCGTAGTACTGTGTATTAAGTTTCCGTAACCCTAATTCATGGTGGTAGAGTAACTGGGCTCTAAGTTTGGTTCTTAGGTCGAAAATCTGACTGGTTAGTTGGGGGGAGGGATTTGTTTTATTTGTTTTTTCCAGGGTTTCTATTTGTTCGGACCAATCTCTCCAGGAGGACTCCCTCTCCTTCTTTTGTTGAGAGGCCTTCTGGATGAGTAGCCCGCGTAGAACCGCCTTGTGAGCGGCCCAGAGTGTGTCGTCCGAGGTCTCCCCATTGTCATTACGGAGGAAGTACTCCTCCAAACTCCCATCCAGGGACTCCAAAATCTGATGATTTGAGAGCAGACCGACATTCATTCTCCAACGACGCGGCAGAGCTCCCTTTCGACCCTGTCTGATCCCCAACGAAACTGGGGCGTGGTCTGACCATGAGATCAGACCAATCGCAGAAGAGGAACAGAATGGTAGGGTTTCCTCTCCGACCAGGAAAAGGTCTATTCTAGAATAGGTGTTATGGGAGCTAGACAGGAAAGAGTAATCTCTTTCCTCAGCATGTTGATACCGCCATACATCGTGGAGCCTGAATTCTCTGCATAGTGTTGCCATTTCCCTCCCTTTCCTTACGTGTGGGGCCGAGGAGTCCAATCTCGCCATCATGACTTGGGCGCCTTCTTTTGTTTGATTAAGTTTTTTAAACAGGGATCTCAAGAACCCCAGTTGCCCTGAATTTGGAGCGTATACCGTCACCAAAGTGAACAGGTCCCCTGACATAGTACACTTCAGGATCAGGTACCTTCCTAGCGGGTCTGCCTCTACAGAGTTCAGTTGGAATTGGACCTTGGCGCTCACCATCACACATACTCCTGCTTTTTTCACATTGTGGTTTGCGAAGTAGATGTGAGGGTAGGAAGTGTTTTTCACACGGTAATTGTCTTCGGCTAAAAGGTGTGTTTCCTGAACACACATCACATCAGCATGAAGTCTCCTGGCCTCCTTCCATAGGGAGGAGCGTTTTACCGGAGAGTTCAATCCTTTAACGTTTAAGGAGACCAGGTTCAGTGAGGGACCAGCCCTCGGCTTCACCAAGTTATTCCCCTTCATACTTACTCACTTCTGGTGATGGTGGAGTGAGGTCCCCAAGAGGGAGTAGAAGAGAGATTAGACAAAGATGAGCTAGAGAAGAGAGAGAGGGCAGAGAGGGATGAGGTGACACAGTTGAGGGTGGTAAGGAGAGAGCGTGAGTGTCCAGCAAAGAAGGATTGGGGAGGGTTGGGAAGGATATGTACTTGAACGAACAACAGGGTGAGGGGGGGGGGGAATGGGGGGGGGGAGGATAGGGGGGGGGAGGGGGGGGAAAGGTACACTTAAGTAAACCTGAGTGTAGTCAGGCTAAAAAAGCCTGACTGGGGGGTTTAGGTAGGGAACCGCACACGGTTGTTCCCGGATCTTGACCAACAGGTGAAGTGGCGCCCCTCAAACTGTCAGTAGGGAAACTTTGTGTGTCCAAAACCCAATAAGGGCTGGAGCACGGTGTGGGGAGTCCGTATGGGTTCCAAGGAGGGTGAACTAGTCCGCACGGATCGATTCGCAATCCTCGGGTCTTTTGCCGTCTTCAGATGCATTCACCAGGACCTGATCCTTGGGGTCTCCCCGTCTGAGAGCGGGGGGAGGTTGAGTCCGGAGCGGATAAGTTCCAGGAGCGTAACGCTCTACGTAGCATGGTGGGGGATGAGAACGAATGTCTATTGCCTTTATAGCGAAAGTTCACAGACACTGGTGTGCCCCAGGTGTACTGTATGCCTTTTTCCCGCAGAATGAGGCAACCGGGAGCAAATTCCCTCCTTCTGGCCAATGTTCCTGGTGAGAGGTCAGGATAAACAGAGGCTTTGGCAAATTCGGGGGGGAGAGAAGGATTAGATCTCATTGCTTGTAGAAGGATATCTCTCGTCTTAGGGTGTAGGAACGAGATTAGGATGTCTCTAGGGACCTCCTTAGGGAGCTTCGTAGGTTTAGGCAGTCTATAGACTTTAAGTAATTCTAGAGATGCAGGGTTAGCTTCCGGGAGGGCTGCTGATAGAAAAGCTGAGACAGTACCTGGGAGATCCTCTCCCTCTTGGTTGTCTGCAACACCTCTAAGCTTCACATTATTCTTGCGGAGTCCATCCTCTAGGTGACACAGTGTTGCCTTAACTGAGCCCATCTCTCTATCAATCATGTCAAAACTGTCTGCCAAGTTATTATGTGCCGAGGCGTATTCCGCCATTTTAGATTCCACTGTGGAAGTCCTTTCTCCCAGGGCCGCCATTTCAGACTTAATATCTGCCATCATGGAGCGCATCTCCCCCAGCATCGCGTCTCTCATAGATCCCAACATGTCCCGCATATTGCGTTTTGTGAGGGGAGACTCCTCTCTACTCACATTATTGCTGTGGTGCTCCTGGCGTCTAGGGGACCGGGGAGACCGAGAGGCCCGGGTGGAGATGCTGGAGGGAGACGCTGGGCCGCTCCCGGCCGGCGCCATCTTGGACCCTTTGTGGGGCTCCTGGCTGAAGTAGTCAGTGAGCTTGTTTGTGGTCTCCCGACGTCGGGATCCCGTCCTGGGCATGACCGGAGGGTCTGCTAGGTGCTGGGCAGTCACTCGTCCAAAAGCTGGAGCAGGAGGGCCGTGTAAATGCCGTTACTTCGGTCCGTGCTGCGGAGCCTCCTTACAATGCGACCGGCGCCATCGGCTGCTGGACACGCCCCTTAAGAGGACTTTTTTAATTAAAGATGGAGTCCCTAATGGCTTTTTTTATTTATTTCTAATAAAAAATTTTCTCTGTGTTGTGTTTTTTTTAACCCTTTATTGGAGATTCTTAGTGGCCGGGTCAAACCTGGCCTGACATTAAGAATCTCGAGCTTAATACCAGCTTGTATAACAAAGCTGGTATTAACCCCTTTATTACCCAGCGTGCCACCGCCACCAGGGCTGCTGGAAGAGCGGGGTTCAGCGCCAGAGGATGGCGCTTCAATGAACGCGCCATGTTCTGGGGCAGCTGCGGGCTGCAATTTGCAGCTGTGGTTGCCCAGGAAGCTTGGGCCTCCCTGCGCTGCGGATTCCAGCCCCCAGCTGCTTAGCTGTACCTGGCTAGACATAGAAATTGCGCAGAGCCCCACGCATTTTTTTTTATTATTTCATGAAATTCATGAAAAAATAAAAAAGAGGGCTCGCCTATATTCTTGTGTCCGGCCAGGTACAAATAGGCACCTGGGGGTTGGGGGCAGCCCGTCGCTGCCTGCTGGATCCGGCTGTTTCCAGAAATACGGCGAAGCCTACGTCATTTTTTTTCTGAAAAATCAATAAAACAATCCTAAAAAAGGGACTGCATCTTTATTAACCCCTCGCTCATGGTCCAGGGGTTAATAAAGATGCAGTCCCTTTTATTTACATTGTTTTATGGATTTGTCAGAAAAAATTTGATGTGGGCTTCGCCGTATTTCTGGATCCAGCAGGCAGCGACGGGCTGCCCCAACCCCCAGGTGCCTATTTGTACCTGGCCAGACACAAGAATATATGGGAGCCCTTTTTTTTTATTATTTCATGAAATAATAAAAAAAAAATGCGTGGGGCTCCGCGCAATTTCTATGTCTAACCAGGTACAGCTAAGCAGCTTGGGGCTGGAATCCGCAGCGCAGGGAGGCCCAAGCTTTCTGGGCACCCCCCGCTGCAAATTGCAGCCGCCCCAGAAGATGGCGCGTTCATTGAAGCGCCATCCTCTGGCGCTGAACCCCACTCTTCCAGCGGTCCTGGTGGCGGTGGCACGCTGGGTAATAAAGGGGTTAATACCACCTTTGTTATACAAGCTGGTATTAAGCCCGGGATTCTTAATGTCAGGCCAGGTTTGACCCGGCCACTAAGAATCTCCAATAAAGGGTTAAAAAAACACCACACAGAGAATATTTTTTATTAGAAATAAAAAAAAAAGCCATTAGGGACTCCATCTTTAATTAAAAAAATCCTCTTCCATCCGACGTAGTCCAAAACGCGATGTCCTCTCTGCTATATCCCCTGTGCATAGATATAGATGTCTATGCACAGGGAATGAGCAGACTGAGAACAATCTCAGCTCTGCTACATCAGGCAGCAGGCGGGCTCTAGGACCCTGGAGCTGCACAGAGCAGACAGCTCTTACTCTGCGAGTTTCCCTGCTATCACTGGCACAGTAGCGAGTCCAATGCAAGACAATGGCAATCCTAGTTTTGTCAGAGTCTCTGACAAAACTAGGATTGCCATTGATTTGCATTGGACTCGTTACTGTGCGAGTAAATGCTGGGAAACTCGCAGAGTACCGAGTCCTGCGAGTCCCTTACTACTCGCAGAGTAACGAGTCCTAGCGAGTAGATTCGCCCATCCCTATTGCTGACATTTTTTTTGATTCAAGAAAATATTCTGATTTGTTTACATATCAAGAGCGGTAAATATTATTAGTGTGGCATTACTAGTAGTGATGGGCGAACCCACTGATGTTCAGGTTCGGCGAACAGACCCAAACTTTTTTTTAAAGTTCGGGTTCGGGGCCAAAAGTGGCTCTAACTTGAGTCCAAAACCCGAACTCAGACTGTAAAGTTATGGGATGGGGGCTAGGAGGCTGTAAAAAAAGACGATAGTTATTAAACAGCATTATACTTTCCGGTGACCACCTACTTGTATTCTGGGGCCGCTAATTAACTTCCTGGATATTCACTGCAGAGGGACCCAACAGACAATCACAGATGCTGTCACAGAGAATTGGTGCACCAAAACCATGATGCGTTTTTTGCCAATTGAGCACAAAAAATGATGAACAGGGAGGTGAACTTTATTTAGACAATAGGAAAAGGGTACATACAAAGTAAAATCAATTAAAAGGTGTAAACACACATAAATGCATCGAACAAGACCACAGCTCAGCAAAATTACAAAATAACACCTCAGGATGACCTATCCAAAGGAAATAATGCACAGGATTCAAGGTAACCGCAAAATAATTAACATACCTAAGAGAAAGTATATCACAATGCACAAATGGAACTCCAAATAAATCACATATAATGTGTATCACACGTATAAGTTGACACAACTAAATGCAAAAACAATCACTGGTATGAACAGAACAGTGTAGCTCAATAGGAACAACAGGATTATTAGCAAGGGTAAAGGAATGGTGGCCACTTAACCAACCAAGTAGAAGTGCACAATAGTCACAGATTAAATTGACCAAAAAGGTGATTGGCCAAACCTCACTGATTGTCACCCTCAATTGATACACTGATAGCCCCTAACGAAGCCGTTCCATGTAGTGGTGAGACGCGTAGGGCGTCTTGGTTCTTTCAGCCTGCAGCCAGCTGTCAGCACAGGTACTCAGAGAATTTCCTCTGACTTTCTTTCTTTGTAACCGCTTTCTCTAAGGGGTCCATTTTATTCCCTTACAGGCTTATGGACACCTTCCTTGGTCTCTCCTAAAGGGCTCCCTGATTTTTATAATTACATGTACATCACATGTTATTTAGACACTATCAGTGTATCAATTGAGGGTGCCATACAGACCTAATTAAAGGGAACCTGTCAGGTGGTTTATGCTCCCCCAGCTATCACTGTCTGTACCTGCAGCTTCATAATCCTATTCTAATCATCCGTCTGAGCTCAGAGTGTAATGTGAAAGGTGAATAAAAAGCATTTAAACACTTACATTTCAGTCTACACCATAGAGGAGGGGGACTATCTGGCAGCATAATAGTTAACTCACTATTAATGTGCATGGCTAAAGGACCTGTGTGATGTAACGATCATGTGACCATAGTGGGCGGAGCTAAGCAAGCAAACTCATATTATGTTCTATGGTGACTTAGCACCACCTATTGTAGTCACATGGTTATGACATCACATCAGGTCTCCCAACATGTTCTAACATAAGGGCGAAAAGTTAACTATTAACCTGCCAAACAGTCTCCGTCCTCCAAGCTGGAGACTGACTGCCTCATTACATAAGGAAATGTAAGTGTAGAAATGCTGTTTTTTCACCTATAACATTACACTATGAGCTCACACAGGGATGATTAGAATAGTATTATAAAACTGCAGCTACAGACACTGATAGCTGGAGAGGCATAAACTAGTTGACAGGTTCCCTTTAAGGCATTAAAATAGTGTTACTAATAGTTTTTTTGCCACCTTTCACTAACTATTTTTCAATATTAAATAATAGTATTATAAGTTAATATATTCAACTAATATCCTTAGAACGATTCTGTTCTAATTTATAGCATATTAGAACTGTACTGTAACAGTGGTATATAAGTTGTAGGCAGTATTTTCCCATTTCCAATATGGCGGAGACGGCTTCAATGCACATTGCGCATGCACAAGATCCTGACCAATCGGATTATCACGTTTGCGCATGCGCAGTGCAACTATTTAGGACTCCGTAATGGCGGTGGGGTCAGAGACTATGTACATCACACACCTGACTCTGGACGATAACATGGCATTTTTTTTTGTATATTTTCACAAGTGCACAACCTTTTTATCATGAAATCAATTAAGATACAACTGCCTGATATGAATCTTGTTTGTCACTATGCACAATGCACTATAGCATTTTATGGGCTGGAATAAGCTCCTTACACTGTATATTAAATACTTTCACGTTTCATCATGGATTTTATGATGTTTTTCACATGTAATTATGTAATTGCACATAATTGTCATTGTAGTCACTAAACTCTATAAAAAAAGCTTGGTTTTAATGCAGTATGTACTTGATGAAGGTGTCTAGCACACGGAAACGTCGTGTCACTGTGGACTCATTAAGAAGTCCATTTTGCAGTTGGACACTGTTTTACAGTATGCAGCAATCCATTGAATACAAGTTTGTGCTGTTCCGTTTTTCATTTTTTTATCTATCTATCTATCTATCTAGAGTGCCTTGTGAAAGTATTTGACCCCCTTGAGCTTTTCAAACTTTTGCCACATTTCAGGCTTCAAACATAAAGATATAAATTCTAATTTTTTTGTGAAGAATCAACAAGAAGTAGGACACAATCGTGAAGTGGAACAAAATTTATTGGATCTTTTGAACTTTTTTAACACATAAAAGACTGAAAAGTGTGGCGTGCAATATTATTCGGCCCCCTTGAGTAAATACTTTGTAGCGCCACATTTTGCTGCGATTACAGCTGCAAGTCGCTTGGGGTATGTCTGTATCAGTTTTGCACATCGAGAGACTGAAATTCTTGCCCATTCTTCCTTGCAAAACAGCTGGAGCTCAGTGAAGTTGGATGGAGAACGTTTGTGACCAGCAGTTTTCAGCTCTTTCCACAGAATCTCGATTGGATTCAGGTCTGGACTGTGACTTGGCCATTCTAACACCTGGATATGTTTATTTTTGAACCATTCGATTGTAGATTTTGCTTTATGTTTGGGATCATTGTCTTGTTGGAAGATAAAGCTCCGTCCCATTCTCAGGTCTTTTGCAGACTCAAACAGGTTTTCTTCCAGAATGGTCCTGTATTTGGCTCCGTCCATCTTCCCATCAATTTTAACCATCTTCCCTGTCCCTTCTGAAGAAAAGCAGGCCCAAACCATGATGCTGCCACCACCATGTTTGACAGTGGGGATGGTCTTTTCAGGGTGATGAGCTGTGTTTCTATTTTTCGTCAAAGATATCGTTTTGCATTGTGGCCAAAAAGTTCGATTTTGGTTTCATCTGACCAAAACACCTTATTCTACATGTTTGGTGTGTCTCCCAGGTGGCTTGTGGCAAACTGCAAACAAGACTTTTTATGGATATCTTTGAGAAATGGCTTTCTTCTTGCCACTCTTCCATAAAGGCCAGATTTGTGCAGTGTACGACTGATTGTTGTCCTATGGACAGACTCTCCCACCTCAGCTGTAGATCTCTGCAGTTCATCCAGAGTGGTCATGGGCCTTTTGGCTGCATCTAAGATCAGACTTCTCTTTGTTAGAGATGAAAGTATAGAGCAGGGGTCTGAAACACACGGCCCCCGGGCCTTCTCAGTGCGGCCCCCACACCGTGGACAGTGAATCATGCTGGCGGCGGACTGGATTATACTGCAGGGAAGGTGATAGGGCTCTGGAGCCTGTCCGGGGGCTGAGGGAGGCTGCAGGAAACAGCGGGAGATCTCCTGCTCCTGCTCATATAATATGCACTGCCACTGTCCATCACCATGGTGCTGAAACTGCACCGCGGTGATGGGCTGGGGGAGCAGTGCATATTATATGTGCCTGCGCCCTCTCCCTCCCCAGAGATGACACATACCCCCCTGTGTTCCATATGGCCCCCATGCTGCTGCCCAGAGCAAAATAAAAAAGCTATACTCACCTTTCTCCAGTGCTGATCGGGCACGCAAAGATAATGTCTCTCTGCTGATCACATGACCGGCACTGAGAAGCAGGAAGTGGAGTAGAGCAGTGGCAGGAGAGAGACCCAGAGGAGGGTGAGGAAAGAGCATGGGGGCCATAGCCAGGTCAGGGGGGATGTGTGCCAGCCACAGGGGACATGTGCAAGCCACAGGGGACGTGTGCCAGCCACAGGAGACATGTGCCAGCAATGGGGGACATGTGCAAGCCACAGGGGATGTGTGCCAGCCACAGGGGACATGTGCCAGCCACAGGGGACATGTGCCAGCCAAAGGTCACGTGTGCCAGCCGCAGGGGGCATGTTCCTGCCATGGGGGGCGTGTTCCTGCCACGGGGGGATGTGTGCCAGCCATGGTGGACGTGTGCAAGCCAAGGGGGACGTGTGCTAGCCACAAAGGACATGTGCCAGCCATGGGGGACGTGTGCCAGCCAAAGGGG